>CM056489.1:35286193-35754163 GCA_029783415.1 Anisodus acutangulus | reverse complement strand
AAGAAGTGAAGGTGTGCCTCCCCAGAGAGCCCCCAACTCTATAACATTTGGTCTCAAACAACTCTATTTTCTCGAGTTTCAGGCAAATATAATAAAAGCACATAATAGAGGAGGAAGTTTTTTTCGACACTCTCTTCCTTCGTCTTAAGTAAAGTTCAGTTGACTTTTTCAATTCGGAACTCTTAGTTGAGCTAATGGCGAGATCGATTTTTTGTTCGAGGTGAAAGAGGAAGGAGAGGAACCACCGCCCAATGGTGCTTTTACGAAATTATGGTCACCGGTGGCTAATACCTTCTCGAGACTATCGAACCTGAAATTCTGGCCTTTCTCCTACTGAAATTGCCTAATTGCATCGGGAGACTGAAGAGAATGCCGCCCAGTGTGGCAGGCTCTTACAATAAATCTGTGGGTAGGCAAAAGATTTGTCCGTCAAGCAGGAGCGCAGGACGAACTCACGCTCGAAAAATTAGTAGACGCCGTCAGGTATCTTGCAGACGTGGACGAGTTTCCCAAAGAGGAGCGAATCCCCACTCTCATCGAGTTCAGGGCCCAAATCAATAATAAAGACTCGCCCATTTGGTTTCATATAGATAAAGAAATGAAAAGATGGGGGGTCGTGGTCTATGCTAAATTCTTTTTCTCAGATAGAAAGAATGGAAAAGGAGTGCTTGTGTTGTGGTTTATGTAGTTGCAAGAACATTTTTTTTCGAGAAAAGGTCTTCTCGCTTCTTTTCTTTCAATACTACCTTCTATTCGAAAGAGCAAACAAAGCATCAACAAGAAAGCGTAAGGGAATGCCCATCCCGTGCTTTTGAGCGATTCTCCCTGCAAAAGGCAGATCTTTTTCTTTCTGTCCTAAATAGAACAATTGAATAGGGACTTGGATGTGATCAAGGTGCTTGCAAGCTTAGGGTTAGCATGTTGTTGACGGGGAGAGGTGGTAAAAGAATGAAACCTTCAAGAGACCATGGTTAACAAGCCAGTTGAGGAAGAACAATCTCCCCCAGCAATACCGATCCTCCCTAATTCAATCAGTTATGCATGTCCCGACTTCAATTTCTTAATTTTCTGATTTCATTTTTATATTTGCTGGACAGGAAAGCTTAACTAAGCTACGCCTGACTATCCGATTATTAACGGGCATGGTTTTGTATTCTTGCAAGAGAAAGCAAACAAGATATTTGTACCTTCTTACTAACCCTAAGTCAAGGGCTCTTGTTGTTCTCTATGCTATTGTACTGCCTCGTTTCTGGTAACTGAAAAAGACATCACTGGAGAAACCCTTTCAAAGAAACTATTGGTTGATGATTTGTTTGTGGTGGTTGTTACCATTGATTGCTTTCCGGTGTTTGGTTCTTCATTGCATGTGGCTATCACGGGCTATCTACTCCCCATATTCACTTTAAATTTCGTTAGACAAACTTGGATTGAAATTACACGTGGGAACCGAAGAAAGAGAAAGAAAAATGAAATGACCGGGAGTTAGCTTGGTACACCTTGAATGTTGAAGTGGTTGTAAACTATATCGTAAACACGAGCGAGTATGGAAGATGGACAAATTTGAGAACAGAAGGAGGAAATCGTAAAATGGATCAGAGAAAAGGAAAAGGAAATTGAATTGGGCTGGATCTTCTGTCTTTGATAGAATTAATGGTTTGTTGGCTTGATCTCATGACTTTGGTATCAGTGTAATATCGTTGTTTGACAGTCAGGAAATTGGAAGCCAGAACTGCTCTAACTCGGTTAACATACCTTTAAAATAACTTGATTTATGTGTTGACTCATTTGTCGAAAAGAAGAGAAGAGAGTCTCTTTGGTTTATATCTATCAATTCCATTTTTTGGTTAATTTTTGCATATGTGCAATCCAATCGTAATGTCATCTGCTAAAACTCTACGATTAAATTTATTGTATCAGCGAGGTGAATATGCATTCAACCTTTTCCTAAGCTAGAATAAACATCTATATAATATTGAATTGGATAGAGTTTCTCTACTTCGTTCTCCTACTTGATAACACAAACAATAAATCAACCTCTCAGATGCCTCGTCATCATAATTCATACCACACTGAGATCTAGTTAGGCATGCAGTATCTACTATGGAATGAATATTTGTTTGGTCGATTGCAGAGATACTTTCTATACTTGTGCTTTTGTTAACATGTCTTTTCAATCCAACATAAGAATTTTGAGAGTGGAGTGGCATGGGGCAGGAAAGTGAAAGAAGACAAGAAAAGAATGACAGAGTCGGGGAATGGTGTTAACAGTGTCACAGAACAAGACTGTTTTCTGAAGTTGTTACCTTTGAGCATAAAGGGCTCAAGCCATTCTCAGAAAGTTCTAGTTGTGCACAAGTGCCTTACTTGAAGTCCTCATTTAGGTCAGGGACACATAATTGTGTTTAATCTACAGATTCATCTCCTTTCGGTTTCATATTCAGAATTCTACAGGGATCTTCCCCATTTTCAGGTGCTGATATGCTAATTGAGGAGTACTGCTCAATCTTATATTCCCTCTTATCAACTAAAGACTTCATGTAGGAACAAGGCCGGTACTCAGTCTCCATATGACTAGGCTCCTGCCCTGGACTAAACTGCATTTCAAATGATGATGGTCCAGGAGGTTGAGTCCTCATTTGCACAGACCGCAAAAGTGCAGCTCTCCTTAAGTCAGCAGAGTGGCATATGTCACTGGGTGATGATGGAAATCGACCCTCAGAATCAGAGCCTCGTTGACGAGGCTGTGAGGATGTGGCATGAGGGAAGTTGCAGGAATGTGACGGGTATGACGTGGAGGGAGGACCTGATGAGAACCCATTCATAGGTCTGTGATATCGGTAGGGTGAGACTGGACTAGTTGGTGTGCTCTCAGGTTGGGGGGAGCTGGTATTTGTCAAAGCTTCATAACATCGTGAGTCATCTGAATCTTCTGACATTGGTGAATACTGAAAGGACATCTCGTCCCTGAAAACAAACATAAAAGTCAAATAAAACTTGATAACAAAGAAGCAAGGAGACAGCAAATAGAGGATCTTCATCTGTTACTACATTTCATATAAGCTTACAGGTACATCGTCAAGTCGCAAATAGTTAGGACATCCAAATCTAAGAAGAATTCAGGGAGACTATCTCAAAATCTAAGAAAAATTCAGAGAGCTAAATCAAAATTAAATGTCGAAATGCTTCATTCACAAAAGCAAGCAAATTCAAAAGCATGCATGATGATAGATTGATCTATCTACAGATTCTACACATTATTTTGTGTAGTCTTTCTCATCATGTGTGGTTCTGGAAGGGATTAAGAAATTCTTTCAGACTAAACTGGAACAAAATGACCAATATTTCACGATCAGGCAATCATAACTTGGAAACAGATATTTGCACGATTTGTGTTGTTTTATTTTACATAGACTACAGTATCCTCGACATTTGCATGGTGCATCAGTTTTCTTACAACAAAATATAAGGCAACACCGCCGTTTAAGATTTTGGAACTACAAAACCATACATCGGTGACCCCTCTGTTACGCTTAAAACTCAAAAGACTATGTGGTATGTACCCTTGCCAGGCATTTTTTGCTCTATACTCCAAGTGCCATGACAGGAGACACTAACAGAGGTGTCACTGCTTGTTACATCTAGTAATCTTTTGATATGTTTGAAAGTATATTTATGTCCTAGAGACAATCTGTATTAGAACAAATGTACTTTATACACATTCATATTATTATTAATGGAGATTAATATTTTGGCATTTGCAATTATTGAATTATTATTTGATTGTTTGTAATTATTCATTAATGTGCATCTCTTAAGCTTACGTTGTCATTAATAGAGTGAGATATTTTATGATAGAGCGTAACTCTTAAAATAGCCTCGACTAATGATCATCGAGAATGGGATATCGATGATATGTGATAAGTCGACATGTGGTCTGCATCACATCCTTAGAGGATGTAGTATGTCTCACCTGCTACGAGTAATGGTTACTCGTGATGGACACATGGATACTTTGGAAGTATTGGTATACCCTGCTGATATACTGTTTGTTATACTTGTCTAACGTATGATCAGCGTGTGAGAGATAAAAGTCCTTGGACTTGAGGTCAATACGCGCCTTATCTACAAAGTAATGTACTTTGATCCCGTCCTAAGCTCAAATGCTTTGTAGGTTGAGATACGGCTTGTATTGGGTACATTACGATGTGGATTGAAGGTGGTAGTTGAGCCAAGATTAGGATTCATTCCTCGAATGTATATTCGAGAGAACACTCAGATTCTCAGTGATATTAGGTTGACTAAGTCGTTGGCCAAAGCAATAGACATATTTAGAATATGGTCTAGTCGTCAACTAATATAGATGAGATACAATGATTAAGCCATTTTGATACACTTGACAAATCCTAAGTTTGATCGAGTGTGTCGTGAATGAAAGGATTTTATCTTACTACATAAAGGTTAAGTTTATTGGATTCACGTAAACGTACTTCACATATTGAGTTCGTCTTCCGGTGCCGTCTAGGAGTTCCGTGTGGACCTTAATTTGATTAATGTCGATATGAGAAGGCATGTAGGGTCACACTATGTCGATTGTCCGTTTCGATCTAAGGATGTATTGAGAGAGTAATTAAAATGTTTGATTTGGAATCGAGACATTTAAATGAATAATGATTATTTTAATTAAGTCAAAATTGGATTCTGGATTTAATTAAGAATGCACGAAAAATAAAGTCGAGCGTCGCGGTGCCCATACCCTAGGGCATGGCGCCTCTGCCTCGATTTTTGGGCCAGGCCCAAGGTAAACCCTAATCCGGTTTTGACCTATTTTTCAACTATAAATAGAGGCATTCACCTCATTATTCCACACACCAATTTCTAAAAAACATTCTAAGCCTTAGAGACTTAGAATCAAATACTCTTGAACCTCTATCGGATTTCCTAGCTTTCCGAAAGAGAAATACATTGAAGCTTGGAGCTTGCAATCGGAAGGGCAACAACGTGTGCACCTTATAGTAGATAAAGATTCCAGATAATATAACTTGTAAGTTCATGTTTTATGCTACAAGTTTAATTGTTGTATAACCATACCAGAAATGTTGTTGGGGTAAGTAAGAAACAAAACTTTTAAACTTCCGTTGTGCCTTACTTATGTGCTTTGTACCCAACAAAACCCTACAACGTTCCCAATGTCAGTGTATGTAACGCTCTCAACACCTTTTCACTGTTTAGCAACGGAATTGCACTAATAGACACTACAAGGTTTCAATGAATCATAGTAGTGAATCTAACTATAATCATCACCGAATCAGCGAAGACAAACTCTTTTTCTTTTGATAAGGGCGAAGTCTAGTCTCTCTCTTTGCAAGCGAAGACTAGTCTCTCTCTTAAGAAGACAGGGGACATCTGCCAGATGACATCTACGAATTCTAGTTTTCAGTCATTCATCACTCCAAAAAGAGCTCTCACATTTTGAACGTCCATTTCTACAAGTTTTGAGGGTGCTTTGATTATAAATATACTAAATTATCTGTCAAAGATGCACAAACATGAAACTAACAAGGCAGAATCCGCACCACAGTTTCATTTGCAACTAGACCCATAGAAACTGCCGTTCCATACTATTGTGCTCATCATCTTACAGATCTTAAAGGTTTTCTTTTAACACTCCTACGTAAGACCAACTCCTATAGCATAATATTATGGCGGTGAAATTCAAGAGGTCAAATATGTGTGTATGTGTCATGTGAATGGGCATATTTCTACAAGGGAAATATGCGTACAAAAGTTAGAGGACGTAGCAAAAAGTTGAGGTCGCTACTCTGCATCTTTCCTTGTTTGTGTAATGCTTCACTTACAGAGTAACATACTAGAAAAAGGAACCACTAATTCTCAGATATAATAATAATAATAATAATAATAATAACAATAATAAGGTGGGTAGCCTTAGGGCTTAGTTCAAGTGGCAAAGGTTGAGCTACTTGTGCCTTAAAGGTCACAGGTTCGAGCTCTCAGCCATGCGAACTAAGCCTGGTTTTAAAGTGGAGAAGGTAGAGGAGCAGGCACATTATCCCCGAGTTTCAAAGGTTGCGGTTGGTTCTAAGGGTTGGCCCAGATGGATTTATCGGTCATAAAAGCTAATAATAATAAGACGGGTAGGTTTCAATTGTATATTGGAAATGGACAGGACAGTTACATAAATTCATGCAAGTCATAGAGGTTATCGGATATTGAAGTCCCCATATCATGCTAATCAGACATATTATAGTTTACTTGTTACAGAACAATGTTGCAGCATACAGCGCTTCTCTGTTTCATTTTCTTATTTTGGAAGAGGGTCTGGACCAAAAGATGCCAGTAGTTCGATTTAACCTTCTAGTAACTTTTAAAATGTAACAGATGATAGATGTAAAAGGTCTTAAGGAAACCTAATCTAAACCAGCATCAACTAAAGTATAGACTGCAATGAAACAATTGATGTACGTGGAGAAGAAGAAAAGCAACTTCTCTGTCTGCTTTAATTCTTGCTTTCTCTCCATTGAACTCCGGTCCTCTCAAAAAGAAATGTTTTAACATAATTTATTGATGTTCAGAGAGAAAAAAGCCATGACTAGGTTTTCTAAGCAATAACTTGTGTGTGTTGAGACCCAACTGAGCAATAATTGGCATTATTCTGTTATTTCAGAAATTCAACAAAACTTTCTACATTAAAACATATCTTTGGGTTTCACACTGTACTGAGAGGTTGAGCTAGCACAAGATTCTTTTTGAGATCGATAACTAAGCTTCACTGTTTAGTTCTAGTAAATTGTTTTCTTTAGAGTGGACAAAATTAGTTTAAGAGATGAGCTATACAGGAGTAGTTCGTCAGCAATAAATGATACAAAACAACTTCTATGAGTGGTTAATATTGAAGGTAGGGATTTCAGTGTTCAATTTAACTCAAAAGTACTATTTTCTCAAATGAAATTACTCAAAACCTATGGAACCTCTGTCAACATAGGTTGTAAAAGACTACATACAACTAGTAAGTCCCAAACACCAACATGAGGTATCAATAGATCTCTCTCTGAACAATAAAGTGTTTCCTCAAGACTCAGCTTTATAAGAAGAAAATGTTAAGCTTGGTCTTCGATAGACTCATAAAGCTTCTTGAGTCAAGGTTGATACAGTAATGAGCTCACTGGCAAGGACTGAAGGAGAGAGGTTTCAATTAGAATCCCACCATGCACCAAACCTTCCTTAGATTAAAGTTAAGAGAAAGACAAACCTAAAGTAGTCACAGAGAGAGAGAGAGAGAGAGAGAGAGAGAGTAAAGAACCTACAAGTAAAGGACATTTACTAGGAAAGCAGTCTCTCATCTGCAATGAAAATTCTTCCTTTTCTTTGTTTTTTTTTTTTCCTTTTCTTGTGCAACAGAAAAAGATTTAAAGCACAACAACAACATACCCAGTGAAATCTCACAATGTGGGGTCTGGGGAGGGTAGAGTGTATACAGACCAGACCTTACCTCTACCTTGGTAGAAAAAGATTTAAAGCACAAAAATAACTAATGTAGGAACAGTAAAATATCCAAAAGGAACTAAGTATTCTAAGCAGTAAATTCTATAAGCTAATACAAGGTACCCATGGAGGACTTCTTCACTTAATGTGCAATCACACGCCAATGGACAACCATGAACATATAACACATAACTTAAGGTTGGAGCGTCATTTCAGACTTCCAACAATAACTAAAGTTAGATTAAGTTGGACCAAAAGTAACTCTCATATAATGAGAAACAGAAATTGCTCCCATCCTTAATTATGTGTTAATATCTGTAGAATTTTCTGTCTTTCAAATTAGTACAAAATTCATCACCTGATATAGAGCATGTTCTCGGATCTTGATGGAGAATTCACTATATTATCTGGTAGGGTGTCTCCCACTGTCAATCCATTTAAACTTGATGCCATTATCTGCAACATTCCTCAATTTACTTTAGAAATAGCAAAAGCAGCTAGCACATGAAGGTTAGAAATCACCAACAAAGAACACACATTTCCATTGATGGCAATAAGTGCAACTTCAAAAATTACAATTATGAATTAACATAAGAAATCCACAACAAAATTTAACAAACATTTGTATACTTTTTTGACCTTGTAAAAAAGGCACCATCTTTTTAGCAATCAATCAGCCACATCTAAATCCAAAAGTAGTTGTAATTAACCATATGCAATTATGCATCCTCTTTATACAACCAGCTATGCTCAAACCTATTTCATTCCAAAAAGCACTACATTTTTTTGAATTCAATAACCTAATAAAATTGAACTCTACAAAGCTATATAGAAATAAAATGGTGACAAAAGATTGTTATGTAAACTGGGATTTAGAGTAGTATATTTTATTTCCTCTATTTCAATTTGTTTGTCCTACTTTTCTTTTTAGTCCGTTTAAAAAGAATGACTCTTTTTTTTTTGCAACTCTTTAATTACAACTTTCCACATAAAATGTTCAAGACCACGAGATTAAAGAGCATTTTGATACATTCTACATATTTTAATTTAAGACCACAAATTTTTTAAATTACGTAACAAGTCAAAACCAGATAAACAAATTGAAACGGAGGGAGTAACAAAATCAGCGAGTTTCTAATTCCACGTCACACATATACATTTAAAAAGAAAGAGGAGATTTAGAGAAGGGGCACACAACCTCACTAAGATATCGTTTGTGAGAGTGGAGATTATCGATATAAACTTCGTCTTCTGGCTCTCTATTTCTCTTACCACTTGGGGATGACGTGGCTTCTCCGATCGCCGGAGCTGACGACGTCGATGAACCCGGCTCCGAGCCCATAATCCGGAATAGAAAAAAATATGGATCTTTTTTCTCCTTTGTTTCTCGAGTACAATGTAAAAGAGTGAAAAAGATTAAGCAAAACCAAAAGTTAACGGCTTTATGAAATGAAAAAATTTCTCGTTATTGGTTGAAATTATGCCAGGTCATTGTCCACTTGTCAAAGCCAGAATATAAGCCCATTAATTTACGGGCTTGGGCCTTTGGAATAAAGTTTGTAATTTTATCATTTTCTAAAAAAATTTACCTAATGTAACTAACTGATTATGCTCCATCTTTATAACAATATACTTTTAAATACTTACAAAAGAGAGAATACATACTCACCCTTTAAATTTGCATCTTATTTTCAAAAAGATATTTAAAACAACTTTGCACTGATATTAATATATCCTTTCTCAGCCAGCTAGCATAGTCACTCTCAATCAAATAGTACTTTCAGCATGAACAGTGCAACACTAACCCAGAAAACGAGCAACAAAATTAACCGCTTTCACCTCTAATACGACTAGCCAATTGAATATTCTTAAGCATAATTGTGCCTCTTTTAACATGAATTTGGTGCCTAATTGCGTCCTTGATGATTTTCCTCCGGTAGATTTTCGTGTTGTTTGCTTTTTTCTTGTCATTGCTTCGGATCTTCTAGTCTAGGGAGAGAAAGCTAAGATTTTTGTGTATGTTGTGGGATTTCAGTTGTTATGTTGTTGTTGTTGTAATGATGAGTGATTCTTAGTTTTTTTATTTTTGAAGCAGCACCTCCATTTCTGATTTCTTGAGATTGAGGGTGGATTTGTTCTCTTAATATACAAAAAGAGTCTTTTTCTTTTTTTAATTATAATTCTTTAATATTTTGACACGTGGTCATTAGTGATTGGTGAGAAACTTTTTTCTCAAAATTAGGATTGATCCAAAAAGACATACTAATACCGATTCAAAGTTGTTAAGGAGTGTAATATGAACCCGTAAAGTTTAAGTGTTTTCTTACAAATAAGATATAAATTCAGATGGTGATTATGTATTTTCTCTAAACATAGCTATTTTTTATAGCAGATATACATTAATACACGTATTTCTAAATTGTAGGCACAATCTTTGAATGCACGCTCATACTATGCATATATCATTAGCGTATATGCAATGTATCATTGTATATACATTAATTTTGTATGTGCATACGATGTATATGCTATGTTTTGAAAGAAAAATATTGCCACGTTCTAAAAAAAATGTCGCTATTTTTTTAATAAAAGAGGGCACTAATATCGCTACTTATGATTTTTTTTTTAAATATAGGCAAAACGAAGAGAAGTGCACACACCAATTTAGGACTTGTTTAACGCATAGTAGTCGTTCAATAATTTTTGTAAGTTTAACTACTTCAAAATTTAGACTAGCAATTTCAATTTTTTTTTTTGTTTAAAGTTTGGCTTGACAACCCAAATCTCATACTTATTTGTCTGAAGTTTGACTTAGCAGATTCAAAAAAAAAATTGTTTAGTTTGACAGCCCCAAACTTTAGACATGACCGTCACGTCAAACTTTAGACTCCAATCCATCCTTGAACATCTTAATATATTATTTATCTCCATCTCTGTGAGTTTTAGAACTTAGGTCATAAAATTTAATTTTTCAAGTGTTTTTAATATTCTATTAATATTTATGAAGTCGTCAAACATGAAAAGGGATCTTCTCAATTGTGTTACAACTAATAAATTCTTGTGGTGCATTCGATAACTGATGTGAGTATACGTGTTTAAGTAATTCTTTATGGTCTACACCTTCTTGTTGGTCATTCTAATGGTAATTGATGCATTGAAACAAAGTTAATCACCATTTTTTTATACTTGATAACAAAAAATATCATTATTTTCTTCGAATTTATTGACACACTTAGAAAAAATGGATTCAAACGAGCTAGTTTGTCACTGTCTTGTACATACAACAATAAAAAATAAGATGAGGAGAAAGAGGAAGATGACTTTTGTCTGAAGTTGTCAACACTTGCTATAAAATTGATTATAGTTACAACTTAAATAGCAAAGGTAAAATTGGTTATTGTGTGTAATTTCTACCAAAAAGGAAAACTTATGTTTTTAACTTGTGATGAATTTGATAGGAGAAATTAGGGACTTTTACATGATTACTCACGCGGAGTAAAAAAAGATTGAGAAAATCACACAAATATAAGATTTAAACTAGTAATTTTCAAAAGTTATAACTATTTTTAAAAAATTACATAAATATAATTTATTTCAATTTTTTAACTTTTAATTATATTATATACAGCATTTCATATCTCTAAATTATCTCTCCTAATTGAATACACAATAAAATCTAATTCTCTCACCTAAAATTACTTACCTTATCAAAAGATGCTCTAATCTTCAATTTCATGCACTCTCTCCTTTCATATTCATCTCCTCAAACTCCTAGAAATACAATTTCTCAAAGTTCGCTTTTATATGCATATCAAAGTCTCCTGATCTGCGCTGCTCCTGTTATTTTATAATAGTTTTTTACCTAAGCTTATAATTCTTTTTGTTTCTAATCATGTATTACCATTCTTCACAACATTTATTCCTAAGGGAAAAAACACTAAAAATGTATATAGTATATTTAGATTGGTAAGTGTAATTGAAAAGATGGTAATAAAATAATTGTCAATATAATAGTAAGACTTAGTATATTCAAGTTTGTATGTTATATACATTATATAATATAATAATACCATGTATATGCTATATGTATATAATATAATAATACCATGTATATGCTATATTTTAAATTGGTAAGTGTAATCGAAAGATGGTAGTAATAAGTATTTGTGGGTATAATATTAGAAATTAGTACATTTGAGTTTGTTTATTAAATACAGTATAATATAATAATACCACTTATATAGTATATTTAAATTGATAAGTGTAATTGAAAATATGGTAATAAAATATTTGTGGATATAATATTAGGGATTGGTATATTTAAGTTTGTATATTATATATAGTTATAATATAATAATACCCTTTGTATAATATATATGTAGTACACAATATTACAATATACCTAATATATAAATATATTATTGTACGTGTCAATTAATTATAGGAAAATTTACATGGCATAACTAACTATTAGTATATAATTATATTTAGTAGTTATAATTTATATTAATTACATCACATAGCTAAATATTATATTTCAATTACACATGGTAACTAATACCTCAAATACATTCAATGTATCATCTTTTTCTTCAAACTCCTCTCTCTCTCTCTTCTCCCTCAACTCCCTCTCCTTTTTCCCCCTCTCTTCTCCCTCCGCCGTCGTCGGCCACCACGAATCACCGCCGGAGCTCCGGCGAAACCCATACCATTGCTCTCTTCATTGTCCATCTTCTCCGGCGAATTTACAATGTCGAAGAAACCAACGCTACACCTCTGCCACCGTTGTCCCTCACCTCCTCTCTCTTCGTCTTAACTGCTCCAATGAACCGGAGCAGTCGCGAAGCCACCGACAAACCGCCATTAACGGCGAAAAATATACTTTTTTTGTCTATATCTAATCGAATATACATTTTATTATCCAGATCTGATCGGAAAATACACATTACTATCCAGATCTGACCGAAAAATAAACTTTATTTGCATGTATTTCGAAGGAGATCTATTTGTATACAAATGAATACAGTGATTTTGAAGTGTATTTTAGAGTGTATTCATTTTTTTCTAGTGTAAAAATTTAATTTTTCGTTTATATACAAATGAATGCAGTAGTGTATTCATTTTTTTCTTGTGTAAACTCCGATTTTTTGTTATATATTTTATTTCTTGTATTCAGTTTTTGAGTGTATACAAATGAATACAGTGAATTTGAAGTATTTTTTTAGAGTGTATTCTTTTTTTCTAGTGTAAAATCCAATTTTTCGTTATGTATTTTATTTCTTATATTCATTTTTGAGTGTATTTTTTTTGAGTGTATTTTTTTTGTGTGTGTAAAATCCAGTATATTTGGATGTATTTTATTTCTTCTATTCAATTTTTTGTTGTATTTGTATTTTGAAGTAGATTTTTCTATTTTGAATATACTTTATTGAGCAGATTTTTACTCGCTGAATTCATGAATACAGCAAGACCATTTTATGAATACAGCGAGACCATTTATGAATACAGCGAGGTTGTAGCAACTAAAAAGTAGCTACGCCCTGTAAATATTGAAACTGTAGCTATGTCAAATTTAAAACTCTAAACTATAGTCCTTAGTGTAAGTTTCACTTAATTATACTCTGTAATAACGTATATAGTATACTATAATATAACATATATAATATATAGATATATTAATATACATACTTGTTCAAAAAATTATATGCATGTTCATAAATTAACTTGCTAGTAGATTGTGTTGGAATTTCTCTTTTGGTAAGCAATTGTTGTTTTTTATATGCATTTAATTACGTTATCACTAATACAAGAATCTCCTTATTTTTAGCATTTTATTTATAACAATAATCTCCTTCTTTTTTATCTTTAAGTTGTATAGTTTGTAATATCAAAATTAGTTGTAGTTTATACAATTAACTTTTATATTTCTTGTATTTATGTAACTTCTCCAAAAAGATTAGCCGCCTTTATTATTTACAAATTTTGTCCTGAAAGTATTGTAGAACATATTTTTTGGATGGTGTATACTTAAGGATATACAATTCACATTATTATATGTCAAAACGTATAATAATAGGAATAGTTGAATCACATTGTTATTGCGTATTTTGGTAAATAATTGTTGTCTAAATAGGTATGAAGTGTAATATTTTTAAAAGTAAGTATCTTCGGTTAATATTTTTTTTGCCGCATGGGCATCCAAGTTAATTTATGCACAAATTCTGTATGCATAAATAGTTTAATAAACTTTGGAGTTATATCACCTCTAGAAAAAAAAAGTCTTATAATAATCGATCACAGTTACACTTCTAGGATTTAAGCTAGTAATTATATACACCACTTAATTTTCGAACCTGATTCTTCTTCTTATCTTTTTATTTTTCTCTCAAATATCAAAAGCCATAAAATGTCTAGTTTTACATATTAAAGATTTGTTTGGTATGAAAATATTTTTTCAAGAAATAAGCCATTTTTATAACTAAACCACCAACCAATATTTCCCATCAAAGGAAAAGAACGACGTCTATGTTTTTTTCGGATATATTGAATAGCGACGTGTATGTTCATTTGAGATAACTTTAATTATTTTAGAAAATATTGAATATCGATACCAAATTTCTTTCGAAAAATATTTTCCTTCTCACTGAACACACGCTAAATGTCAATTAACTAGCCCTATTAGATAATATTTAAAAAGAAGGAAACATGAAAGGAAGTACGAGAAAATGAAACAGAAAGGTATGCCAATGGTCAAATTTCAATCTATTCTAAAGTTTTGAACTCATCCACAAAAAAAGGAGTGAGTACTGATCAATTGTCCCCCTAAAGCAGGCATTATGGCATTGTCGGGTCATATTTAAGCATGTGAAATGTCAATTATTGTTACAAAGAACTTGGACCCAATGCCAAACATCATAGGAGGTTTGATTTTTTCTTGGAAAAGATAAAACCTTTTCCAAATTGAGTAAATTTGAAGTTATACACATAATATGGCATACATATCCTGTTGGGAACATCAATCAAGAAAACTAGAATGCCCAAATGGTACAAACTGACCTACTATAAATCTAAAAAGATATTTTTTCTCTAGAGATTTTTACTTGATTCCATTTTAATGGATTTGGACTTTTGAAAGTGACAGGAATTAGGTTGTGCCTTATGTTAGTTTTATTCAATTTAATTAACATTTTAAATATTCTTTTCTATAATTTTATAGAGTGATTTTTTTTCTTTCAAAATAATCACTTTATATTATTGTATCAACAAATTACATAGTTCAAAAGTAACATTATCATCTTGTACAATCCATCTTGGGAAAAACTTCTCCCAAGAGATTTCCTTCATCAAAGAAATAGAAAATTTAGCTAAATTGTGAGCTATTTTATTCCACCATCTAGAGATATATATAAAATCGATATGATCAAATAAGCTCGATAGCTTCCAGATGTCTTCACACATTACTTCTATCTCCCACGAAGTAGTCACTCATTTCTAGATCATATCAACAACATTTTTAGCATCAGACAAAATCTTCACAGTCTTCTATCCCTTACTAATAGCATGTCCAAGTGTCTTTCTAATTGCAATCGCTTCAGCAGTCGTGACTTTTTCAACATCTTGAATTGGGGATTCACGGGCATGGAGCAGATTCCCAAGGCTATCCAAAGCCGCAAAACCAATACTTGCCCTCCGACCATTGGTCTATAATTCTACAGCTGTAAATAATAAAATACCATCTTGCATATTTGTTAGTTTAAGCACATGATAATTTTCAATTGAGGAACAAGAAGATTGACTTGGAGTTACTAAATCTTTATATTCATGATACTCAATGAGAGACTTAGAAACAATATCTCTTGATTCTAACCTCTCATGATTAAACACCCAAGCATTCCTACCTTTTCAAATTTGTCACATAATATTAACGCTCAAATATAACAATTCTATAGATTCAGGAAAATCCTTAATATTTAAGAACAAGTCATACCACCAAACAGAAACAATCAATAATATGTTTAATACCAGACCAATTAATTGGACATTGCTTCCACACAAGTTGAGACCTAGAACATTTAAATAACATATGTTTTGTATCTTCATGTCCAAGATCAATAATATCTACCTTCTTTAGTCTTTTTGCTAAATTACTATTGACTGGTAAAGAGTTAATCGCACGTTTTCTTAGAAAATATTTAAGCTTATATTTAAGTCTTGAGCTTCCGAATTTTTCATTGTTTTGCCCATCAAATTCTTTGCTAAGTAGTGCCCTGATTTAACTTCATAATTTCTTGTTTTTATATGATGACATATTAATCTATCAGGAACATGTAGTAGATACTGTGATAGATAATATAGTATCTATATTCTTCTATGAAACCATTGTAGAAGAATATAAACTTTAGAAAAAGGAAAGTCTTTAGCATCATCGATTCATCTTTATTAAATACGAAAGTCTTTAGACTTAAGGCTTAAGAAATAGAGAAATTAAAAATATAAGGGATCGTTTGGTACGCAGACTACATTATCTCATCTGAGATAATAATTCATGGATTAATTTATCCCACCTGGGAGCTGAGATAAAATAATATCAAGCTTGATGGTATCAGAAGAGATAGCTAAGACTAAGTTTGGGATAAATTTTATACCTTATTTGATTGAAGGTATAAATTTATACCTTCAACCAAAAAAGGTATAAAATTTATCCAAACTTAATCCCGGGATATTTTGTCTTATCCCGCGTACCAAGTGTATTGAATTGAAGGATCATGATCAAGCAAAGCTAAAGATAATCCACAGCTTCCATTAGAGAATCTTGTGGAGTACGAATTGAGAGAGCGCTCATATAGATACAAGGTGAATAGAATAGTGGAGACTGAATTTGGTAAATGCAAAAACTGCATTTGATTTCATTATTTGCTGCATATGTACATTTGTGTAGAGTAGAAAGAAAATATCTACAACTAACTAATAACCAATTAAAATATCTAATAACGTACTAACTACCTAGCTAGCTAAATTACAAAAGTCCCATTAGATCTTTAATTAACTAACTAGAAAACTAACTAATCTACCAAGTTAATCTTAACACCCCCCTCAAGTTGGGAGGGAGTTATCCATTGACAACTTGTTCAAAATGGAGAAATGCTTGACATAGTAAAGGCTTTGGTGAAAATATCAGCCAGTTAATTTGTTATGGAAATGTGATGCAGGATGATCAACCCTTCATGCAGCTTATCTATAACAAAATGACAGTAAACTTCTATATGTTTAGTCCTCTCATGAAAGACAGAGTTTTTGACTATATGCACATCTTCTTGACTATCACAATATACTAAAATAGGTAGTTTACATGGTATGTTCAGTTCAACTAAGAGTCTTTCCATCCAAATCAGCTCACATACACCTTTCTGATTGCTATGTTCTCAGCCTCAGTTGAAGATAAATAAATGGTTATATCATGTAAACTTATTCATGTAGATCACCATGAAAAAAATCATTATTGACATCTAATTAGTACATATCCACCCTTCTTTATAGCCAAACTGATAAGAGTTCTTACAGTGGTCATCTTTACAACAGGTGAAAAAGTTTCATTGTAGTCTATTCCTGCCTGTTGTGTGTAACCTTTAACTACTAACCTAGCTTTGGATCTCTCCACACTCCCATCAGACTTATGTTTTATTTTATACACTCATTTGCAACATATTGTTGTTTTCCCTTCAGGTAATGTTGTCACACCCCAACCTCGAGGGGTATTGCCGGCACCCGGCGCCTAAATGGCCTGAACGTACCACCTATATATCATGATATAAATACATAACCATCTGAGTCGATAATGCCTCAGAATTGTAGTCACAAAAGAAATCGGAATAAAGCAACCTGTAGCCATGAACACATAACCAACATGTATGTACAACAAGGTCGGCAAGGCCATAACAAGTGTACTAACAAGTGACAAGAGGCCGACAAGGCCGTACAAAATGAATATACAATGACCACTAGTTAGAAAACCTCTAAGAGTACTACAATACATCATCAGGTCAGGACAGAGTCCCGTCATACCCAAAAAAGTGGAGTGCGATGACCAATAGTTGAATTAGGTAGCCTAATGTGGAGGTGTATCTGCATGTCTACCTGCACCTGTGGCCATGAAACACATTACCCCAATAAGGGACGTTAGTACGAAAGAATGTACTGAATATGTAAGGCATATAAAACATGTAAATAAGACTGTAATACAAGAGAAGGGTACAGAAGTCAACTTGAAACTCAGAACTGCTACTGAGGGCATACAACTGACATAAACATGATCATATGCATAGTAGTAAAATCGAGCCACTCTATGGGGCCATATAATATCATATCAAGCTTCTCTGTGGGGGAAATCTCATCATATCGTATGTTGACACCCAATTTTGTCCCGTCTTTTCCAATTTATTTGTAATTTTAAATATTTTTAACACCTCAAAATAATTTTAATCTATATACATACATGCGTATATATATATATTATGCTCTTTCTATTATTATTATTCGCATTTTTTACTGTCATTTGCATTTTTATCACAATCATAAGTTTTATCCGAAAATTCTATGTTATTTAATTTTCGCAAAATAGCATCGCATTCCCATTTTTTTATCAAGCATTAAGCATATCGCAAATATTATATTTTTTATTATTATCACATCGTTATATTCTTATTTTTAATAATTTACATTTTTTCTTCAATGCATTTTTAATATTAAACCCCTTTTATGTTTTAAACCCATAACTCATTTCTTATTTGTCATACCTAAAACAATTCAATTCCCCATACACATTCGGCCCAACAGCCCTCACCCTTTATTTCCCTTACCCCATTTTTCGGCCAAGCCCAACCGGTCAAGCCCAGGCCAACACGCAAGCCCACCCGAAACAGCCCAAACCCAACATCCATTTCCTTATACCCGACCCAAACCCTTTTATCCCCCTAAACCAAAACAAAAATCAAACAAAAAAACCTAACCCCCTACCCCCCCCCCAAAATCGGCGCCGCACACCCCATGCCCCCGACCCCACGTCGTCAGTCACCTCGCCCCTGCCACCACCGACCCCTGACACCACCAACTCCCCTCTATTACGCCGACGCCACTAACCCTTTGACCCATACCCTTATCCCCACAAAATCCGCGACCCATGCCCCTCAAATTCGCAATTTTTTGGCTCCTTTTATTCGAATTTCAAACTCATTCTTAGAGGGTTAAACCATCTATAAATACCCTTTTTTTTGTTCTATAATGGGAGGGATTTTTTCGGAGGTCCAATTTCATATAAATATTTTGTTGTGTTCTTGATTGTAAGCATTTACCCTCCTTGTTCTTCAAGAATTAAGTCCGAAAACAAGCCCAACATCAAAAGAAAAAGGGGTGAGTTTTATTCTTGAACTTTGGTATTTTAATACTTCTATTTCTTCATTGATTTCGGGTCGGGTCACTGACCCGGGTCGGGTCGACCCGATTTAGCTATTTTTCCAGAATTATTGCATTTCGCATCTTGCATATTGGTTATCTGAATTTGCTGGAAAAAATTCGATTTGTTGTTCTTCACTGATTTCGGGTCGGGCCACTGACCCGGGTCGGGTTGACCCGATTTGGCTATTTTTCCAGAATTATTGCATTTCGCATCTTGCATGTTGGTTATCTGAAATTGGTGCAAAAATCTGATTCGAGTTTGATATTTAATTCGGATCGGGTCACTGATCCGGGTCGGGTCGACCCGATTTGGGATATTTTTCAGAATTCTTGCATTTCATATCTTGTTGTTATTGGTTATCTGAAATTGGTGAAAATATTTGATTTCGGGTTCGACATCTGATTCGGGTCGGGTCGACCCGTTTGGACATATTTCCAGGTTATTGCATTTTTTCATATTTTGTTGCTGGTTATCTGAAAATCTGAATTTTTGATTCCGATTCTGGTCACTATTCCGGGTCTGTTTTCAGAAGTAGTTCACTGTTTCATTCGGGTCACTGTTCATGATCCGGGTCGGACATTCAATTACTTACTCTTGTATGCGGCTATGTTGTTTATTTTACTGCTTTGAATAAATATCGCATTTAGGCCGATGAAATTGAATTCGAGGCCTCGCTCTTTTTTCGTTTCTCAGTTTTTTCAGTTTACTGTTTTAATCATCCGTGCAACAGATATCTTACTGTTTTATTAGTTTACTGTTTTAAATATCCGTGCAACAGATATCACTGTTTTACTATTTTTTACTGTTTTGAACAAATACCGCGTCTTTTCGGAAATTGGCTCTCTGTTTCATCGCTTCGCATCGCCATCTTTGTCGCCATCGTTCGATTTAATTTTGCTGATTTGAACACGATACTACACTGGCCGATGAAAAAATATCCGTCAATTTTTGAGGCCTCCACAGTTGTAAAGACGAAAAATAAAACTTCTGGACAATGATGAAACTTAAATCTTTTTCACCTGAGAGACCAACATGTTCGGTAGGCAAGGCAACTAAAATGACCAACGAGTCATATGTTCGCAGCCACAACGTGATTGGAATGATCTTTTCAAAATTTAAGTCTGAGTTCTCCGTAATCAAAACATTTATTGTTTTGGATACGGATCCGAAGTTATGTATATTCATTTGTTTCTAACCGTTTGTTCTTGACAGCTTGCAAGGGTTAAAGTCAAAGAAGGCAAATACCCCTCGGAAATTATTTATTTTGTTGTTGTTTTTACTTTCTTAAATTCAGCTTTATTTCATTCTGTATTGTAATATTATTGTACTCGTGAAATTATTGAAATGTTAGAATAGACATACATAGAATTAATTAATAGGGTAGTCTAAAATTGGAAACCCATTGCTAGTTCATTTATTCTTAGGCTCGGTTAGTTTTAAAATTGGAAATCGCTAGTTTATCTATTTTTAGGCCAGTCGCCCATAAAAATCACCTTGCATACATTTTATCAATTTTCATACAAATGCATATTTTTTTCAGCTTTACATGTATATTAATGTCGTACAAATACATACTTATACTTTTTTCAGCTTCACATTTATATTAATGCCATACAAATGCATACTTGTACAAAATGCATCATTTTATAAACATCTTGCAACATTATTTTCATACTTGTAAAAAAAACATGCATTTTTTTTACTATAATAATTAACCTGAGTTTGACCGGATAACCGCAAGTTAGCGGATCTTAAAGGATGCCTAACCCCTTCCCTTTAGGATAATAAAGAACCCTTACCTAGAATTTCATTAGTTTCGCAGACCATAAAATTGGAGTTATTTTGCAGCATTTAGTTAAGATTTAGGTGCCCTAATTCACCTTAGAATAATTAGTTGGCGACTCCTCAAAGCAAGCATTTTTAACCTATCCAGAGGGAATCGAGCCATCACGTCGCGAAGCCCGCAGGTCAAAAACGGGTGGATACATTTTTATGTTCAAGAATGGAATTTGCTTAACGAGTATCTTACTTTGTGATGTGTTGTGTTCTCTAAGGTCATGCTAAAAAAAGGAAATGTAAGCCTTACATACCTTCATCTCTTGCCTAACAATAGTTCTTGATCCGCTCTACGAGTGATTATCTACATTATACAAATGAATTGAATCATAATTGGATCAATCAACTACAAACCATTTCATTTAGTCATTTCGTCGAACATCTAATAAGCATAAACTTTCATGTTCCCTATCAATGACAACTCAACCTCAAAATATCACCTAAACTCTTCCTAGCTCCCTCCTCTCATTTACCAACTAACCACAAGATTCAACAACTCATACCAAGCTTAACTCAACCAAAACAACCTATCAAAATTAGAAACAACATTTTTTAACACCTCAAGTTCTAGCTTATAGTTTTTTTTATCTAAATAACCTCACTAACATGGAAACAACTTCAAACACAATCAAAGAAGTGATGCACTTACCTTATTCAGTAGCTACAAGCTTCAATCCAAATATACCCTTGCTCACAACAATCCTTACTTGCACCAAAACACCATAAGATGGAATATCCTTCACCTTAGCTAGCCTTGGATGTTAGATTCAAGTAGGAACACTTATATTTCACTTCAAACCTTAAGGGAATTGTTTGTAGAGCTTAGGGAAATGTTGGGACAAAGTTTGGGTCGAAAATGAATCGAAATGAGCTTTAAAACAAATTTAAACAACATAAAGGTCGGCCACCGCCTCAATGTATAACTGTACATCAAGGTACGGTCCGTACCTTGCCCAAAATTTTCTGTCAATTCTTTGAAGTTTTGTAATGTCTCTTAGAAATTTTGTACGGTTCATACATGACACGTAACAAATGAAACTTTATCAAAATGTATCCTCTTTGATTCGCTTAACTCTGATACTTCCTGACACTTATATACATAGAGTTTATACAATTATTACCCTTTCGTAAGGTCATATACCATTTCACGCAACTTAGGTTAGTCGACGACATGATTTGTGGCAAAACTAGGATGTAACAAATGTTACTAGATCTCAAGTGTTATTTGCATACAAGTTTCAAATTCTTGTGTCATAGTTGCTTGCCAAGCAGGATTCAAGGATGCCTCTTCATAAGAAGATGGCTCACAGTCATGAGAAATACATCTAATTAACTACTGAGTATTGGACTCTAGAGTGGTGAAGGCTACATATTGGATTTGTGAAAAAAGAGCATTGGTAGGTGTTGAGGTGCAATGAAGTGACACTGAGTTAGTGTTAGACAAATGAAGTTGCAAGTTAGGTAAGTTGTAACTGTATTCTATCAAGTAGGATGTGGTGGTGTGTAGTCTGGTAGTTCTCCTAACTTCTAGGATTGGTTGGTGTTGTTGGGGTGCAGGTTGTTCTACAACTCCTGGTGAACCAGAAATATCAGAGTCAGGTTGCTTCTTATCATGAGCATGCAGTAGTGATGAGGGAACTGTGTGAGATAGGCTGCTTTGATCTGAGAAAGGAATGATATCATGTGTAATGTCCTTATTCGACAACAAACTGTCAACATAAGTGTTGTATGTAGAATTAAAAACATCTGAACCGTGCATTAACAACTTCATAACTGACACAAAACTAGAACCGGCAGAAGCAATAGTATCACAACCCAAACTGAAGGATCATGACGACACTCATGCCTTGTTGGCCGAGTACCGATGTACACTTCATATTATTCTTCTGTATTTCTCATAAGGGCCGATAAGGCCAACATAAATAATGATCCTTAAATATGACATCTCAATAATGAAACGTTACTAATATGAACATATGTAGATATATGGGTCGGCCAGGCCACCATGAAAATTGTACATAAGATACGGGTCGTCAAGGCCATATGCATAAAACTGTAAGACATCAAAGTTGTACTTATACTAAACACAAGACAATATATTTATGAGCCTTTAAGAATACATAATCATCATAAGCCGTGACAGGGCCCCGACATACTCATCATATGTATATACATATGCATAATGACACATGCAGGTAAGTTCGGAGAAATAGACCTCACCAACTAACCCCTGAATTCGAAGGCCTACTGGATAGCAATTAATCTGTCTATCTGGACCTGCAGCACGACATGCAACGTCCATAAAATAAATATGTCAGTACGAATAAAGTACTGAGTATATAAGACATGTAAATACAAGACATAATATGAGAGAATGGTATAGAAATCAACCTGAAACTCAAAAAGGCCGCTAAAATCATACAACTGACATAACCATGAATATATGCATGTAAGTAAAATTGAGCCACTCTATGGGGCCATCTAATATACCATCAAGCCCCTTTGTGGGCCAATCTCATCATAACATACTCTGCCATATAAGACTCGGTAATGTCTACCCAACTGTAGTGGTACACACATATAAGTGCCTGCCCAATTATAGCATGACTTGGTAAGAAAATAACTACATATATATAATGAATGTTGGGCCCATCAAACGACATTTTGAGCCTTTCAGAGTGACGTAAGGTCGGTAACTCCGAATACGTTATTAGAACTAACTCATCATCATGAACCTTATAAGAATCAGGAAATACCAACAGTATATGATAACATGAGAATAAAAAGAATCAACATAATCATCAATAGTTCCATAAGAAGCTAACATGAGAACATAAATGGAACTTGAGTAGTCCTCATTAGAATTAAACAATACGATCAATTCTCTCTTCTAAGAGTAGAGTATCTTTTGGAAGCTCCTTTGTTATGTTACGTTCATTAGAGTCTTGCAAAATAAAGGAAGTGATAGCCTCACATAATTGTATAATCCCCTCCTCAATCCACAACCAAGCTTAACACAATCCTCTTGCGTCTACAATAAGTGAAATGATATCGTCGTCAATGTACAATGTCATGACTATCGTATTTCGTTGATTATAACCTAGGAAAAATTGGGCAACAACACCCATTTTTATACTACATCACACAAACCACTAAGGGTCATCAAAACAACCCAACAACAACAAAATAATTCAATATAAGATTTTCGATTACTTCAACAACCATATTGAGCGGCAAGCTCGATTTGCGATTACGAAATATAATTTTAAACCCTTTTTTTCTTTATAAATATGTCCATAGCAACAATAACAACCTACATAAGTTGTTGCACTAATTTTCCAGCCACAACATACCTTAAAACACCTTGAAAATAGTCCCACAAGTTACTATAGCTCAAACATGATATCTTCCTCAATATCTCACAAGTTCTAACTTCCACAACCTTGACAAAACTTACATAAGCTCAAATATAGGAAAAAGAGTTGAATACTTTCAAAAGCCCTTACACGAGCTTACTTCAACATGAAAAATCCTCCAAATCAGCCACACGAAGAAGAAGAAGAAGAAGAAGAATCCACAAGCACCACAACTTCCGAGCTTTCTTTTTCGGATTTTCCAACTCTACAAGTTAGCTACAACTTCTACAAGCTTAGACACATGAGAGGGAAGTAAAATCTTACCTTAAACCACTTAAATCAACATCCAACACGAGCTGGAGCAGTGCACAACTTCACCACCACAAGAACAAGGATCTTAGTTGCTCTACGAGACTCCCGACGCCAAAAATCACGTTCTTTACTTGGGATTTCGCCCTTGGATCATGTAGTAACTTCATGAGAGAGCTTAGGAGGGTTTTGGAACTGAAAATGGCGAGAAAATGAGGTATCCAATGCTGACATAGAGTTTTATAGGCACAACGACGCAATTATCAGGGGTGCACTCTACCACTGAGCTAATAACCCGTCGTGCGAGTCTCCCACTGGGGGCCCGCTATGCCAAAAGTGGCAGAAACCCCATCCCTCTCTTTCCTTTTTTTGCCCCCATGTCGCAAAGAATTTTCCACCGCCTCAACTTGCCTCCAAAGGGGTTTACTATGCAGTATCACAAAAATGCAAATATCTCTCTACTGCGATATCGTATCGATGAACGGTTTAGTACGTTGGAAACTAGACTCGTAGACCTTTAGTTTCATGGATGGGTCACCCCGTAATTCAAAATACATTGGGAGAAAATTCTGCAACATTTGACCTAAATTTTCAGTAAAATTATAAAAGTAACTTGCGACAATTTTTGCCGACTTTTGTTTTACAACTCACTTGATTTCAAGACTTAACACACGACTAGTATACGATTCAAATACCTCATAATATGACCTTCTTAGAATGTTAAATACTCAAAGTCTTACCCTGTCACGACCCCTTTTTAGGAATCGTGGTGGCATCTACGCAATCCTACCGGTAGACGAACCACTCCCAAAACGTTCACAATATAGTTCATAAGTAAAAGCGGAAGATAACAAATACTAAATAAATTGTCTCATAATAGAAATGCATAGAGAAATAAGTCTGATATAACCATGCAATCCCCTAAGTGATTTGGTCTGTACATACAAGAGCTCTAATAAAACGATATAAGTCTGAAAGTAAAGGGCATCAAGTGCCAACTAAATACATAAGTTGATAGTCTGTAGACATGTCTCTAGAACAGAAATAAAGACAGTAAATGAGACATAACAATCAAGGGCATGCTGGAGATAGCATCTTCACATTGATAGTTGGGGATCAACTGCTCGAATTCAGCCGCGCGATCTCGAGCTAGTCGTCGGATCTTGTACTACATTAAGAAAAGATGCAGCAAGTGTAGCATGAGTACACAACGCACCCCAGTAGACATCATAGGCCGAAAATGACGAAAGGTACATAATCATTTATAGATACCAAGTTGACACCAAGAAATCCTATTCTAATTAGTTTAATAATACAAGTAAGGTCACATAGTCCACATAATGATTCATAGAGTTTACATGTTTCCTTATTTCAATAAGAGTCCATATTTACTTATATTATCCAGTTCCAAAGAGTTCTGCAACAACTCAAGTATCATGAAGCAAGTATAATCCTTTCACGTCTAGAATTTAGTCAAGTCATCAAATATCACTTCAAATATAAGTCCAACCACAAGTAGTCAATGAAATGGCATATATATGGATGATATGAATGCAATGCATATGCCAGTTACCTTTATCAATCCCGGTATATAGTACATCAAGATTTTATTATGATTCATACACCCATGAAGTCCATATACCCCTCCACTCTGGAATAACTCATTGGAACACGGAGCCCGGCTCTTGTTTGTAATACTATCATTTTGCAAGCATGCAACACCGAGCCATCCGTATCATCATCATCTTAATGTTGCCATAATTTCATAAGTGTTCTTACCTTTCCATCCCCTTGGGCTCATAACATATACATACCACTCTCATATCAATATTACATAACCATGAGTGTATGAATGCAAATGACAATAGAAGTCAAGATATTATAATACAATAAGATGCAACCAAATAAGAGATGAAATATCACATGCTTTCAAGAATTCAATACTCATACACACTCCAAGTACAATTCAAAATATCATATCGAAAACATGTGTGATGAGTAAATATATCAAGCAACTATGGCGACAAGCCCACATATGGAGACAAACCTAAATAAATCAGCAATCAGAACCAACATAAGGCTGATTCCCCAAACCCTATCATCACAGTTCAACACCGATACCCACTCAGACATTCATCACAACTGCCTGAGTGAGACCCTCAACACGCCCAATACCACTCAATATTTATAACTCATTATGCACTTTTATCAAAGTCTTAAAAAGCTAAATCGTAGCCTACCTCAAAGGTGAGCAGGAGCGCTACACGATCAAGCCTCAGTGGCAGCCTTGCCCTTCATCTGCGTCTCGTGACAGTTGAAGTCTATCCACGTATATATATTATCCGTTAATATAAAGTTTACACAACATACAAGGATATAAACCTTATAAATAAAACTTTAAAATATCAACTCGGGCCCACATCACCAAGACTCAAACTTTAATACCCGAAACCACGAATATATACGAAGTAGTCATATCCTTATGTTAATTGAAACACTAAACACATTTGAACCCTCAAGTGAACAATAATCAAAGTGCCCTAATTTGAAACCCTAGAAATTTTCCCTAATTGAAAATAGGTTTCTATTCTTAATTTAAGACCTACAACATGATAATCTAACATAATCCACTCCTAATTCATGATATTAACATAATTTGGTCCATAAACCTCCATTAAAATCAATAGCATAACTCTCTAATTCTCATTGAAACTTGCAAATAACTTTCCCCCAACTCATAAACACACTAAACCACCATTTATGAACTTAGAAAATTAAACTTAAGCCATAAACGGGAAGAATCTGTTATCTCAAGGATGAAATTGCTCCTAGGATTATGAAAATACTCCAAGGCGGCGCTGGTCTCGAGGTTTTCTATTTTGGAAAAGAGAATTCTGACCAAAGGAATTTATTGGACACCTGATACAGTACTTCCGCCCCAGTGAAATTGACTCCGCTGAGGCGGTATCATTTGATACATCGCCTCAGCGCCACATCGAGCATGACTCTGCAGGAGCAGACTCGCCCCTGCATACGGACCCTCTGCCACAGCAAAAATCCATCTTCCTCAACTCCCGCTTTGGTGAGCCAATCTCTCACTGAGGTGGGCATGCCAGAGCGGAAACTGGTGCCGCCGAGGCGGATAACAGACACACCAGATCATGAAAAACAATCCAAACTTTCATCAAAGACCTGAAACACTCCCAAGACCCCCCGAACACAAACCAAATATAATCATTTATGGTAAACAGTGCTACGAACTCACTCATACCCTCGGGTTTCACATTTAATCGAGCTAAGGCTTACTTTTCTAAAGAACCGTCCGGGAAAACCAAATATCCAAACTTTACAAATATAGCGACAAAACACATCTGATTGTCTCAGGAAGCAAACCAATGACTCAACTAAGTCATAAATGACCCTCCGAAACTACCGGAAGTGTTAAAACCCAGAAACGAACCCATCTAGCCAATAGTCAACTTTGAGTCAACTAACCTACTCTACGTTTCTAGTTTTGGGCTTTTTTCATTCGAAACTCATATAAATAGACATCGGGATCCATGCCACCCATCCCCATGCATCACAAATCCCACAAGGAGTCTATGGGAATGGTAAAATAAGCAAATAATGGTCGTCAACTAAAAACAACCAGACAGGTCATTACATCATATACCAATTAAAACAACATTCGTCCTTGGATGGAGAGAAATAAACAATGGAAACGTATTGGAAGTAGTGAACAAGCCAGGATATCTACTCTACATATCAAACTCTATATCCCAAGTCGCCTCCTCAACAGGACGATGTCTCCACTAAACCTTCATCGAAGCTATTTCTTTTGATCTCAACTTCCTCACCTACCTGTCTAAAATATCCACATGCTCCTCCTCGAACTCCAAATTCTAATCAAGAAATATGGAGTCCCACTGAATGATATAAGAGCCATCGACATGATACTTCTTTAGTATAGACACATGGAAAATTGGATGAATGACTGACAGACCTGGTAGCAGAGCTAACTCATATACCATCTCCCCAATTCTCTAAAAATCTCGAAGGTTCCAATACATCTCGGACTCAACTTCCCTCTCTTGCCGAACCTCATCACACCCTTCGTAGGTGAGACCTTTAGAAGAACCTTGTCACCAACCATGAATTCTAAGTCGCATACCTTCTGGTCTGCATACTCCTTCTGTCTGCTCTAAGCTTCTAGTGGCTTATCTTGGATCATCTTCACATTCTCTAATGAATCCCTCTACAAATCAGTACCCTAAGGCGGAACCTCGAACGTATCAAACCAACCAATCGGAGATCGACATCTCCTACCATACAAGGCCTCGAACGGTGCCATATTGATACTGGAGTGATAGATGTTGTTGTACGCAAACTTTGTCAAAGGTAAGAACTTGTCTCAATGACCACCAAAATCAATCACGTAGGCTCGTAACATGTCCTCCAATACCTGAATAGTTCGCTCGGATTTACCGTCAGTTTGAGGGTGAAATGTTGTACTGAGATCCAAGCGAGTACCCAAATCTCTCTGTAAAGTCTGCCTGAAATGCAAAGTAAACTGAGTACCCCAATCCGAGATGATAGAACACAAACAATCTCCCTGATGTAGATCTTAGCTAACTTTTCTGCATTATAGGTCATCTGAACTGGAATGAAATGTGCGGACTTGGTCAATCTATCAACAATCACCCAAATAACATCAAACTTGCTCAAAGTCTTGGGTAATCCCACAACAAAATCCTTAGCAACCCGCTCCCACTTCTATTCAGAAATGGGCATCCTCTAAGACACACCACCGGGTCACTGATGTTCATAGTTAACATGATAATTCTGACACCGAGCCACAAAATCAACAATGTCTTTCTTCATCCTCCTCTATCAATAGTACTGCCTCAAATCATGGTACATCTTAGTAGCACATGGATGAATCAAATACCTAGAGTTGTGAGCCTCATCCATAATCAATCTGGTCAAATCTCCCACACGAGGCACACACACTTTACCCTTGATCCTCAGAACATGCTCACTGTCAATCATAGCCTCATTGACCTCACCACTCAACACCTTATCTCAAATTTTGCACAACCTCACATCATCATACTGGTTAGTCCAAAACTAATCCATAATAGACGATCTTGCCTCCATATAAGCCAGAATCCTACTCAGATTCGAAATATCAAGCCTCATAAAATGGTTGGCCAAAGACTGGACCTCTAATGCTAAAGGACGCTCGGAAACAACCAAACAAGCTAAACTCTCTATACTGACCGCCTTTCAGCTCAAGGCATCTGCCACCTTATTGGCCTTGCATGGATGATATAAAATAGTCATGTCATAATCTTTCAACAACTCCATCCACTGACACTACCTAGAATTCAAATACCCCGTATTAAACACATGCTGAAGACTACGGTGGTCGGTATACACCTCACAATTGACACCATAAAGATAATGCCTCTAAATCTTCAGAGCAAACACAACAACAACCAACTCCAAATCATGAACATGGTAATTCTTCTGGTGCAGTTTCAACCGTCTAGATGCATAAGCAATAACCTTACCCTATTGCATCAACACACATCCCAACCCAATATTAAAAGCATCACTATACACGGTAAAGTCCTTCCCATCCACCAGAAGGGATAAAATCAAGGTTATGATTAAAAGAGTCTTAAACTTTTGGAAGCTCTACTCACACTCATCGGACACTACAAAAAACCCTCATTCCGAGTCAAACGCGTCAGATGAGAAGCAATAGAATAGAATCCCTTAACAAATCGGTGATAGTAGCTAGCAAGACCCATCTATCATAGAAGTTAGTCTAGGCCAGCCCCTGACTGCCTCTATCTTCTTAGGGTAAACCATACTCCCATCATTGGACACCATGTGTCCCAAGAATGCCACATAATTCAACCAAAATTCACACTTCGACAACTTAGCGTACAACTTCTTCTCCTTCAATATCTTAAGAACCACTCTTAGATGACGCTCATGCTCTTCCCGACTCATTGAATATATTAGGATGTCATCAATTAACACAATCACAAAAGAATCCAAATATGGCTTAAATAGCCCATTCATCAAGTCCATTAATACTACAAGAGCATTGATAAGCCCAAATGACATCACTAAGAACTTATAATGCCCATAATGAATCCAAAAAGTCGTATTGGGCACATTATTGGCCCGAATCTTTAGCTAGTGATACCCAAACCTCAAGTCAATATTCAAAAACACTAAAGTACCCTAAAGTTGGTCGAATAGGTCTTCAATATGTAGAATCTGATACTTATTTCTTATAGTGACTTTATTTAACTGTCTGTAGTAAATGCACATAGGCATAGTGCCATCATTCTTCTTCACAAACAAGACAGGAGCACCCCATCCTGAAGCTGTTCTAAGTTCGTTAGGTTATCGATATTATGTTCTATTTCTGGATGATTATTATAATTTTTTGTGGACGTTTTCAATTGCCAATAAATCTCAAGTGTTTTCTGTCTTCATAAAATCTAGAGCATTCATTATAACACAATTCGAAAGAGAAATAAAAAATATTCAGTGTGATAATGGGAAAGAGTATGACAATAGAGTGTTTCGGGAGTTCTGTGATAATAATAGGATAAATTTTTGGTTTTCGTGCCCTCATACATCTTTTTAAAATGGGAAAGCCGAAAGCAAAATTCATTCCATAAATAACATTGTCCGCACTCTCTTACTTCATGCTTCCGTACCCCCGTATTTTTGGCATCATGCTCTGCAAATGGCAACATATCTCCTTAACATAATTCCGTCCAAAGGTCTGACATATTCTTCCCCCCTCCAAATCCTATATAATAAGAACCCTTCTTATTCTCATCTTAGGATTTTTGGGTGCTTGTGTTATCCGTTATTCCCATCCACCACAATTAACAAACTTCAGGCTCGGTCTACCCCGTGTGTATTTTTGGGTTATCCGTCTAATTATCGTGGTTATAAATGCTTTGATTTATCCTCCCATAAAATTATAATTAATTGCCATGTCATTTTTTATGAAACCCAATTTTCTTTTACGAAAGTTCATACTCCCGAGCCTAGGTCGTATAATTTTTTGGATGACCAAATATCCCCGTATATTATTCGGCATTTTTCGGACATCTCCCGACTTTTAAAACTCTCCAGTGGCCCACTTCCCAGCCGGCCCCCGAGTCCAGTTTGATCGCTGGAGCAGTTCGAAATTGGGCGATCCAGCCATTCTGGCTGGTCGATTTCAGCCACATATTCGATTTGGACGGCCAGGCTCACGGCCGCTCGATCCGTCTCGAGCACAGCAAATTCCCAAAATTCACTCAATTCTTTCTCGAGTTATAGACCGGTCACTCGTAGTCAATGAGATATTTTTACACCTAAAATACATTTTAATTTACATTCTGATGTCTCTAAATCCCCCTTGCCCCGTAATCCTGTGTCCGCCTTAAATGACCCTAATTGGAAAATTGCTATGACTGATGAATATACTGCTCTTATCGATAATAAGACGTGGGAGTTGGTGCCCCGTCCATATGGTATTAATGTTATCAGGTCTATGTGGATTTTTGCTCATAAGGAGAATTCAGATGGTTCATTTGCTCGACATAAGGCGCAGCTTGTGGGTGATGGTAAGACTCAGCAGGTTGGGATAGATTGTGGGGAGACGTTTAGTCCGGTGGTCAAGCCAGCTACTATCCGCACTGTGCTTAGCTTGGCTCTTTCAAAGACTTGGCCTATTCATCAGTTGAATGTCAAAAATGCTTTCCTACATGATGATCTCAAGGAAACAGTCTATATGCATCAGCCGTAGGGTCTCAGGGATCCCAACCGTCCTCATCATGTGTGTTTGTTGAAGAAGTCCTTATATGGGCTTAAGCAGTCTCCACGGGCTTGGTATACGAGGTTTGCTGACTTTGTTTCGACTATTGGGTTCACTCACAGCAGGTCAGATAATTCCTTGTTCATCTACCGTCGTGGTTTGTCCTTGGCCTACATTCTGTTGTATGTGGATGATATCATTTTGACTGCATCTTTCGATGCCTTGCGCCAATCTATCATGGCCATGCTCAATTCTGAGTTTGCTATGAAAGACTTAGGGCCCTTGAGTTACTTTTTGGGGATTGCCGTCAAGCGTCATTCATGTGGTTTGTTTTAGTCTCGAAGAAAGTATGCGGCTGAGATCATCGAGAGGGCTGGGATGTCATCATGTAAGTCCACTTCCACTCCAGTTGATGCAAAACCCAAGCTTAGTGCCGCGGCAGGTGCACCATACGAGGACCCGACCGGCTATCAGAGTCTTGCACGAGCCCTCCAGTATCTTACCTTTACCAGACCGTATATTACGTATGCTGTTCAGCAGGTGTATTTATTCATGCATGATCCCAGAGTTGAGCACATGAATGCAATCAAACACATCATTCGTTATATTCAGGGGACACTGGACTATGGTTTGTACTTGTATCCTTCATCTACATCCACACTTGTCTCGTACACAGATGCGGATTGGGGTGGTTGTCCGGACACCGGACGGTCTACGTTAGGATATTGTATGTTCCTTGGCAACAACTTGGTCTCTTGGTCTGCAAAGCGTCGGGCGACTCTATCCCGCTCAAGTGCAGAGGCAGAATATCGAGGGGTAACTAACGTGGTCTCAGAATCATGTTGGTTACGTAACTTGCTTTTAGAGCTTCATTGCCCCATTCAAAAGGCAACCTTAGTATATTGTGATAATGTTAGTGCCATCTACCTCTCAAGTAATCCGGTTCAGCACAAACATACTAAGCATATCGAAATGGACATTCACTTTGTCTGTGAAAAGGTTGCTCGGGGGCAGGTAAGCGTATGTCATATTCCGTCAAGATATCAAGTTGCAAACATCTTTACAAAGGGTCTTCCCTCGGTACTCTTTAAAGATTTTAGGGACAGTCTCAGCGTTCGAAGACCGCCCGCTATACTGCGGGTGTGTTAAATAAGACAATATACACACAATATACATGTGTATATTGCCTTATTGAAGGTCGCAGATTCTGCCCTCTCAAGTTATGGTAAATAGACAATGTAAGAATATTGTATATTAGGAAAATATATGTGTAGTTTATTGTAATGTATTTGTTACCTAAATTAGGATTATACACTACCATAATTGTAGAGTTAGAATTATGGTAGAATAAGATTTTAGGAATAAGATTCTCCTATTTTGTAACTTGTATATATACCTATTCTATTAATGAAAATAATCAAGGGGATTATTTCTTTCTGATAATAATGTATTTTCTCAATAAATATCATCAGTGAATTTTTTTAAGTAATGATTCTTGCTTCCTATTCACAGCTAACATGTATTTTATGCAGTTATATTTTAATATCTTATCTTATTATTCACCCTTATAATGTGTTATTTGCTCTTTTTATTGATTATATCGTTCACATGTATTTGATCATAAAATATTATAGGTTGTCTTTTAATATTTTTGAAATTTCAGATATTCATAAATTTATATAAGATAAAGTATGCCTAAATGAGTTTCATCAGCAATGAGATTATTATAGTGGATATTCTTACACTAAAATGGAAAACTCATATGTAATACAATGATACATTATTAGAACTACTCGATGGGTTAGAAGATTTTTCTAATACTTCTTCAAAGTTTAAGGATTTCAAACAAAATAGAGAGGATTTAGGTCTAATAATTAGACTTATAGAGGTAGTTGGATTCGAGAGATTAAGTGAATTATTCTAATTTAAAATATGAAATTAAATTTATCTTATTGTTTTCTCCGTTTCAAATTATCTATCATTTTTTTCTGTTTTACACACCCTTAAAAAATACTTAATTAAGAGAGATATTTAACATACTTTACTTTTATTTATATTTAAGTTATAATCTCTCATCATTAAATATTTACTTTATTTATATGTCATTTTATTTTTAAAATAATAAATAATTTGAGATAACTATTTTGAGTAATAATGATATATAATTTGAGACGGAAGAAGTATTAGTTAAAATCATGACAAATTATCCAAGACTAATCATGATTTTGAACTAACGATCACTAAAGTTTGAAACCCCTTTTAGTTATGTCAAATGTTAAAAAATAGAAGTGCGGAAAAGAAGTTAAAAAGGAAAGAAACCCTGAAAGTGGAGAGACGACCGGTCAGTTAGTATATATGAAAAAGAAGAAAGCGAGTTAACTACGTACAGACTTGAGGCTCCATTGTCTGCTTTATAAAGAGACATTTTCACAAACACTTGGCGTGCGTTCGGTTTCCTGTTAGTTGTCTCCGAAACCCTAGTAATAGACAGTTGGCAAGAAGAATGAAATACGTTTTGGTAACTGGTGGTGTAGTGAGTGGTCTTGGCAAGGGCGTTACAGCTAGTAGCGTCGGCGTTGTCCTCAAAGCATGTGGCCTTCGTGTTACCTCTATCAAAATTGGTTTGTTTTTTTACTACTATCCTTTTTGGTTTCAATAAGTCTAGGCATACATACATATGTATCCTTACCGTTGTTAGAATGAAATAAACAAAATTCGTACAAGCTAAATCTTCAGTAATTGATAATTTGGCATAAGAAAAACTTAAATTTTGATTCATTAATTTTCTCTTTATAAAGAGGTTTGCTATGGAGCATGGTATGTATACTGAATACCTTTATGGATTAATTTTATCAATTGCGATAATTTTGTAAAATTTTGAATTTGATTTGGATAGGAATACAAAAGGATTGTAGGAACTTTTTTTTTATTCACAAAGGCAAAATTTTTAGCCCAAAATAAAAACTCACGTGGGCTTAATAATCAGGGTTGAACTCAACGTTACTCTACTTTGGAGGGAAGAGATTTTACTCTGCACTTTTTTCCTTTTTCGGCGTGTTTTGTGTAAAAGTGTTTCAGTGGAAAATGTCTTCTTATGGATCATTTTCCAAGTGTTTGATTGGGAGTAGAAGTCTATGATAATCCTCTATGGTGTAGGGTAAGGTAGGAGGAGTATGCTTTAGCGATATCTCAATATTAAAAGGTTGATAACATTATAAGATTGTCTTTGGTGTGCTGGAAAATTTCTGCATAATTTCCCCTTGTTTGGTTGTATGTTGAATTTGGTGGTGGCATGTGCTTTATTAAAAAGGAGAGTTGTTGACATATGATAATCGTAGAAGATGAACCGAATCAAACAAGAAGACGAAGAGGACAATCGTACAAGATATAGGATAAACTTGGAGGAGAGTCTTTTGACATAATTTTTTTTCATAAATTGTTGACAACAATTCTATGTGTTGATTAAAATGATATGAAGCAAGAGTAAAAGGAAAATGAGTGCCCATTAAGAAGGAAGTCATTTTTCCTCCTTTCTCGTGGATAATATTTTTTCAGAATTCAAGGTATCCTAACACTTTCTCAAGTTCCTTGAAAACAGCTTGTCATACCATACACACTTTTTGATGTTGACTGAAGCAAGTGATATGGCGTAGAAATTGGGATATTTGGAAAAGAAAATGAAAGAAGTGTTTCGCTCTTTTGTTTATAAATATTATTCCTGGAGAAATATTTTATGCAGTTCAGGGTAACTGAACACGGGGAACTAATTTCATCAAGAAAAATATGTTCTTGAAAACATTCTTCGTCACACAAAATCTACCCTTTATTTCCCCATTTACTTCCCTGCTTAGATAATTTGATCTTTGGCCATGGTGAAGAATTAACTCTTGGTATGGAGTTTGTGAATGCTTTATATTGTCAGTACTCAATAGTCACATTCTGTTCATAGGCACACGTATTTAGCACTAAAATTTCATAAAAATAAAAGTTTTAAGTGTATTGCATCCTGCGCATTTTCTTCTAGAAATGTATAATAGTCTATTGGAAAGTTGAATTAATTTCTTGTCTTGTTTATCATTCACCTTTACCAATGAATCTTCATTTGATGTGTGATGCCATTAAGAAGAACTCTAAGGAACTAAGAATACCACATACAATGAATCATGTATCCTTGTATTTTAAGACTGCCTTGCCCTGGGAATATAAGAAATTGAAGTATTTGGGCAGGAAAGACCAACCACAGAGACAAATTAAAAGAGATTCTCGCCTCCGGGCGGGGGTTCCCTGCTATTACACTTATTCCCCACTTGAATGCCAGGATGATTATTCATGCCTTTTCTTAGTTCTGGTGATGGATCATGAATTGATTACTGTTGTTTATCTCTGAAATGCACTGAGATTTTTTCATCTCTGCAGATCCATATTTGAACACTGATGCTGGCACTATGTCCCCTTTTGAGCATGGGGAGGTTTTTGTGCTTGATGATGGTGGAGAGGTATTCCCTTCCTTCTCCTTGTTTACTTAAAAAAACTTTTTCAACTGCCTTTTTTAAATCTGACTCTGTTGTGATGATCTTAAAACTATTAGTTGGCCTACGGGAATTAATTTTTGTTGAATATTCCTATTGTATGCTTTACTTTTTGATATGTTTTACCGTATATGGCCTGCATCATGCAGGAGAGCCAGTACTTGATGGTTAACATTCTCTAATTTGATGAGTCCTCGCACAATTGGAACTCATAGGAACCAACTTGTCCCACATATAAGTAAATTGTTTCCAGTACACCAAGGATTGCTGATATTTTTAAGATATACTTCTCTGGAAGAGGCAAGTATAAGATGCACATACATAATGATAAAATTCAAATAATAAGGGAGGAGATAGCTTATAAAGACCCTTCACCTTCAACCATGAGGTTGAGGTTCGGATGACCAGCTGAATAAAGTGGGAAAGGGCCACTGGGCTCCTAGGGGATGGGGGTGGAGTCTACCAGATCAAAATAAAAACAATGTTCATACTGATGCACACTTTTCTTTTATAAAACAACCTAAGCTTTGCATATGTACCATATTCACAAGATAGAGTTCACAATCTTGGGCTTCGACTGTTCTTTGGTTCAAAATCAGGTTATGATAGGTATCTAATGTTTACTTATTCTCTTTTAAAATCTTTAGTTTATATGACAAAACTGTCTCCTACCAGAAAATTAGTACTGCATTTACATGCAAAAGATTCTGGTCCTCCTCTGAAGCTTCAAAGATGTGTATTCTTTTTCATTATAATACTGATGTGCTTCAACAGGTTGATCTAGATTTGGGAAATTATGAACGCTTTTTGGATGTGACATTGACGAGGGACAACAATATTACCACTGGGAAGATATATCAGGTTCTTATAAATAAACATATACATGTAGAGTATGTGTTTCATATGGATCTATGCCTATCGCCTGGTCCGGAATGAGATTGTTTGACAGTTTTTTTCCTTTTTGGGTGGGTTACCAGTCTGTTCTGGAGAAGGAAAGGAAAGGTGATTATCTTGGAAAAACTGTTCAGGTGATTTTACTTTCATTTGATATCATATATGGTGCATCACTGGAAAGAAACATATTACTCAGAGGGATTGTCTCACACTCTCTCTCTAGGTGGTTCCCCACATCACTGATGCTATTAAGGATTGGATTGAGTCGGTATCTCAGACCCCTGTGGATGGGAAGGAGGGACCTGCAGATGTTTGTGTCATTGAATTGGGGGGGACTGTAGGTAAGTGCTTCTAGAAGGTGGTTGCATCTAATCCACTAACAGCTATGCCCCTCTTCCCCATCTCTTTTGTTGTTCTGTGCTCTCTCTCTCTCTCTATGTATATATATGTAGTAGCATCTCTTCTCAAGTAACTTCTTACATAATTGTTTTTAGGTGATATTGAATCGATGCCTTTCATTGAGGCTTTAAGACAGTTGTATTTCTCAGTTGGTAAGTAGGATTTTGCTTTATGATGGAAAGTTTATTAGCTTATTATTCTCTACAAGGAATGCCCTCTTATGATATGTATTTATGTATTCATTAGCTTCACTTTGTTCACCCTAATCTCCTGTAATTTTTTATTTTTCTCATCAGGGCAAGACAACTTTTGCCTCATTCATGTCAGTCTTATACCTGTACTAGGTGTTGTCGGTGAGCAAGTAATAGTCTATGGAGCATCTATGTCTGAACATGTGAATGTTTTGTTCATGTTCTATCTTTCATTATACCCCTCACTGTGTTCTCCATGGTGTTGCAGAAAACAAAGCCCACACAACATAGTGTGCGGGAACTGAGAGCATTAGGGTTGACTCCCCATTTCTTAGCATGCCGGTCTGCTCAGGCATGTTATTTTCCCCTACGCTATAAGTTCTTACATTTTATATTTTGTAGAAGATATGAGTAGGTTTATTTACTCAGGGACTTTCATTATAGTTGTGCAATAGCCTAGTGCGCTAGCATGAGCTTAGAAGTTGTAAAGATCTCACAGTAGCCCCTTTGTGTGGGTTCTTTTCCTTCCCCTTCTTTCGGTTTGTTCTCCAAGGTTGTCAAATAATGGATGTGAACTTCATAATATTTTTTAAGTAGGTTGTCTCTCTGTATGTAGAAGGGGAGCCTTGGAGTAACTGGTAAATTTGATGCCATATCAGGAGGTCATGGGTTCAAGCCGTGGAAACAACCTCTTGCAGAAATGTGAGGTGGTAAGGCTGCGTACAATAGACCCTTGTGGTCCGGCCCTTCCCCGGACCCCACGCATAGCGGGAGCTTAGTGCATCGGGCTGCCCTTTTTTTTTTTTATCTCTGTATGTTGTAACTTAGTGGTGTTACCTAGAGACATGAACATATTTTTCGTAGAGACAAGAAAATTTTGGAAAACTAGTTTAAATCTTAACTTTTAGGATTTGGTTTCTCTAATACTCCATTCCGCTGATATTATTGAGATATTTCAACTCTGTTGCAGCCCTTACTAGAGAATACAAAACAGAAGCTTTCACAGTTTTGTCACGTTCCTGTAAGTTTAACTTGTGTGAGGCTTTTTGTGGTTTTGCATATAAAATTGGAGGTCACTTTTCATTTATCCCGTTTTGATCTGCTTCCCTATAGGTTGCCAACATCCTAAATATCCATGATGTTCCAAACATTTGGCATATTCCTCTCTTGCTTCAGGTAGGTCTACCAACTGCTACCCTATGTCCTTTGCCATATATGATATAAATATTGCTTCTAAAGTTACATATTTGTCACAGAACCAAAATGCTCATGATGCCATTCTAAAGCAAATGGATTTAGTGAGGTAATAAACTACCTCCTTTCCGTTTCCCTTTAAGCATTAATTTAGATTTAGATTGTGATCGTCCTCTTCCCATCTCATATTTCCTTACTGCTCTACTAAAGTGGGAAAAATAGATTTTCAACTTGGATAAATTCTGTATGCAGTTTTCTCTTGTTTATGATTTTCTAGCACTATTTTTTTTTTCTATTTAGGCTTAGTTCTAGCGGCTGTTATCTGATATGGTCTACAATGAGCAAGTTATTTTCATGAAAGATACAAGGTGCTCGATGTCTCCTCTGAAAGTATTTTTCTTCTGTGTCAGAGTCGCGAAACCTGTTGATTTACGGGAGTGGACGAGAAGAGCTGAGACCTTTGACAACCTCACCAATTCTGTTAGTAGGATCTAAACAATGTAGGTACTTTTAACAAGTATGTACATTGTAATTGAATAACTACTTTTTTTCTGCAGGTTAGAATTGCGATGGTCGGGAAGTATGTTGGGTTAACAGATTCTTACTTATCTGTAGTGAAGGTAACAATATGAAGCTACAAAGAACATGCACCATCTTTATTTAAGCTGATATATTGTGTTTGGGATGCGTCTTATTCATTTGATCATGGTAGAATTTAGCATTTGAGTATAGCTTTGACTTTTCTGTGAAAGCAGCTTTTCCCATGGCACTCTGCTAATTTTCCTGCTTTCTTGTTTCGAAACTAGAAGAAACATGCTTATCAGCGACAAACTGTTTATTCTTTTATCTTCTGGCTTCTTTCCATATATATGGGCCCTGCATGATGCATTTATCCAATGTTCATTTATGCTGTGATGTTGACTAGTCTGTTTCATATTTTTAGGCTCTTCTGCATGCATGTATTGCATGTTCATTTAAACCATCCATTGACTGGATTGCAGCATCAGATCTTGAAGATGATAGTGCTCAATCGGTACTTAGATTTCTCCCTACTTTGGGTTAGGTGCTGTTATGAGCTTCTGATTGTAATTATCTTATCTTTTTTCTATCAGACCCCAGAAGCCTATGCAACAGCATGGAAGACTCTAAGGGTAAACTTTGATCCGTGTCTAGTAGTAGTAACTTATGTCATCCATCATTCTTTGTTGCTTCTTTAGTGTCAGTTTACTCTTAGACATGAATTATGAAGACCACCCTTTCTAGTTGAAGGGGAAGTTTATTAATTTCGATGATGGCCTCTTAACATGTCACATTAGTAATTTTTGCATTTTGAGAGATGAATCTTCTGGTATATCATTTCTAGCGTGGTGGTTATGGTTTGCCTAAGTTATGTCTGCATGATTGCTCGCTTGAGATGTGTCCTCACTTATAGCTTTCAGGTTTATTTTCTTAGCAAAATGCATGTTAATATGCCACTACTGTAAGGCTTTTGGCAGTCTAGCTAGCCATCTATCCCCGAATATTTTTTTGTCGATATGATTATTTTGTGGTAGTTACAGCTTCTTCTTTTTCCAGACAGCTGTATCATTTTTTTATAGTATTTTTCCACGGCTTTTATACTGCTTTGAACTGCTTGTCCTTGTGCTGAGGGTAGAAACTGTCTCTCTACCTCCTAAGGTAGGGGTAAGGTCTACGTACACTCTACCCTCCCAGACCCCACCCCACTTTGTAGGATTTCACTGGCTATGTTGTTGTTGATTATTAAGACTACATAAATGTTTGGGCGCATCTTATGCTGCTACATACCATTTCTGGTGATTTCATCAATGAGGATCAGCTATTACTGTATAAATCATTTCTTGATAAAGTACTCTATTAACACATTTTATAAGCTATTGAGATGAAACCAACCTTTACAGGGTGCAGCGTGTGTCTTGGTTCCTGGTGGGTTTGGTGATCGTGGGGTCAAGGGGATGATATTGGCTGCAAAGTATGCTAGGGAGAATAACGTACCATATCTCGGGATCTGTTTAGGGATGCAAATTTCTGTAATCGAGTTTGCCAGATCTGTAAGTTGATTCTTTAGACTGTCAAATTGGAATATCTTGTGTTAACCATCTCTTTTATGTGGCTTTATCTCCTTTCAATTTTCAGGTTTTGCATTTGGAGAAGGCAAACAGTGAAGAGTTTAACCCCCAGACACCGGACCTTGTTGTAATTTTCATGCCTGAGGTAGTTTGCTCTTTGTAATATTTCAAAGAAATGAATACGTTTTTGTCTCATTTATATATTTCTCTGTTTATGCTTTTCTGATATTACAGTTTTAAAAAAATTGCAGGGGTCAAAAACGCATATGGGAAGCACCATGAGGCTTGGCTCTAGGAAAACATTGTTCCAGACTCCTGATTGTATCACATCAAAGCTGTATGGAATCTATGCATCATTGTTCACACACTTCTACTTTATCAAATGTCATTTATTCATCGTAGCAGTGCCTTGACCAGATGCTTGATCAAATAGATTGCTATGGACTTTTAGGATTTGAAGCAAGTCTAGAATTGCAAATTTCTGTGCATCATCTCTGTATCAGGAGGATAAGATATGATTTAATGTCAGGCTCGTTCGTGGGTTGCCCTATCATAATGGTTCACCCATCTGCTCTCATCGAGATACTCGCTTGTTCTCGTTCACCTATTTAAGAGTAGTTTAGATACATGATTTAAGATGGGGGTTTGGGGGGATCTCTACTGGCTTGTTTTTGTTTTTGCTCTCTAGTTATGGGTTTTGTCCCTTTAATGCTTTTCTAATATATTATTAGGTGTCAAAGAAAAGAAAATGATTCTTCTAAATTTTCACTGTGTGTTTCCTTATGCACGCTTAACATCTTTTCTCTTGACAGGTATAAGAGTTCTAAGTATGTGGATGAACGACATCGCCATAGATATGAGGTTAGCATAGGCCTACACTTGTTGCTTGGTAATGCTTGTTGCATTAGTTATGCTGTCATCCCCACAATAAAATGGTGGTGCATATTGCAGGTCAATCCTGAAGTTGTAGGCACTTTAGAAGAAGCTGGCCTGAGATTTGTGGGAAGGGATGAAACTGGAAAACGAATGGAGGTTTGATTTTAGAGTACAGGCTATAAATTGCTTTTGACTTGGTGAAAACTATTGTTTACAATCCTTGGGTTTTAGACTCTGTTACAAGCTTTATTCTCAAGTGATTATTGGTTCACAATGGTTTTAGTTCATTGCTTTTCTTGTTGTTATTGCTTATAGACTTTTCTCCCTTTTTCTTATCCTCTTAATTCTTTATGCAGATATTGGAACTTCCTGGTCACCCATTTTATGTTGGGGTGCAATTTCATCCTGAATACAAGTCAAGGCCAGGGAGGCCTTCAGCTCCTTTTCTAGGTAGCAATTAGTTGGTTGACTTTGTTTTTGATAAAAACTTATAATATAACGTGCAAATTTGATGCAATATATCATGCATGTGGTGTTGCTTTATAGTGTTTCTAGAGTCATTTTCTGTGAATGGATTGTGTTGATGCAGCACAGTAAAAAACTCAAAATGAAGTACTGTTTATTTAAGATGGCAAAGTCATCATTTTAGCAGTTGCCCTTATTGTTTTTGCAGTATTCTTTTCAATTGTTGTTCGTGTTAATGGAATGAAATCAGTATGATGTATGTGTAGGTGTTAAAAGGTGCAAGATAGACCTAAAATCACATGGAAGGAAATTGTCTCGAAAGACCTACAATTTCTTGGGATCAATGCAGACTTAGTCAAAGATAGGAAACAATGAAAGAAAAAGATCCATATAGGTGATATCTACTAATGGAGAGTAGGATTTAGTCTTGTTAGAGCACTTCTAATATTATTATTATTATTACTACTATTATTTATTTATATTTAACTTATTTTCACTTTATTTTTATTTGGTATGACGATGACATGAGTTGAGCTTACATGGAGAAGTGAGATTATATAGCCAACCTCAACTTGCTTGGGATTGAGGCGTAGTTGTTAGAGATCTGGATCTTCGTTGGCCTTTCTCTTTTTGGGGCTTCTTGCTTGCATTTCTGTTTGTGGAAACATTGGACTGTTCTAACAGAAAAATTACATGCTTCGTCCAAAACAAACAACAGAAAATTACATTGCTTTTAGCCGAGGATAATAGCATAATCACTTATATCATGATTCTTTTAATCTTAGAAATTATATGATGAAACTGCGTCATTGTAGTCCCAGAACAGGATTCTACAGAGCTTACAACTTGTTTATTTACATGCTGTGACCATTACCAGCAGTAGAAGAAATAACTTATAATTGTCATTGTACTGTAGGTCTTATCTTGGCAGCAACAGGACAGTTAGAAGCTTACGTCAAGACTCAGCAGAATGGAAGCATATAAGCAAAACAACAGTACTAACTAGTAGGATAACTTTTTGCCCACAAGGTACATAAAGTCTCAGAACATAATCCTGTGTAAATGAAACAAATGTTTTGCACTGGATATTGATGGAAAAAACAGGAAAATAAAACTCGAAACTAGAGGTCTAGTGGGTCCTCTGTGTCCAAGCGATTGATTTCTGTCAAATGCTTATTTAGTTGAACATTTTGTTTGCTTGGTATTGTTTCTTCACGAGGGTTTATAAACTTGGCTTCAACATTCTGGATTTTAAGATTTGGTGTATTAATATGAAGAGTGAGTATATTACTCAATCCATGTCAATTTGAAGCTTTTTACTTGATTCATTTGCGTAGTTGCAGCTAGAAACAGGCTTGTGATTTTTTCTTCTTTTTGCAATTGTAATAATGCGTCTGTATTAGGGGGGACGGTACTGCAAACTGGAGGAACATAGGGCTGTCCAACGGGGCGGAACGGGGAAGGGTTGGGACCGGGTCTCCGGTGGGACTGGCGGGCCGGGCTTAGCGGGACAGGGGGATGTTCCGTCCCGTCCCACATCCCCGCCGGAAACGGGGTCGGGTTGGGTCGGGGTCGGTTTTTTTTTATTGGCACTTGATTTTAAAAAAAATAATATATATAAACACTTCAATAATTGAACAAGATAGTGTAATAAAAACATCTCAAGACTGTTTTTGTGCCTCTTATATTATTTAATAGAAATATGATATTTTTGTAAAACAATTTCAAAAGTTGCAAATCACATAGTAAAATTGCAATTAAAAAAATTACATAGTTAATCATACTTTTTCGATTTTTCTCACAATGTCTTGAGATCTTCGGTTGGAATTGGAATTTGTTGGTCAAATTGTTCGACATCGCTTCCTGTTCCCTCGGACAAGATTTCGTTGTAGTTGTAGTCTTCTTCTTCGTTGATCTCCGGTTGACCGCACCTTCTACGCTCCACTCGAATTCAATGTCTGAAAAGAACTGCAATCTCTATTGTGTCTCCAGCCAATGAAAGTATGTGCTTTCCTATTTGAAATCTTCCAGCAGAAAAATCGCTTTCAGACGCTGTTGATAACTCTTGAATGTTCAACACATTTCGAGCCATCTTTGTTAGTGTCGGAAATGTCTTATCATTCTGCCTCCAGTATTTCACCAAGTCTTGATGTCCATCATTGGCAATTAATTTACCTGCAAAACATAAACATCAAATTCGCTAACTTGTGAAGAAGTTGAACCACTAAACATTTTATTTCCAAGGCCTTGAATACTAGCAGCAAAAATCACATGTATTTTATAAGGTTGCAACGAAGTAGTAGAAGATGGTACAAAAGCCGGTTGATTATTTGCACTTTGTTGTTGGTAATACATATATACTTGTTTGCATTTAATGTATATGCTAGGCGTAACTTCTTTAGTTGGTTTGTGAGTTGGTTCTTCAGTTGGGTCTGTTGGAAGTACTTCTATACAATCATAAATCGTTTCTATTAGTGTTTTATAACCGTCTACTTTAATAGTCGAATTTAATACCGCACCAACAATATAAATAGTGGGAATAGGAAAAAGTATTTTATAAATTTTTTAAACATTTTTTCAATAGATGCCTTATAAGTTTTTTTTTTTGCATATATTCATTAAGTAACAAAAATATTAGAGCTATATAAAATAACATATTTGAAATAGTAGGATAATAAATACCGAAATTTTTTTTAGTCGCTTGAAAAATTTCTCTAGAAATTAAAGCTCTAAAAAAATTTCTCAATCATTATCTACAAGCATATCCCTTGAATTTTTATTATGAGCGTTAAATAATAAAGTTATAGGTTGTCTATAATCGTAAACAACAAGTAGTTGCTCATACAGAGAATTCGACCTAGTCAAAACTTCTTCTGTAATTTTTCTATAAGTTAATCCATAATTCTGACACGTTTTTTTATACTCTTTGCGTCTTTGTGTTTTATTACCTTTAAAAATAAAATTTATAGCAAATTGAATTTTATCAAGAATTCTTTCAAAAAGTTTTAGGCTATTCTTTACAACTAAGTTATAAATATGACACGCACATCTTTTAGGAAAATGATCAGGAAAATATGGAGTTAATCGAACTTTTAAAAGTCTTATAGCATAATCATTAGAAGTAGTATTAGCTGTATATTTGAAATTTTCGTAGTTCTTTTCAAAATTACCATTCCAACAATTTAGATGACAGTACTTGTGTCAGGCGGACTATCTAAAGCTGATACTTTTTGTAATGAGCATCCGTTTGTTCTTGCATCTTGGGAAATTTCCTGGTTTCCTTTCAAAATTGCCATTCTGGGTAGAATAGATAAGTCTGAATGATCCTTCTGATACTTTAATAAAAGATGAAACTTGTGTTGTATCAGAGTTGACAACTGCTTCAATTTCTTTTCAGTACTTTAATCTACCAAGTGATTTTGATAGCAGGAAATTTGATTTTGTGGTGTGATGTTCCTAGTTTTCCTAAGCTTCTTGTGAGATAAATGTGGACGTACTGCAAATGTTCTGCTTGTGGACCCAAAGCCCTCTCGAATATGAAAGCTGTGTGCTAGGTTTATCGATCATTTGGGAGTGATTCAGCTGATACCCGTCGTCTTGTTACTCATCAACTTTGTTGATGACGGACAAATTTGAAGATACAGTTTGGTTCTTTAGTTCTCTACTGCAATTCTGGATGTCACCTCGTTCATTTGTTTTTCAAATTAAGGATTGTTTTCATAATGGCAGTGTTACATCTACTGCTCATTCAGACTCAATGTAAAGCCCATTATGTTGTGAAATGGTGTCATTTTGTTTTATTCATCATCCAAAATGAGTCACTGAAGGTAGTAGAGAGATGGCATTAAAGCCAGAAACTTTGTAACATGAAACATATTTGAGAGTAAGTAGGATCGCTTCCAACAGAATCTGATCATGTCTCCAGCATGAAATTCAGTTCAGTTGCATTATCCCAAATAAAAAGGTTGCCAGAGCATGGATTCTATATTTTGAGAGAACTTCTGAAAAGAAATACAAGGTTCACTTGCGAACTTCAAAATTGAACTTGAAACCAAGAAAAATACTCCTTATAAAAAAAAATCAAGAAAAATACTCCAAATAAATATCAGGTGAATGAAGATTGCTCATATGAGTTCTACTCTGAGTTGCCAAAATGATTGTCTCCCATGAACAAAACTTCACCCTTATCGACTGTCGTCAACGTTTGTATTACCAGTGCCAGAGGTAATGGGGGATCATTCTGGAAAAGAAAACTTTGATACTTTTATTCTGCAGTTTGGAATGGAATACCTCATCTACCTACACAAATGCCGCAAGGCCTCCTATACAGAAAGAATACTAGTGAAGGATTTGAATACAAGAGAGAGTGAATGAATTTGTTAATTTTCATCAGTGAAAAGCGTCTGCAACTGTCCATCAACTTGCACCTTTAATTAGCGAGGGTCTCTTTGTAGTGTAAATATGATATTTGTCTTTGCAGTTTTATTTGCTCATAGAACTTTGCAATAAACTCCTCAGCCATCATATTGATTGCTTCATCACCTGGACCGGCAGTTATCTCATCCTCAGACACCTCGCAGCTCACATATTCCTCCTTTTCATTGTAGTCATTTGTATCTTTCAAGAAACTTGTCCGTGGAACCTCATCATCATTGTTACGATGGTACATTTCATCATCATAATGATAGTTTTCAAAGTCAAAATCAAAGTCGACCTGAGGTTTGATGCAAGGAATGTTTGGCATCTTGAAACGCAAGGAAGCAGGGCGATGCATTTTCACGTGAATGATAGGGGTGTCATCAAAGGAAAACTCACGCTCTCCATAATGTAGTGCCCCGTAGTCATTGGAATGACGGAGGCTCTTAATATATTTAGGAAGCAAACGGAGATCGATGAGGTGCCTGTTCTTGAAAATGCCACCTTTTCTCGCCCATAACAAGGCTAAGCGGAGAACATTCCAAGCTCTACGAGCAACCACCGATCTCTTCCTCTGCATTCTCGACTTTTCTTGCATGGCAGCAGCTGTGTTTTTTTAGGAGTAGAAGATAGCTAGCAACAATATATTAAGTTGGCAGTGGCAAAAGAAAGAGAAATTGAGAAAGTGTGTGTACTTTTTGGAAAATCTAATTTGCCTTTTGAAGTGGTTATGAGGCCAGAGTGGGAGAAACTATAATGCTATATATACATATGTAATGCACAGCTTTGATAAATGAGAGTGAACTCAAAGTTACGCGGTTTGAGGGTAAGTAAGAAATTGTAAAGAAATGAGATAAATTGTTAGCTAGGGGGACCCACCTACCCAAAGTGACCAAGTCCCACTCCTAAGGCTAAGGCTGGCATAGGGAAGTGTTAGTTGTTCTGTGGGCGGTGCAAGCTGGTGGGACACAGGCCTTGTACGCTGCTCAATTTGGGAACAAAAACACTTGCTACTTAGTAGTTTCGTTAATTTAAATAATTATTTATGATTTAATCATGGTTAGTTAATGTGTATTCAATATTAATATATCGATTTGAACTGATATATAATTTATTAAATATTTGATATAATTCAAACAATCGTGTACAAATTAGTGCAAAAGAAGCAATAAGAATATCTACCAGCCGGCTGATGGCTTCTACAATCTACTTTACTACTCTTGTTGTTATATACAAGAGTGAAATGAATCTCAAACTCATATTTTATTCCTCTAGAATTAAAAAATAACTAAAAATTACTTCATCCGTCTCTATTTAATTGTCTTACTTTCCTTTTTGATATGTCCTAAAAAGAGTGTCTCTTTCTATATTTAGTAAGTTTTAATAAGTTTAAGACCACAATATTTAAATGGCACCGCAAATCTTTAATTAAAGACTACAAGATTCAAAAGTCTTCTTTTATTTTTTAAACTTCATATTTAATCAAACTAAGACGCTTAAATTAGAACGGATGGAGTACTTTTTACTGGTCAAGATAAAAAATAACATGTCCAATATAAACAAGAGAAATTCTTTCGACCGCGCAAGGATACAATTATTTTTTGTTTCTTTTAGAGCCTGTTTGGCCAAGCGGCTAAAATATGCTTATTTTGAGAAGTGTTTTTTTTAAAGTATTTTTGGTAAGAAACAATTTGTGTTTGACTAATTCATTTGAAAAGTGATTTTAATAAGCAAATTGTGTTTGACTAAACTTTTTAAAAAAGTGCTTTTGATTGCCAAATTACGAAAAAGGACCAGTATCAATAAAAGTTTATTGTTAAGATTATTTTATATAGAGAAATTATTTTAGATATCTACTATGAAAGACTTTAATTAAAATTTATACTTTTATTTAATTAAAATGAAATAGAACATATTAAATTTTTTAATTGAATTAATACATAGATAAATCAAAGAAAACATCATATATTGGTTAAATATTAACATGATGATTTAAATATACTAAAAACATCAAAAAATAAATTATATGTAATGCATGATTAAAGAATCGAAATGAAATAAGTTACTATACTTAGTAATCAAACGGGGTGTTTTATAATTAAAAATTAATAAAATAATGAGAGATATACTTGGTAAATATGTATTTATGATAGGGATATTTTGGTCTCGGGAAAAATAATTTTTTGCTTCTGCTTTCTTCAAGAAGTAATTTTTTTTAGCTTCTTCCCAACCGCAGAAAAACTGCTTTTGATGCTCCTCAAAAATACTTTTTTTGTTGACCAAACACCTCAAACTAAAAAAAGTGCTTTCGGAGAAAAAAAATGCTTCTAGCCTAAAAAAAAAACTTGGCCAAACAGGCTCTTACATGGGGATTACAGGTTATGTATAAGAAAAGTTTGAAAACCAATTGTTGCCAGCTACATCTTAATTTGTCTAACGTTAGGTAATCAATCATGAGGACATTTTTCTCCAATCATGTAGCCCCCATTACGGCATTTACATTTGTTGGCTGAAATATATATATATATATATATGGCTCCCAATTTCTGTTGCATTTCCTAATTAGTAAGCATCAATAGCAGCCAGTTGCATATTTTTTTCATTTTTAAAGATTTTTTTTAAAGAAGGGGCTTATCATATTGGGTTCTGACACAATCCAAATTCGTGTGAGAAAATTTCATATTAAGGGGGTTAAAACTTCATAACAAAAAAAATTCAACACCCTGAATTTAAACTCGAAGCCTCTTGTATACGCCTTTTTATGATGTTAGTTACTTTAGAATCAATTATAGGTGATTTGGTATATTAAATACGTATTGACAACCTAACAGGAGGGTAGATAATTTATAGAATTTTTACACCATCATAAATGATCCGCTTGCCCCGAAATGACCTGGACCAAAGGGAAATCCCAATTCATTGGGCCTTTCGATACAATCAAATAGAAAGCCCCAAAAACGCTATATTCTAGGTGTTATTTTTAATTATCTATTATAACAGATAACATATTTTAAGATTTCAAATTCATATTTTAAAGAGATTTACATACATACATCCATTAAATGACCTGACGGTATAATAAAGTATTTAAACCGTCGATGTATAAGCTGTGCTTGCAAGTAAGCTTCAGCCAGGCATTAGATAAACCAAGTTCGGGTTGGGAAAAGGGCTATTTACCCCAACAATATATAACTCAACTCTAATTTGTATAACTAGGTTAAATGACGTTTGTGGTGTATAAAGGAATATGTTCCTCCTTTTTATTTATTATTGTGTATAATATATAGTAGTACATGATTATTGACAAAGCTACAAGTTAGGCTACAAATTAGGTAACTAATTACAACTAGAATACTAACTAATCAAATATAAAAGATATACAACGATATGGTAAATATTCTATCACACCTCCGCAGTTGAGGCGGAAGGTTCTCGTACGCTGAGACTGGCTCGGAAATAATCAAAGAGTATACGCGGAAGTCCTTTAATGAATATGTCAACAATTTGATACCGAGAAGGGACATGAAGGACACGAACTTGTCCACGAGCAACTTTCTCACATACAAAATGAATATCCATTTCAATGTGTTTAGTGCGCTGATGTTGAACAGGATTGTCGGAAAGATATATCGCACTTACATTGTCACAATAAACTAATGTAGCCTTGTGGATTGAGCAGTGAAGTTTCAACAGAAGGTTGCGTATCCAACAAGACTCGGAAACAATATTCGCTACTCCTTTGTACTTGGCTTCGGCACTGGACCGAGACAAAGTAGGTTGTCGTTTAGAAGACTAAGAAATCAAGTTATCTTTGAGGAAAACACAGTAACCCAAAGTGGATCATTTAGTGTCGGGACATCCACCCCAATCAACATCAGTGTAGGAGGTGAGACCAGAGACTGAGGACTTGTACATATGCAAGCCAAAGTCGAGAGTACCTTGGACATATCGCGAAATTTGTTTGAGAGCATTCATATGTTCAACATTTGAGTTTTTCATATGTAAACATATTTGTTGCACGTCATAGGATATATTTGGTCTCGTGAAAGTGAGATACTGTAATGCTCCTGCTAAACTGCGATAGTGAGTGGGGTCTTCATATGGAGAACTCGAAGATGCACTAAGTTTGGAATTAGTGTCCACCGGTGTTGGGGCAGGTTTACAAGAAATCATGCCTTCTCGTTCAAGAATCTCTTCGACATACTTTCTTTGACAAAAAAAATAAGCCACTTGCATGTCTCGTAACAGCAATGCCCAAAAAATAGCTTAGGGGACACAAATCCTTCATAGCAAATTCACAAGCAATGAGTGACATAATGGATTGGCGAAGTGAATCAAAAGAGGTAGTTAGTATGATATCATCAACATATAACAGAATGTATGTCATATCATTGCCATTGCTATAGTTGAAAAGTGAATGATTAGATTTGCTATGTGAAAAGCCAATAGATGATACAAACTCAGCAAACCGTTGATACCATGCACGAGGAGCCTGTTTCAGTCCATAGAGAGATTTCTTCAAATGACATGCATAATCTGAATGAACCGTATTCCTGAATCCTATAGGCTGATGCATATAAACGGTTTCATAAAGGTCCCCATGTAAGAAGACATTTTTGACATCAAGCTGATGAATATGCCATGATTTGGACAAAGCAATGCTGAGAACATTCCAAATAGTTTTCGGTTTCACCATCGGGCTGAAAGTTTCATCACAATCCACACCAACCTGTTGAGACCTTTTGTCACGACCCGACCCGACGGGCCGCGACTAACCGCCCTAATGACGTCATTATCCTGACCTGTCACACATAATCCAACTAACACCTAATGAGTCTGAAATCCGGCAGCATAACGCTGTAATAACAACATATGCCAGGGTAGACAAGTCGACAAGGCTGCCTTTACCCCCGAATGTCCCTGCCTCCTGAGGAGTCACAACTAGCCAACACAATACAACAGGCAAGCCGACAAGGCTGCCACTAGATAATATCATATATACACGGGGACACCCCAACACAGAGTATAATAGCATGACTGACCAAAACAAAGTTATAACCCTTACATACATAAGTACAACCCACAATTGTCTACATACCTCTATAAGAAGGACAACGACATATGACGGGACAGGGCCCCATCGTGCCCCTAAATATACATAAATCAAAATGATGGGGTTCTGTACCAAAATGGTAAAGCTCTGGATCAAAGGAGCTTCCCAAATAGCTGCGCAGGAACCTAAACTGTAGGGTCACCAAACTGAGCACCTGTACCTGCGGGCATGAACGCAGCCCCCCGAGGAAAGGGGTCGATTTAAATAATGTACTGAGTATGTAAACATGAAATACTGCAAATGAGATCATAAGTAGCCAATGGATAATAAGAGGTCAGTATAAAAAATCAGGATCCAAATCCAACTGTGCCATAAATAATAAAAGTCAGTTGTGCCTTATAAAAATGAGAGTCAAGTCAAGAAAACATGAATGCCTGTCCATATACATATATATACCTGTAACATAACCCGGCCCACTAATGCGGGACTCGGTAGAATCATATCGTAACCCGGCTCATATTGGGACTCGGTGAAGTCATATCATAACCCGGCCCATTCTGGGACTCGATAAAGTCATATCATAACCCGACCCATTCTGGGACTCAGTAAGATCATATCATAACCCGGCCCATTCTGGGACTCGGTAAAGTCATATCATAACCCGGCCCATTCTGGGACTCGGTAAACAATGCAAGTCTGTGCACGAACATAACCCGGCTCGGGACTCGGTGAAGTGAACTAATAACACTTAGCACGAGTAGATTTCATGAGTAACCATATGCAATCAAAATTTTCATTTGACTCCCAATAAAATCATTATAATAATATCATAATAAACTCTTTACTGAAAAATCATAGGCACTTCTCATAACTAACATCTTTAGGAATTAAACTGTATAAGAATCATGTACGTCCGCCGTACCTTCATTAAATAAAAATCATGCCAAAGAAAGAATGAACAGTTCACATACCTCTTAGACGAACTAATCAACTCAATATTAGAGTACGTCTCATTTTTGAACTTCAACCTATAATAATGGTAATATGTTCGTCAATTCTATGATCACTGACATGCTTTATATCGAATAACGACCTCCTATTCTATAAAAATTCAGGCAGCACTTCCCTTGTTTATACATGTTTCCACAACTTTCAAACGAGGCTAATAACATCAATAGCCAAGCACCAATTAAGGACACAACCAAAATAACAACAAAGGGGATTTACACACCCACTTCTCATGTAAATTTAGCCTCTTAATCCACATTAAAACAGCCCACAAAAATAGTCCATGTTCCAACAATAACGAGGGTAGAATGTGAAGCCTTTCTACACCTTTCTACACCCTTATTCCTTTAGGACTTACGTTAGCAATCACCACACTTAAACATGCATAATGGTAACTAAATTTTCGGCATTATAACACCACAAAACAGTCCCTAAAATAGTCCATATCCATCTCAACATGTCCAACGATTTCATGCAAGTTCTTGGCCACAACATGTCATAATTCCATAACTCTTCTCTTAACTCCCAAAATCCAATTCCATATTTCAATACTTCCATATAACTAATTTAAACGTTAATATCAATGTTTCCTTTCAATTTCATCATGCAATTAGTGATAATAATAACAACAATAACCAACGAATCCAACAATCACCAAAATCTGTCCCAAATTGGCAACTAGCCCAAAATTATCACATGCATTGTTTAAATTCCAAATTTTCCTTAACACAAATTCATATCCTTAATTCTAACAACATGCATTCTAATTAAATTATAGAAAGAAGAATTTTATACCTCAATTTAGTCCAAAACAGTCCGCACAATTTGCTCACTGCCCGGGTCCAAAAATCCTCATTGTTTTCGTATTTCTTTCCCTTTTTTGTTCACTTCTTCAACTCCAATTGGCATGCAAGTGTTCTACAATGTTAAGCCATCATCCCTACATGTTTTTCTTCCAAAATTTCATCCCAAAAATCTCGAAATTCTTGGGCAAGTTCTCGTCCAACAGTGGCTGTTTTGCCACTGTTTTTGGCACTGTTTTTGGTGTTGTTTTGGCTTCTAATTTTTGGTGAAAAATATAGTCTAAGAAGAGGAGATAAAAACCTTAAATTTGGTTATGGGTGGAGGGTTTTTCGGCTGAGCTTGGAGGAGAGAAGAGGAGAGTTTTTTTTTTGTTAAGTTAGAATGAAGATGAAGAGGTGAGTGTAGGTATATAAAAAAAATCTGATTTTCTTATTACACTTTGGCCCCTCAAGTTCTTCAATAAAAAAATAAAAAAAAATCTCAAATCCACTTCTTTTAATTTCCGAGAATTTCATAAGCCTCGTATCCTCTTGTATACTAATTTCCGGTATTTGAATCCTATTTCCTTAATCTTACGAGGTGTAACACCTTTCATCACCTACAAGATGGGCCTTATGCATATAAAAAAACTATCAGTTTTTTTTATGTTGAAAAATCCACATAGAACGAATAACATTAGCATCAGGAGGATGGGGTACTAGATCCCATGTCTTATTTTCAATAAGAGCATTATATTCGTCTAACGTAGCAGCTTTCTAATTTGAATCGGATAAGGTATTTTTCGGGTTGCGAGGAAGAGGTGAAGGGGCAACCGAAGTCGACAAATTGAATTGTTGTTTGGGTTTGAAAATACCGTGCATAGCACGAGTTTCTATTGCCCGTAGAGGTATTGTGGGGTGCTATATTAGTTGTGGTTGGTCTGGCGATGGGCTTTGAGGAGAGCCATGCGAGCTTGGATCGAGAAAGTGGGGCTTTGTCGCAGGTCGAGAAGAGGCAATAGTGGGGCTGGGAAGAATCGTAGCTCAAGCGGGACCCGGGACAGTGACAGATGGGTTGTGCTGTGTTACCCTTGGTTGGGTTTGGTGGCCCACCTAACACGGGACTTTGGAAGTTGGGTCGAGCTCCGATAATGGTAGTGAGTGATTTTGCAGTTGATGAATTAAAGGGGATTTAGGCCATCATTTAAGAAGTCGTGGGAATCCGGGGGCGGAGAATGCATCTTTGAAAAAGGAAATTGGGACTCATCGAATATGACATGCCTAGAAACGATTATTTTTCAACTTGATAATTCGTAACAGTTATGATGTCATTGATAGAGCGTGATGCCAAAAAGCGGGGGATAGAGGCGTGGGCAAGGAGGGTACGAACTAAGTTACTTATGGTTCTTATTTTTCGTTCGGCTTTGCCATTTTGTGGAGAGGTGTGGGGGCATGAAAATTGAAAAACAAGACCATTTTTGGCGCAAAAGAGTTTGAATTGGTTATTGTCGAATTCCCTCACATTATCACATTGAAAATATTTGATATATTTTTTCAAATGGTGTCTTAATTAAAGCACTAAAGGATGAAAAATTATAATAGACTTGGGACTTATTGCCAATACAAAAACTCCACAGGAAATTAGAATAATCATCCAAAAACAAAATATAAAATTGATGCCCAACCGTGCTTAAAATATGAGAAGTCCATAAATCACTATGTATGATATCAAATGGCATTAAAGTGCTAGAGGATGAAGAATAAAACGACAATTTGACATATTTCCGAAAGACACAAGATTCACAAACAGTAGGGAAAGAAAAATATTTGCAATCAATAAACTTATTTTCGCTAAGGGAGCGTAAAACAGAGTCTTCCGGAGTCCCAATCTATTATGCCATAGAACAGACGAAATAACTGCAAAGGTTAACGGAGAGGAGGCGAGATGGCCGATGGTGGTGGTGATAGGATAAAGATCACATGTGCTATTACATCTTATTATTTGCATCCATGTTAGAATGTCCTTCACAGAAAAACCAAAAGGATCAAATTCAAGGGAAATATTATTGTCGGTTGTGAAATAACGGACGTTTCGGGGCACGGAGGATATTTTAAAAGTTAATGGGGGATGTGTTGGGGAGAGGGATTATTGTCCATAACCTCGAATGGGAATGTCTTGTCCACTACCAATAATAATATTACGGTGTAAATTGCTCATATCGAAATAAGATGAGAGAGTACCTTGGGATGCCGTCATATGAGATGTTGCACCGGTGTTCATATACCAATTTTCATCCGAAACGTTGAGAGACATCGTGTGTATTACCGCCTCAATATCCGTTGTGTGTAGGTTGATGGAGGAGAAACCTGTGCACCGTATGCTTGTCGTGGACGCACCCTGAGAATTTCGGGCTGGGGATGTCTAGCCTGAGGTTGGGCCTAGGAGAATGTCGGATATGGGCAAGGTAGAGCAGCCCACGCTTGTTGGCCCCACGCTGCCCACGGTGGGTACGCAACCCACAATGAAGGTTGTTACTGCTTCCGCCATGGCCACCGCCAGAATTTTTGCCTTTGTTGTGATTCCAGAGATGTGGACCTCATTTCGGATTGTTGGTGTGCCGGTGATGCAGACCGAAACCCGATCCCCTTTCATCGGTAGGTGGGCCGCCGGTGGTAATGAGGGCGGCATCGGCGATGCTAGCATTAGCCGTTGCCCGCTTGGCTTTCCAGGTTTCTTCAAGGATAAGTCTCGAACGAGCCTTATAGAACGGAGGCAACAATGCTTTGTTGGAGGATTGTAGCGACACCATCATAATTTTCATTTAAACTTGTAATTAGTTGCATGACCAACCGTTGATTTGTGGCTGGTGCATCGACGTTGAAGAGTTGATCGTCAATAATTTTAAGTTCTTGACAATAGGCCGACGCATTAGAAAAATCGTCCAGTTGAATGTCCTTAAATTGATTTTCTATGTATAAGGTACGTTGTGTCTTGTTATCATGAAAAATGCTTTCTAGTCGCTACCATGTTTATCGTGCCGTAGCGTCAGTTTCAATGATTGTATGTAAGATATCGTTCGAGATTGTGCCGTAGATCCATTGTAGAACAACTGCATCTAATCGTGACCAAAGTTCTTCATCAAAACCATTATGTTTTCCATATGCTCGTCAATGGGCTTGGGTTTACGAGGGATGATGTGGTTGATGACTTTTTACACATGACAATGAATCTTAAATAATTTCGCCCAAGATAAATACTGAACTTTTTTCATCTCAAGAGTTATGGGAATGAAATTATTGATGTTGTTAACTGCAAGAGTATGATGGAATTTAGGTTGTTCAGCCATTGAAAAGTGAGGAGGAAGAGAGAGAGGGGGTTTTCGAGAAGAAGAGGAGGAGGATAGCGGAGTAGGGTGTCGTCGGGGGGAAGGGGGGGGGGGCAGACGACGGCTAAGGTGAGTTTTTACGTTTAGGTTTTGTTTGATACCATAAAGGAATATGTTCCCTCCTTTTCTTTTATTATTGTGTATAATATATAGTAGTACATGTTATTGACAAAGCTACAAGTTAGGCTACAAACTAGGTAACTAATTACAACTAGAATATTAACTATTCAAATATAAAAGATATACAATGATATGAAAAATATTCTATCAGTGTAAATTAAAAACATTATCTATACCGTGAGTATATAATTTAAATTCAAAAGAAAAGGTCTAGCAAGGTCATTTTTTGGCATTGCAAAATCAAAATCAATTAATGATTAACTTAGGGCCCCATCGCTGATAATGACAAACTTTTGTCATTTGTTTAGGTTTGGGTTATGGTGAAACTTTGCTTTCACACTATATTTTTGTTCTTTAAACAGCAAGCAAGGTTTCCCCCCCTCCGAGTACACATCGCGTACTTTCATTAATGATTTGTTTGAAAAACACAACTATTGGTACGTAATTTGGCTTGAAAATTTGACGAAAACAAGTCGATTAATTTGCCAATATATTTTTTGTGCCTGTTCACCTACAATTTAATTAAATGTTGGCGTTGTTGTCTTGTAGTGACTAGGATTGTTTGGAAAAGAAAAAGAGTTACAAAAACGAATAAGTGGGTGTCAAATGAAGCTTCAAGGAAGTACATAGGAATTAATACCAACATAATACAAATAATAACCTAATTAAAAGAAACCAATACTTATAACTCACTAACAATTTCCCCCTGAAATTATAAAAAGAAGTTCATGATATTAATGATTTTGGGTTGTTGGAGGTAGAGTATGCTGTTGATTGTGGGGTTTATCAGCTTCTTCAAATGTAGTCTCCCGCTTGGCCTGCTTCTTCTTGTTTTCTGCTCTCCGATCTTAAGCCCGCTTCTGAATTTTAATGGAACGAAATGTATGCTGAGAATTTTTATAGTCGACTTTAACTAACTTAGACTTTACATAGTATAGTATATACTTATATTGTTTGTTGTTAATGGAAGTTGTAATTAAGTTCGCATGCTACCTTCTACAAGTTGTGTTATATACATCATAGACGACAGAGGTGAATACAACATATTCTAATCAATAATTGTAAAGTGGGTATCGTTGGAAATTTGCCTTTGGTGGGAGGTGCGTCCACCCATATTTAATGACTTAAAAACTAGGATTCCGCATGTTGGAGGCTTTGTCTCTTCACACGTGCATAATCTACTAAGTGAGTAGATGACCGTAGAGCCAAGGATCGTCAAATTTCGTTGAGAAATGAAAGAGATATTAGTCCACGAAGTAAGGTGTTTGAGGCATGAAAATATAGCGTGAGACAAATCTACCACATCGGTGGGAAAAAGAAGAATTGTTCTCTTTATAAGTCTCAAAATTGGCTAAGGGTTTGAGACCCCAGGGGGTAACCCATGTGTTTGAAGGAGGGAGGACCTAGATGTGCTTGGGTTCAAGGCTAAGTCCACACGCGCGTCGCCGCCGCCCGTCGGGTCTCGGGTCGTTGGGATTCTTCTGATATTATCTCTTTGGACCCCCAAATTGCTTAATATTTATAGTTTGGTCCCTGTAGTTTCTGGAAAGATGAATTTGGGAACGACGGAAGACAGAAAGTTTCTGACTGCCGTTTGGGTTGATTTTTGGAGTGTTAAAACTCCATTAATCTGCACTTAATCTCCTCCCTAAAAGCTCATTTATGTTGCATATTAAATCATCCATTACTTGGCTGATTAACTCCCTCACTAATGGCCATAAACAATCATTACTTGGCAGTTGAGAGGTCCCTCCCCTTATACTATATATTGAAGCCTTTTGGCTCAATTGTTGAGACTACTATATACTACACAGAGAAAAACAGAAGAGAAAACAACACAAATTCTGTCCAAAATGTGAGCAGAAACAGTGGACAAAAATAGAAAATTCTTCCTTCCTTTTCCATTCTTCAGCAAGTCGTTTCGTGTTTGTTTTCTTCGTCAGAATCAACCTATTTGCTTTGTAGTGTTGATTAGTTGTTGTTTTATCTTGGGAGACTATTTCCCGTTAACGTAAAATCATATATACGGGGCAATCTTCTCTTAAAGACAGAGAGTTATCTCTCGACTCAGCCACATTTGTAACAATCCAGATTTAGTGTTTCTTGATTTCAAGTTATCAAGATTCAACATTCAACATTCAACAAGCTTGCGACAGTTCTGAATATTGGCTATTTGTTTATCCTTTCGAACACTTATAATATTTATTTACTTTCCGGACTGCTTTACATATCCAACAAGTTTAAGACAAGATTGTATTAGTGTTCGAAAGATGTCGGTCAAAAGTTGTGTGACCAAATTTGGATATGGCTGTGGTTTTCTGGTAGAAGAGACTTGTGATTCTGCTGTTGAAGGTCAACATGTTCATGGTGTCACCGCTCCCGAGAGTGGTGGGAACAAGCGCCCACGAGAGGCTGAGGATGTCAACTGGGACAAGAGGAGAAGGTTGAAGATGTGGTTCTATCTTGTAGCAGAAGGTCTATATCTGTCCCAAACAAAGGATCCGAATTATGGTAAGAAGAAAATGGACACTCAGTCCGATAAAGTGACTGAAGTGGGCCAGAATCCGAAATTGGGATAAGTAATTTTTCTTCCTTGTCAAGAATAAGATTAAATGATGTCTGATTAAAAAGGGCTTAAAGTAAAGAGGAATATGAAAATGTTTTCAAGAAATAATTTATATTCCTTACGCTTTAAAATCAAAAGTTTAATCTCATATTCCTTCACGTTTAAAGTTTGGATTTTGTAAATGACTTAAAAAGATCTATTCTTTTGAGTGTAATTATTAAAAGTGGGTAAAGTATGTTCGCACATACGAGGGGAAAAAAAGATCCACTGACTGTGCGAAAACTGTTACCACTCTTAAGTAAGCGCCAAGAATTGACTGGGCACCAATCTCAAGGAAAAATACTAAAAGCTAAAGACGTTGAACCTGTCACACTATTTGACAGAAGATCCTTCATTTGATAGGATGATATTGGACACTCAGTCGTACAAAGCCTACGAGCGACTGGAGTGGGCCAAAATTCCTTTGATAGGATGATATTGGACACTCAGTCATACAAAGCCTACGGACGACTGGAGTGGGCCCATAATTCATTTGATAGGAAAAGTAATGGACACCTAGTGTGGTGGGCCAGAGTTTCCAGGTCTTAAATGATCTGAAGGCCAAAAGAAATGCTGAAAATTAATGGACACCTAGTGAGTTGGGCTAGAGTTTCCAGGTCTTAAATGATCTGAAGGCCAAAAGAAAGGCAGAAAGGAAATTGGACACTCAGTTTGCCAAAGCAACTGGAGTGGGCCAGAGTATCCAGATCATATATGATCCGGTTACGCCCTAACCACGAGCAAGAGGTTGTTCACGTGAAGAAACGCCACCTCTAAAGTAGAAGGGATTGGAGAGGTTGTCCTCAATAGGACTTCAAGGAATGGGATCACTCTAAAATGAAGTGATACATGTCCCAAACTTGGTTTAAGGGACACTGTTGGTCAAGCTGGTTTGAGACTAGTCCAACAGGTCTGTAATAACTAAGAATGGTATTGTATGTCTGTAGACAAATGAATGATATATTTGTAATCCGTGCATCTATGCCATCATAGATTAAGACACGTTAAATAGAAAGTCATTCAAAAGCTAACGAAGTTGAGATTGTTGCCTTCTGTCGACATAAACCCTCAAAATGAATGTGAGGTAGGCGAAGAGGCAAAATCACATTTTCAAGTTCCGTCAAAGGAATAGCGAAAGAAGCACCGCTCCTCTAGAACTTAGTCACACCTACATGGGTGATTTGAAGTTTATACAAAATAGAGGGGGGAGACAAGTACTTTGTGACCTTCATTGATGATGGTACAACGTATTGTATCCTTTGTTTGTTGAAAAGCAAAGATGAAGTTGTTGAAGAGGATAAGCGCTACAAAGCAGAAGTTGAAAATCAACTAAGCCTACGGATTGAGGAATTCATAGTGATAGAGGGGGAGAATGTGAAGCATCGTTCATCAAACGACTGCTCATTACTCACCTCAGTCCAACGGTGTTAGCCAAGCGCAAAGCCGTACGCCCAAACTATGTGGGGCAATGCGATCCTTACCGCTAATGCGATTCTCAACAGAATTACGCATAAGGATAAGGATAACCCTCCGTGTGAAACATGGAAATGATCTCACATACAATAACAAATCACGGTAAACAACCATCCAAACAGGGGTAAGTAAAATATCATCTTTCTAGTGAGAGTCTTCGCTGCTGTTAGGGAGCAAGTAAAAAACATCTCTCGTTATTGGTTAGGGAGTAAAAGCATCTTAACCATTCGTGATAAGATACATTTAAAGATATCCTACATTAATTGTAAATATTTTAATATAGGATTTACACTGATCAAAAACTATTTTGTTTTGTTTTGTTTTATTTCTTATTTTTCTTGTGTATAAATACCACCAAATTCTCTTATATTTTTATCAATAAATTAATATATTCATTCTATAATTTCTCCTGTGTTTTCTCTGTTTCTAACAGTATATCTGTATATGTACGCAATTATGGTTTTGTGAGGTTCTTTGAATGTAGCACGTGGCTTGCAGGAACTGGTTCTTCTGGTTATCTGCCCGGTGCTATACATGCCTCTTATTAGGGTTAAATTTTACAAATGGTCACATAATCATTATTTTTTTGTATTTAAAGTCATTTAACTGCATTTTCAAACATAAAAGTCACATAACTATCACTTTTTTCACCAAAGTCACTTAACTATGTTTTCTAACACAAAACTCACAAAACTTTTATCTTACTAGCACAAAAATCACACCTACCAAAAAATTCAACTTCCGATGAGTCATACTTTTTTAATTCTTAATTTTTTATTTTTAGTCTAATAGATAGAAACTCAGTTAAAAAGAACCGATCCGATCCAAAACTCATATGCAGATACTAAAATATTAAAAAAATATTATCATAAGATTATTATAAAAAATTTAAAAAATATTATCATAAGATTATTACTTCCTATGCAAATAGTAATAACTATTACTCCATAAAATTCAATTTCCTACTATCCAACAAAATGTAAAACTTTTCAATATACTTTGAAAAAAGGGCCAATATACCCTAATTAGATTTCAGAGAAAATGTCATTTCGTGTAAATTAACCAAAGTTACATATTTACATCAACATCAATGTAATATTTATAAAGGTAAGTTTTTATCAAGAACAACTCTCCCAAAAATTTTAATTGTTGAGCATATAGTTAAATTATCAAGGGCAAGCTTATCTACGGTCATGTCCTCCTCTGGTATATTTTATTGCGTACACAATCATGATTATTCTACCATCCAACAGTTAGCATCATAAGCCCCAACATTTTATTTTCGCTCATGAAAATGAATCATACATAATTTTTTTTAATTGCATTAAACTGAAAAAAGGAAATTATCAAACTGGAAAAAATTAATCCTAGAATGAAAATTTTATTTCCACATATTTTAGATTTGAGAGCCCCTAGAGAGAAAGATAGTATATTTAGTGGAAGGATTGATTTTTTCCTTAATTCTTTAATTTCTGCATATGGGTTTTGGATCGAGGTGGTTTTTTTTAATTGAGTTTGTATTTATTAAATTAAAAATAAGAAAATAAGAAATTATGACCCATAGTGGGGGTGACTTTTGAGTTAGTAAGCTCAGAGTTTTGTGACTTTTGTGTTAGAAAACATAGTTAAGTTACTTTTGTGTTAGAAAACATAGTTAAGTGACTTTGGTGAAAAAATATGATAGTTATGTGACTTTTGTATAAAAACATATTTAAATGACTTTGATGGAAAAAAGTGATAGTTATGTGATCATGTATAAAATTTACCCCTCTTATTATATTGGGGCTTTATATTTCATTTATTTAGCTTAGCCGTATATATTGGACTCATCTAAAACGTTCTCATTATTTAGCTTAGCCATATATATTGGACTCATCCAACAATTGGCAGATACAGAGTAAATAATTTTTTTAAAAAAAGTGAAAGTACATGTGATTGAATTTATCCCATGTTAGCTGGACTTGACAACTTTTTACACCACTTTAAAATTAACCCTTGCTTCCTTGATAATATGACGTTATAACATATGTGAAATTGAGCTGAAATACAGCTCAATTATTGATGGAATTCATTAGAGAACTTTATATCGAAGAGGAGATACTATTGAATTGAGGAGGCAGTACATGCCTATATAGAACTAACTGAAAGTTAGTTACTAAGTTCTCCAAATGACATATTGACCCCTCTAGTATTATTCTTGTACAAACAATTAACTAGAAATTTAATACTCCCCTTCAAGCTGGTGTATGAAAGACATTGCATATGCCCAGCTTGCTGATCATGTACTTATGCTGAGAAACATTCAACCCTTTAGTAAACACATCTGTCAATTTATTTGTAGTAGAAATGAATTTTGGTAGAATGAGGCCATCTTTGAGCTTGTCTCTAACAAAGTGACAATCTATCTCTATATGCTTTGTCCTCTCATGATAGATGGGGTTAAAAGCAATTTGAATAGCGGCCTTGTTGTCACAATAGAGAGGAATTGGCTTGGAAACTAGAAAATTCAACTCAACTAGCAATTCAGCTATCCATGTTGTTTCATCAACTGCTGCAACCATACTTCTGTCTGCAGAGCTTCTACACACAATATATTGCTTCTTGGATTTCCAAGATATCAGTCCACCTCCTAACTTCACAACATAACCAGTGATTGATCTCCTTATGTTTGGGCAAGCAGCCCAATCTGAATCACAATAGACAGTCAATTGTGTCTTGATATTAGTAGGATAGAACATACCCAAGCCTGTTGTGCCTTTAACGTATCTCAAGATCCTCATTGCAGCTTCTTGATGTGATTGATTTGGCCTCTACATAAACTAACTGAACACTCGTACTGCAAAGCAAAGATCTGGCCTTCTAATTATTAAGTATATCAATTTTCCAATAAGTCTTTGATCTCCTACCACATTCTTCAATTCTTTGTCATTGTTATCAACTGAATCTACCACATGAGCATCATATTTAACTGTGGTTAGTTTCTTATTGAACTCCATAGGTGTTGTAGCGGGTTTTGAACCAATCAACCCCGCCTCAGACAATAATTCAAGAGCATATTTCCTTTGATTAAGGATAATGCCCCTTGCTGACCTCATTACTTCTATGCCAAGGGAATATTTCAAGTCACATAGATCCTTGACTTTGAAGTTACTGCGTAGAGTTGCCTTAGCCTCATCAATCAAATGTTGATAATTTTCTGTTATAAGAAAATCATCCACATAAAATAGTATGATCACAATGCCTACACCTTCATTCTTTGTAAATAAAGAGTGATCATAAGCACTTTGTACATAACCAACACCAGTCAAGGCATCTGTTAACTTTATGTTTCACTAACTTGATGCCTGCTTGAGGTCATACAAGGACTTATGTAGTCTGCAAACCTTTGCTCCCCTTTTCTCTGAAAACCCTGAGGCAATGTCATGTAGACTTCTTCTATTAAATCACCTTGTAAGAAGGCATTACTGACATCCATCTATAACAAGGGCCAACCCTTTGATATTTCTATGCTGATGACAATTCTCACAGTAACCATTTTGGCTACTGGAGAAAAAATGACATGGTAATCCAACCCTTCATTTTGTGTATAGCCCTTTGCACCAATCTGGCCTTATACCTATCTATCTCTCCATTAACTTTGTACTTTATCTTATAAACCCACTTAGATCCTATAGGCTTCTTCACTTCAGGTAGATCTACAATATTTCATGTATGATTATTCTCCAAAGTTGTGATCTCATCTTGCATTGCCTGAACCCACTGTTTGTCTTTTGAGGCTTCATAAAAACTATGACGATCAGTACTTGCTAATAAGGCTGACAGGTATGACACATAGGTGGGTGAGAGTTTTGAGTACGATAGGTAATTTGTGAGTGGATAGGAAGTGGTGCCAGAGAAAATTTTGTTGGTTATGTAATCTTGCATCCATGTACGTTGTTTAGGAATTCTACTGGTCTTTTTGGTAGACAAAGGATATGCAACATCAGTACTTGGTATAATGACATTAGGAATGGGTGAGACTGGTAGTGGTTGTGACTCTTGTAGAGGCTCTACATTATCATCCATAATGGGAACATCAGTTAGACCCTCTACAGAAGTGTCTGCGTCATGTACTAAAGAATATGGAGATAAGGTGGGTGGAGCATCATCATGAAGCTCATTAAGAATTGGGACATCACTGTCTACCCCATTTGGAAGTTCTGCACGTAAGCTAATACATACTATATCATTGTTATGAGGGCAAGGGGTTGGATAACAAACGAATCAATAACAATATCTTTTCCACCTTTAAAGGGAAATATTGTCTCATGAAAAACAACATCTTTGTTGACTAAAAAAGAACAAGAGTCTATGTTATTTAGTTTGTATCCTTTTTAGTATCAGAATAGCCTAAGAAGACTGTCTTCCTTGCTTTAGGATCAAATTCGCTTCCCTTGGGTAACACACTGGCAAAGCATAAACAACCAAATGCCCTAAGGTGTTCAATGGAGGCTGACTTTCCATACAATAACTCATAAGGACATTTTTATGCAATACTTTGGAAGGTAGCTTATTTATCAGATAGACAGATGCTAAAATGCAATCACCCCAAAATCTGACCGGTACTTCACTCTGAAACATAAGTGCTCTAGCTACATTTAGTATGTGCCTATACTTTTTTTTCACAACTCTATTTTGTTGTGGAGTATAAGAACAACTGCTTTGATGTATGATTCCCAAAGAAGAAAGTAAATATGTGCAATGAGAACTAAAAATTTCCTTCAATTATCAGACTTGAGAACCTTGACACAAACACCAAACTGGTTCTTTATTCTGTACAAAAAAATGTTTCAATACTACAATTACTTCACTTTTAGCTTAAATCAAGCATGTCCATGTATATCTACTAAAATCATTTACTATAGTAATAAAGTAAAGTTTTTTGTCATATGTAGGTACATTGAATGGACTGTAAATATCAATGTCGACTAGTTGGAAAGCACTATCAATTTTACTTGAACTAAAATTGTAATCTACTTTGCTTATCTAAAGGACAAACAGTGCAACATTTTTGTGCATCATCATGTTTATACTTAGTTAGTGCTGGTATGTGATGCATAACAATGTAAGAGAGATGACCCAATCTCAAATGCCACAAGGTAAGGTTGTCCTGCTCCTTTTGCTGTTGCTACTGTGACTTCATCACTCTCTTGCAACCAATACAAACCACCTGATTCTCTATCAATCCCCAACACCTTGCCATTGTAAAGCCCCTGAAACAAATAGAATTCTGGGTAGAAATTCACTAAGCAACAAAGTTCCTTTGTTATTTTTGAACTGACATCAGGCTAAATTTAAAATCTAGCACAAGCAACACATTCTTAAGTGTATGATTCTTAAGCACTGCTACACTTCCTGTGTGTGTTATTGGACATTTACTTCTAATAGGCATTTGAACTCCATTATTCTTCTTAGTATCAATCTTCTTAAGATCATTCAAGACTTTTCTAAGTGGTGTAATATGATGAGATGCTCTAGAATCAATTATCCAACTACATGACTTAAAAGTGGAAGACAATGTAGTTATATATGTCATGTTGGAATGGAACTCATCTGTTCTTGTGCTGGCTTCTCCATGTACTGCTTTGTCTAACAGGTTCATTGCCTTCTCATACTCATCATCTGGTATAAACCTGCCTTTTTGATGCCTAAGTCCTGCATTAGCTTCTTCAAGCATGGTACTCTTAGTAAATTTATTATTAAACTGCTTTGTATTAGGCCATTGTCCTTATGCTTTCTTCTTGATCTTGAAGTCTGGTGGATAACCTACAATGCTGTAGTAGTCATCCATCACATGGCCCTTCAACCACACAGATCACACACAAACCCAAAATGTGCAGGTTTGAAGTTGTGTGCACCTTGTCTAGGCTTGTAATTCTGTCCTCTTCCAGCTAACAAACTCAATTAATCTTTACAAGACTCAATCACACCTAGAATCCTTTGACTCTATTCTTGGACATCTACTGCATATGCTTGGTTAACAGTCAAAACAGGGGTTCTAAGAAGAATATCACTTCTCACATGACTAAAAATCTCATTTAGCCCCATTAAAAACTACATCAGTCGTTGATTACACAAGTGCTCTATATACTCATTTGATTCCTCACAATTACACTTAGATTTTGGAGAGATGAGGTCCAATTCATTCCAAGCATCTTTCATTTTGTAATAGTAAACAGTGACTGAATCCATATCTTGAGTCAGTGATGCAATCTCCTTATTCAGTTGATAGATTCTAGTAAGATTTGATTTGTGAAATTTTTCTTCGAACTCATCCCACATGCACTGCGCATTAGAGGACAATATGATACTTCAAATGAGTTTCGGTGTGACTGTGCAGCTGATCCACGAAAGGACTATGGCATTACATCAATCTCACTGCTTCACAAGTTCATCCTTGTACGAATTTCTCTTGCATGATCCATCAATAAACCCTAATTTGTTTCTTCCTAGTAGTGAGAGCTTCATAGACCAACTCCAGAGTATATGGTTCTTCGGTCTAGTCAATTTGAGTCCAATCAGTACGATTCCTGGTACACCTGATGATTGTAGATGTAGCGGATGCGTGTAATCGATTTGTGTTGTAGTTATATGTGAATTCATTTCCTCCATTGCAGACCGTAGCTTCAAGCTTTTCAACTGAAAGTTAGTTACTAACTGAAAGTTAGTTACTAAGTTCCCTAAATGACACATTGACCCCTCTAGTATTATTCTAGTACAAACAACTAACTAGGAATTTAATAATATAAAACACCTAGCATGGAAGAAGTAAACTTTGGACATTTACTATAAAGTTGTAATTACATGTTCTGCTTCAGGACCCAAAAGGGTGAACTATTCGTCAATTGAATTTGAATATGATCGAGCTTGGATACAGCATGTAGATAAATTAGACTTTCAAAGTGAAAGGTTCATTTATGATTTTACAATTGAAACCAAAAATCAAGAGTACTCTGATAAATTTCCGCTGAAATAAGAGCGTCGAGTTTGGTCAAAATTGTTCTCTCTTTTATTCTCGTTAACGTTTGTTTAATAGTTGGATATATTGATGATGCAAAGTTACTTTGAAAAGAAATATTTAAGCTCCTGTTTTATCGATATTGTGGAATGAAATATCTCTTCTATGTACAAAAATGTTGTAATGCCTCCTATACAGGAAGAATACTACTAGTACTTAATTAGTGTCTGCAACACTCCAGCAGTCAACTTGTAGTACTTAATTAGTGTCTGCAACACTCCAGCAGTCAACTTGTATGCTTAATTAGCTAGGGTCTCATTGTAGTGTAAATATGAAAATTGTCTTTGCAGCTTTATTTGCTGATAGAACTTTGCAATAAATTCCTCAGCCTTCATATCAATTGCTTCATCACCGGTACAACTAATCTCCTCAGACACCTTGCAACTTACATACCCATCCTCTTGATGGTAATCATCCTCAGTATTCAAAAAGCTCTTCCCAGGAGCATTATCTATTAGCACGTGTACTAGGTTACATAGTTACCATATTTTGTATTGTATAATTATAGTAGGATTGAAATCCTTATTATAGAAGGATTCAACATTGTACACCTATATATATTTGTATTAATGAGAAAGGCTCCCCGAGGGAGATTATTACAATCTCACATGAGAAACGCATTGTGCCGCCGCCGTGACCCCCCCAAAAAAATTTCCGTCGACCGTCGGTGACCAACCCCCCTAATTTTTCTCGATTTTCCTGTTTGGATTTCGCTTTCCCCGAAACCCAGAAAAGCTCTAAATTTTCTTGCTCTCTGTCCTTCCTCTATGCTCGGCCCGAGATAGACACACCTGTGTTCTCTACTTTTTTTAAATTTTCCTTCTTCATTGTCTCTGCAGTTTTTCCCTTTATCAAGGACCAAAAGACTTCATAACCGAGACACACAACTTTTCTCTGCAGCTTTTCTTTAACCCGAGACACAGTGCTTTTCGTCCAACTTATCGTAAGCACAATTCCTTTTTCTTCTGGTTCTTTCCTTAACCCGAGAAGAAAAGTTCTGTCCTCTTTAGTCTTCTTTCACAAAAAATAATCCACTATAATGACTTCTCCCACGACCCTATTTCCTGGAGCCTACCAGTCCGCACCAGGCCTCTACCAATCCAATTTGGGATAAGCTTTCGCCATATTGACTCCTCGACGCCCGATAACGCGTGGTATATGGATACGGACGCCACGTATCACCTCATCAACAATTCTGGTAATCTTACTCAACTGCGAAATTTAAATACCCCGTAGTCTATTATGGTTGGTAATTGTCATCGCATTCCAATTCAAGGATTTGGCAACACCCTTACCTCACCACCGCAACCCCACTTCTCTCTCAAAGACGTCTTTTATGCCCCAAACATCATCAAAAATCTAATTTCCTTTAGAAAATTTGCCACCGATAATTCTGTCTCAATTAACTTTGATCCGTTTAGATTTTCTGTAACGGACCTCCGTACCGGAAAACTCCTTACAAGATGCAATAGTGAAGGAGACCTATATCTTTTCCTACTCACATCCGCTGCTAGTGTCACTCCTCTCACCGTTCTAACAACCATATCTCCCTCAATGTGACATAGTAGACTTGGTCATCCGGGTTCTCACCTTTTTTATTCTTTTAGAAATCGAAATTTGATCCAATGTAACAAAGGGAACCTTTCTCATAGTTGCTCCTCTTGTCAGTTAGGAAAACACGTTAGACTACCATTTACGACTTCTATGAGTACTACTTTCTCTCCCTTTGATATTATTCACGCTGATTTATGGACATCTCCCATAACTAGCAATTTAGGCCATAACTATTATATGGTATTTTGGATGATTTCTCTCAGTTTCTTTGGGTATACCCACTCAAACTCAAATCTCAAGTGTTCTCCAAATTTGTTGTGTTTCGTACACTGGTTAAAACACAATTTGAAAAAGACATAAAATCGTTTCAATGTTATAATGGTCGTGAGTTTAATAATTCCTTATTTCATAAATTCTATGCGGTTAACGACATGGTTTTTCATTTCTCGTGCCTATATACCTCCCCTCAAAATGGTAAAGCCCATATATTGTACTCAAGGTCACGTAAAGCTGCAATGACTATGAATACCCTTATGGACGTTAATCTAGACACAAGGGAGTATGTGTCGAAATAGTCGAGACCTTCCTTTTATCTGTAGCCTCTGACTTCTAATCTGGACTTATACTTGTCAATAGTTCCATCTGCTTTGTACTTTCTTTTGAGTATCCATTTACAACCCAAAGGTTTGTTTCTCAGAGGAAGATCAACCATTTTCCAAGTATGATTTTGCATGATGGAATCTATTTCGCTTTCTATAGCTTCTTTCCAAAGTGGTGCTTCTGGAGTTGACAATACTTTCTTAATTGTCCTTGGTTCATTTTCAACCATATAGGTTAGAAAGTCTGGACCAAATGTTTTGTCCTTTTTGGCCCTTTTGCTCTGTCTTGGTTCAACCTCTGGAACCCCTAAGTTCTATAGGTCTGGAACATTAAGTTCCGGATAGTCAGTAACTTCTGAGTCCTGTAGATCTGGAACATCTAGTTCCGGATAATCAAAAACTCCCGGGTCTTGTTGATTTTGAGCATTTTGTTCATAACTTCGTTTGCGCGAAATTATTTCTTTTTCCTTTCTAGGAAAGATCTATTCAAAGAATTCAGCATTCTTTGATTCCATGATCGTACCCTCGTAGATATCAGGTATCTCTGACTTATATACTAAGAAGCTATAAGCACTACTGTTATTTGCATATCCGATGAATATGCAATCTATAGTCTTAGGTCCAATTTTGACATGTTTTGGTTTAGGTACTTCGACCTTTGCCAAACAGCCCCACACTTTCAAATATTTGTAAGTGAGTTTCTTTCCTTTCCATGATTCATATGGAGTTTTATTCTTACGCTTATGCGGAACTCTATTGAGAATTGTATTAGCGGTAAGAATCGCTTCGCCCCACATGTTTTGGGCTAATCCGGAATTGATAAGTAAAACATTTATCATTTCCTTTAACATACAGTTTTTGCGCTCGGCAATACCGTTAGACTGAGGCGAGTAAGGAGCGATTGTTTGATGAACAATGCCAAATTGAGCACGGTATTCTTCAAACGGTGCTACATATTCTCCCCCTCTATCACTACGAATTGCCTTAATCCATAGGTTTAGTTGATTTTCAACTTCTACTTTGTAACGTTTAAATGCTTCAAACGCTTCATCTTTACTTTTCAACAAGTAAACATAACAATACCTTGTACTATCATCAATGAAAGTCACAAAGTACTTGTTCCCCCTCTAGTTTGCACAAACATTAAATCACATATGTCGGTGTGAATAAGTTTTAGAGGAGCGGTGTTTCTTTCGACTGAATGGAAAGACGATTTGGTTAATTTTGCTTCTACTCATACCTCACATTTATGTTGAGGGTTTATGTCGAAGGAAGACAACACTTCCAATTTTACTAACTTTTGAATGAATTTATAGTTAACGTGTCCTAATCTATGATGCCATAAATTAGAGGACTCAAGAAAGTAGGTAGAAGGCTTTATTTCATTTGATGAACGATTTACAGACATAACATTCATTTTGAAGAGGCCATCACATGCGAAGCCCCTTCCTACAAAATTACCATTCTTAGTTATTACAAATTCGTTGGACTAAAAAACTAGTCTAAAATCAGCCTTGACCAACAATGGCCCTGAAACTAATTTCTTGCGGATGTCAGGGACGTGCATCACTTCCTTTAGAGTGATCTCTTTGCCTGAAGTCATTTTGAGGACAACCTTTCCAACCCCTTGCACTTTAGAGGTGACGTCGTTGCCCATGAACAACTTATTGCCCGTGACTGGGGCGTAAGATGAGAATGCATTCTTGTCAGAGCAGATGTGATGGGTTGCACCCATGTCTATCCACCATTGCCTTAGGTTCTCCACCAGATTTGCCTCCAGCATCATTGCCGAGAAATACACAATTTTGTCGTCAAGATCCGGAAGATTACCCTCGTCTTGTACAACGTTAGCCTCTGCCTTGCGTTTGTTCTTAGCCTTCAGGTCATTTGTGACCTGGATATTTTAGTCCACTTCAGTCGTTGTGTTAGACTGAGTGTCCATTGCATCCCCACCAGAAGGAGGATCTTCTGTCTGAGATCGTGATAGCCTCAACGCAGTAAGATAGAACAACATCTTTAGTCTCTTTCTCTTGTTGTACTTGTTATCCAGAACCTTTCTTATGAGTTTGTTTTGGAAACTGTCAGGAGTAGGGACAACAACATTTTCTTGAGCAACACCAAAGGCAGTTCCTGAACAACAACAATAGAACTAGAAACAAAACTGTTGACAGGAGTAGAACCAAAACTACCAACAGAATGGTTAACAAAACTGTCATCAGAACAGTTGGCAGAAATAGAGCCAAAACCAGAATTAGAACCAGAACTAGAAACACAACTGTTGACAGATATCTTTTGAACACTCAGAAATTTTTTTCTTAAATTGTAGGTAATAGTGGTGTTAAGTGTATCTGAAATGTTAAACAAGAATAAAGGCTGAGTCGAGAGATTGCTCTGTCTTTAAAACAAAATTACCCCATATAGATGCTTTTACGGTGATAGACAATAGTACAAAACAACAACAACAACTATACAAAGCAAATAAAGTTGATTCTAGTGAAAAAACAAATATATAACAGATTTTTGATTCTGTTTCTGTGTTGCGAACAGAACAAACAGAAGAAAAGAGTTTTTGTTTCCATTCCTGTGTTTTGAACAGAACATACAGAAGAAAAGAGTTCTGTTTCTGTATATTTTTGAACAAAACAGAAGAAAGGAGTTTTTTTTCTGTATATCAAACTGAACAGTAAAGTGTTCAATTTATATTAGAAGATGAGGGTCATTGCAACGTTTCAGAACTCTTCCGAACAGTTGCAACGTTTCTGAAATTTTCAGGGACCAAAAAGAAAATACCCGAAAGACAGCCCACAACCCGAACCGGATGGGACGGGCGGCGACGCGCGTGTGGGGCTTAATCCCGAACCCAAGCTCACCTAGGTCCTCTCCCTTCTAAACACATAGGTTACCCCTTGGGATCCCAAATCCTTACTCAAATTTAGAGTTTATATATTGCACAATCCTTCTATCTTCTACCAATGGGGGAGATTTGTCATTTTTGGCCAAAAACACTCCATCTTTTCATGTCTCAAACACCTTACTTTGTGTACAAATATCTGTTTCATTTCTTAATGAAATTTGACGATACTTGACACTAACATCATCTACTCACTTAGTAGACTAGGCATGTGCGAAGAAACGATGTTTCCGACATACGGGGCCCACATGTTTAAGTTATTAAATACGGGATAAATTTATTCCCACATTAGTAAATTTTCAACACTTTATGAGAAAAGAGCTTTGAGAACGGACGTGGCTTGCAAGAGGAGAGGCGAAAACTATATATATATGTATATACATATAATGCACAACTAACTAAGTTGAGAAATGAGAGAGAAACTAATCAAAACTTATGCGGTTTGAGGGAAATAAGAAATTGTAAGGAAAGAAAGCGGAAGTTGTTAGAAGGCCACGTACTAAAAATCCAAGTTACAATAAAACCAATCACGAAACACTTATATAATAAGGAGTAAATTATATTACAACAATAACAACATACCCATTGAAATTCCACATCGTAGGGTCTGAGGAGGATAGAGTGTACACAGACCTTACCTTTATCTTGATAGGTAGAGCGGCTGTTTCCGGGAGACCCTCGGCTCAAGACAAAGCTTAATCACTAGCAAGACAATCAAAACAAAGCAAGAGTAAAGAGTAAAGAGTAAAGAGTAAAGAGTAAAGTAAGAGAATAAATTATATTGTTATTTTAATTTATCACTTTACCATGATACATTAATGTAATTTGATATAAATACAATCGGTGTGAGTAACTATTTTCCCACTGAATGACTTTGGTTCTTGCACTGTCATTTTCATTTATCTATGTTCTCATACATGACTTCTATTCTGGATTTCTATTCTTAAAATTTTTATTTCTTATTTGTTATTTTTTCTTTCTCTTTTTATTCATTTTTTCCCTTTTTTTATATCTCTACATCTTTTGCTAATAATAAGTAAACTATGAACCCATGATCGTAGAATAAACACATATAAAAAATAAATTAATAACCAGCTGTTCTGTGTTTCTGTCAGATAGATTTCAGGTTATGTTCATGAAAAGTTCGAAAGCCAATTGGTGCCAGCTAAATCTTGGTCTAAGTTAGGTACTCAAATATGAATACATTTTGCTCCAATCAAGTAGCCCCAATTACACTCTTAACAGTTATTGGCTGACAGATGTTTGGCTCCAAATTCTGTTGCATTTCTTAAGTAAGCCAGTTACTATACTTTTATTTGTTTATTACTCCTAAAAGAGTTCATATTGCCTCTAGTCTACTAGTAAGTTATGCGGCAGCCACCGCACAAGGGGAGATAGATTAGAAGAAAAAAAAGTCATATACCTTTTTATGTTGTTAAAAATCAATTATTATAGGCAATTGTGAATATTATGTATGCATTGACCTGTCAAGTTAGGTGGGGGGAGGGGTTTAACCCCTGAAAGTTATAGTTCATGAGGGTAATGTAAACTAAATATAGTAAATATGAAACTAATAAATACGTGATAGTTTTGGTTGAGGGAGAGGGGTGATCCGTTATCTATTTTGTTTTTGTTAAAACTAACCATTTAATTTGCCATCCATCCTAATTATGGCATACATTTTGATTGAGCACGGATCAGAGTTTAAATTAAAAGAAAATTTTAAAATGTGTGATCTAAAGCAAGTACTGTAAGTAGATACTTATTGGCTGTAGATAATTACATTAAAAATAAAGTAAAATGTTTAAATTTAAATTATTTTAAAATGTATAAATAAATTAGAATAGATTAAAAAGAAAAATAGTACATTACATAAATTAAGACAGAAAGAATAATATTTTCTTTATGGTACTTTACCTACAATTTAATTATATTCTAGTATTGTTGTCTTGTAATAGGAAGAGCAATGCTTGCGCCGATTGATCCAATAAAAAAGGGAAGTAGTGTTTTTGGAGAGCAAATCCGTGGGACCAAATGAAGCTTCAAAGAAGTACGTAGGAATACCAACATAATACAAATAATTAACAACCTAATTAAAAGAAACCAATACTTGTAATTCAGAAAGTTAAAATTCAATATTCCCCTAAAATTAAAAGATGAAGCTGGTGTTATCGATTTTAGTTTGTTGGAGGGAGAGTATGCAGTTGATTGTGGATTTTGTCAGGTTCCTGAAATTTATGTAGTCCCCCACTTGGCCTGCAGGAGAGTTGATTCTTACTCCAAAAGGTGAAATCTCCGGGGTGCCACCACACCTCGGTCCGACAGGTCTGTGAAAGAGGTAAATCATGGTGACTCAATTGATTTCAAAGGTTAAACCAGTACCACGCTGCGCACAAGGGGCCCTCCTTTATTTCAAGAAGAAACCCCCACACTGCCGCTGACGGAATTCGATCCTTGGTCCTTACTCCAATTATCTCCTTGAAACCAATTGAGCTGCCCAAGCGGACGAGAGTTGATTCTTCCTGTTTCTTGCCCACTGTTATGTCTGTTATACGGGGATAATTTGTTTCATTCTTTTAGCTTTGCCGTGGACTCACCTAAAACGTGTTCATGCCTAGAGGGACATTATATCCGCATATAGTTAAGAAATTATATCCAATATATAGGCATCCATGAAATTTAAAGAAAAGAACTTTTAAAATCTAAATGTAGGAGTACTTATCTAAAATAAATTAGAAGATGTAATATTAGAAAAGGCATTTTAGTCATATTAGAATTATTTTGTATTGCAGATAAGAAGTTATCGTAATATCACAAAACCACAAGGGAGGTTAGTGAGATGAAGCCAAATCTGGAGGAAGGTCTCTGAAATTATCCCATTAAATTATTTTTAAATATAAAAAATATGATATTCTTTTTATGACATACTAAAAAGAAAAATGTACCACATAAATTGAGCTAGAGAAAGTAGTTTTTTTTTAGTTGGTTCTTGGGGGGTGTACTATATATATGGGGAGAGAGAATAAATGGTTCTTTGTCTTGTAAAGCCTTATATGAAAATAGAAATATATACACTAGAAATTCACAGAATACAGAAATTTTATTATACAGCTAGAAATGCTTATGTATTTAGTTCCTTGTTATGGAGTGATGCTGAAAGTTTATCAAAAACTATGTCTGACATTAATGAGTTTAAATTTACACGACGGATCAGGAGTGGCAAGTTATGACTCATCCCAATTCACTAACTATTTCTCCAGAAAATATGGTGTTATATGTTGATGCAAGTGTGGTTCAAAATACTCAAAAAATGAGTATTGAAATGGTAGCCTTGAAGGCTAATGGAGACGTGCTTCATGCCTTTGGTAGTCCAATTTATTTTGTTGAAAAAGTCACGACAGCTGAAGCATTGACGATTCGCAAAGCGATCAAGATTGCAATGGACAAAGGACGAAAGAATACAAGAATATTATCATATTCATCAATTATGACTCAAATGCTTAACAGGAGAATAGCTCCCTCTTGAGATGTAATTACTGTGTGTGAAGATATCTGGCATCTCATACGCTATCTAAATGATATATATTTTATATATATAAGTAGATGTGCTAATACGTGTAGCTATAGATTAGCTAGCGAAGTTAGCTTTATCACTATTTCAGAAAGTTTCTTAGACTTGAGAACTTTCCATGTTGATTGTCAAAAAGGCTTCTCAATGCTTTGTACAACTTACGGCTGTTTGATTAATGCAAATCAGGTTTGTGGAAAAATTTGATAGAATTCATGAAAGTCTTTTATTCATAACATGAATTCTTACAAAGCAATAACAAGATAATAAAATAATACTATTCTTGAGAGCTAAAAGTGCAAGTAAAAGAAAAGCAAGTAAAGCCCTTTATATAGGGTCTATTACATGAGATACAAATGTGTATTTCCAATGTGGGACAAAAGCAAATGCTAATATCTCCTCTCAAACTCGCGATGGTGTAGACAGAAGCATCGAGAGTTTGCCAAGAAAGAACCGGTGACGCTTTAAGGTATGCGCCTTTGTGAAGAAATCTGCAAGTTGCATCGAAGATGAGACAAATGGCAAGGATAGAGTGTGTTGCTGAAGATGATATCGAATAATATGACAATCAATCTCAATATGCTTGGTACGTTCATGAAAGACTGTGTTATGCGCAATCTGAATAGAACTCTTATTATCATAATACATTTGTGTTGGTGAAGAAAGACAGACACCCATATCAACCAATAACCGACGTAACCATACAATCTCACACATAGTAGAAGCCATAGCACGATACTCTGCCTCAGTTGAAGAGCGAGAAACCACATCTTGTTTCTTACTTTTCCATGAGATGAGTGAATCTCCTAAAAATACACAATAACCAGTAGTTGATTTCCGATCAGTTAGGTCACCAGCCCAATCTGCATCAGAAAATGCACGAAGCTCCAAGGATGAGGTCGATGAAAACAAGAGACTCTGATAAATCGTTCCTCGAAGATAGCAAAGAATACGCATAACTGCAGCCCAATGTACAGATGTAGGAGATCAAACAAACTGACTGACAATGTGAACAGCATATACAATGTCAGGGCAAGTAATGGTGAGGTACACCAGACTCCCTACAACTGAACGACATAAAGTGGGATCAGGAAGAGGATCCCCGTCAGTAGGTGTATATCGAACATTAACCTCAAGAGGAGAGTCAACTATACGAGTATCTGTGAGACGGGCCCGCTCAAGAATATCTGCAGTGTACTTAGACTGAGAGAGAAGATATCCCTTCTCAGAATAAGCTACCTCAATGCCTAAAAAGTAACGTAGATGACCTAAATCTTTTATCTCAAAACGGCGAGATAAAGTAGATTTTAGGTTTGCAATACCATAAATATCATCACCTGTAATGATCATGTCATCAACATACAACAAAAGCAAAATACAACCTGCAGGGGATGATTTAACAAATAACGCCGAATCATGAAAGCTAAAAATAAACCCAAGAGATGATACTACAGTGGAGAACTTGTCGAACCAAGCTCTTGGAGCTTGTTTGAGACCATACAGAGCTTTCTTAAGCCTGCACACTTGTCCTGGACTATGTGAAACACCAGGTGGAAGGACCATGTAGACTTCTTCTTGAAGATCCCTATTTAAAAAAGCATTTTTAACATCCATTTGTGAAATATGCCAATGATGAACAGAGGCCACTGCAATAAGAACTCGGACAGATGTCATCTTTGCAACAGGTGCAAAAGTCTCTTCATAATCCATACCATATTCTTGAGCAAAACCCTTTGCAACCAAACGAGTTTTATATCGCTCAATAGAACCATCAGACTTTGTCTTAATCTTGTACACCCATCGAGAACCAATAGTTTTCTTACCAATCGGTAGAGAAACCAAATCCCAAGTACCAGTTTTGTTCAAAGCAGCCAGTTCCTCATTCATAGCCTCTTGCCAAAGAGGATCACGAGCTGCCTCAGAGTAGGATGTAGGCTCACAGAGAGAATTAATAGAAACTAGAAAGGAAGCGAATGATGGAGCATAGCAAGAATAATCAAAATCGGATACCTGAGTAGATCGCAGAGTGCGTTTAGGATAGCGAGGTGGATCTGGATCTGCAACCACAAGAGGTTCTGAAATAGGCGTAGGAGGGGGCTGAGTATCAATATCATGGGACCTGCCAGAAGACTGAGAAGGAACAGATGATATAGATGTAGAATCAGATGGACAATCAGCATCAAAGGGATCAATATCAATAAGGTCAGATTTTGTCATGCCATGTGAGGTAGGTGGGATGGAAAAGAAAGGAACATGCTCAATAAAGGAAACATTACGAGACACATACAATTTTCTAGAAACTGGATCATGACAACGATAACCTTTCTGCCCAACCCCATATCCAAGAAAAACACAAATGGCGACACGAGAAGATAACTTAGTACGCTCTGCATGTGGACGTAGAACAAAACATGTAGAACCAAAAACTCTCAAATGGGAATATAGTGGGGTGTGACCAAATAGTCTAGCATACGGAAAAATTCCAAAATTATGAGAGGTAGGGATCCTATTAATAAGATAAACAGAAGTAAGGACAACTTCTCCCCAAAATTCACTAGGTACACTAGCGGACAAAAGCATGGATCTAGCTGTCTCAATAATATGCCTATGTTTTCTCTAGGCTACCCCATTTTGTTGTGGTGTATCAGTACAAGAAGACTGATGTATTGTACCATCAACTTTGAAAATACCAGAAAGATCCCCACTAGTATATTCACCTCCTAAATCAGCCCGAAAATATTTAATAATGGCAGAATGTTGAGTTTTCACATAGACTTGAAACTCAGCATAAGTATGAACAAAATCAGAGCGTTTTTTCAACAAATAAATCCAACAATGACGAGTATAATCATCAATAAATGAAATATAATATCTGGAGCCACCCTTAGTAGGGATAGGTGCTGGCCCCCAAACATCTGAATGAACTAGATCAAATGGTGCAGAAGAAGTAGAAGTACTAAGATTAAAAGGCAAAGCAGAAAATTTTCCAAGTTTACATCCACTACAATCAGAAATATCATCGGATTGTAAATCACCAAGAACACCAGTATTACACATAAAACGCAGGCGAGAACCTGATACATGACCAAGTCTAGAGTGCCACAAATAAAACTTCGAAGAGGAATGTGTTAAATGAAAAGAAGACAGATTAACAGGCATAGTTGCTGCATGAGTAGGAAGATGCAGCTCATCCAAAACATATAGACCTCTCCCCTTTCTACGCCCTGTCCCAATCACTCGGATTTTAGATCCTGCACATAACAAGAATTAGGGAAGAGTCCAATAAAACATCCAGAGTCACATATTTGACCAGCAGAAGCAAGATTTATATGTAATTTTGGAATGCAATAAACATCAGGTAATGATATAGTGGATGTATGAATGGTGCCAATGCCTGTCAATGGCATAGGTGTGCCATCAAGAATCCACAAAGTGGAAGGAGTCGAAACATAGATACAAAGACGGAAGAATCAGGAGACATATGATTTCCAGCTCCAGAGTCCAAGATCCAAGAAGGCGAAATGATACATGAACCAATAGATGGTGATGAGCTGGAAGGAACAGAAAGAGCATAAGACTGAGAATTTCGCTGAAATCATGGAAGGCGAGGAACTTCAAATTGGTCACCATGCACTAGTATTGTGACTCACAGAGGCTCCTGAAGCTGGGTGATCAAGAGAGGGCACAAAGGTAGCCTGAGTCGGTGGATATAAGTTCTGGAATTGACCCCCAAAATATGGCTTCTGTTGAGAAGACTTCTGTCCTTGTCCCGAATGTGGAGGCTTAGAATCATCACCTCCAGCCATTATGAATTTTAAACAGAAAAATCCCAAATAACAAGCAGCAATCCCAAATAACAAGCAAAAAAAAAGGGCAGATCTCACCAATCAGATGCGGAAGCCAAGATCAGAACGAGCACGAGCAGCCAAAACGAGCACAAGCTTCCAAAACAAGCCAAAAAAAAATTTAACTGATACTAGGGGCGTGCTGCATGCGAACCCCCAACTAACTCACCGCGAAGTTGGATCCGCGATCGAGCCAAAAATATTAACTTGTGTTCTTGGCTCTGATACCATGATAGAATTCATGAAAGTCTTTTATTCATAACATGAATTCTTACAAAGCAATAACAAGATAATAAAATAATACTATTCTTGAGAGCTAAAAGTGCAAGTAAAAGAAAAGCAAGTAAAGCCCTTTATATAGGGTCTATTACATGAGATACAAATGTGTTTTTCCAATGTGGGACAAAAGCAAATGCTAATAAAACTATATATTATAGATCTACCTATTATACTCCGCCATTATTAAACATTTTGATTACCATACTGATCAGGAAAATACTACAGATGGAATTTCTTTTGAGGGCTGGATCGATAAGTTGTTCTTGTTGGTGAAAGGTGCATGAATATAATTAATTTTGTTTGTTGCATAAAATAGTCAGAATTTTGGGGTTTCATTGGATTCTAAAGACATTTGCGGACAAACTCATACATTGATAAGAGAAATTATTTTTCTTTCAAGGAAGAGGCGTTGTAAATACTTGTTTTGATGTCACGATTATTTCTTAGGCAAATTTATGTAGTATACTGTGAAAACCGGCTTAATACATGGCAATGTTTTTGTATGGAGTTTGAAGGAGGTGACAGAGTTCTGTATCGGATGAAGTTGCATCAAAACGAGTTCGGGTATCAAGGCCAGACCGAGTAGGAGCCGAACCAATTGGCACTAAGTGGAGAATCGGAGGAGCTCAGCGCGTACCCGTTCCGGATATGGCGCCAACCGTTACTCCTTGTTCATTAAGAGACCTTTATTGTCATTTAATTATATTTAATTGGAGAATGATTCTCGGGCTTGAATGCAATGTATTGATAACTATAAAAAGATCCCAACCTTCATGTTGGAAGGACATCTCATTCCCATTATTCATACTTGCACAATTTACTTATAGCATTTACAACTTTTAGTTCTCGTTATTAGCTCGAACCCGAGGCAAATCAGCTAAGGTTTGGACCAAATTCACTGAATAGTTTCAATCAAGATCACAACATTTCAGGCTAATCTTCTTGCTTGTTATTTTCATTTACTTACTTATTGTAATTGTTTATTACTTTTTGTTATAATCTATCCACGTATCCCTAAAACTACTTACAAATTTAACTATACCTTTTTAGGGTAAACAGTTTGGCGCCCACCGTGGGGCTAAGGATAATAGTGGTGATTTGTTCAAACTCAAATTTCACTTGTTTCTTTCTAGATTTTATGATTTCAAGTCAATACTAAGTGTTTATAGTATGGCTAGTAATATCCAAGTTGATGTTAGCAGCCACGATGACAATAACAACAGTGACAATGGTGTTAATAACATCAATAACAACAACGTTGTTTATCCCGTTGATCAAATGAATGGCGTTCCGCCCACTGATTCGGTGAATGGAAACAATCCCATGAAAAAACACAGGACGATGATGAGGATTGAGAAATACATTTGTCCCAAATCTTTAACATGTTGAAGGAGCAACAAGAGGCTATAACCAGTTGCAGAAGAAAAGCAGCGGAGCGAGTGCGGCAGAAAAGGCTCGTTCCGACCCGTAACGATGATCCGGGATGAGAAGAGGACCGGGTTTATAAAAATGGCAATGGTTCGAGGACTGATGAGTCTTCGAAGGTTTTGAGGCTGCTCCAAACTCTGACCAAACGGGTGAATACTAATGAAAAGAAGGTTGAAACATACAATTCACGGGGATACCATATTCTTGGAGCGCCTCCGATCTTGAAGGGATCGGGCTCAAAGAGATACATTCAGTTGTCATTCTCACCGAGCGCGCCTCTGAAGTTGATTCCAACAAGGTTTAAAACATCGGATCTTTTGAAGCACGATGGAACTACAGATCCTCATGAGCACGTGATGTCGTAAACATGTGCGGTGAAGGGCAACGACATGCACCTGGATGAGATTGAATCGGTGTCGCAGAAAAAATTTGGCAAAATACTATCCAAATGAGCAATGACATGGTATTATATGTTGCCTGAACATTCTATTAATTTGTTTGAAATACTTGCAGATGCTTTCATAAAGGCGCATGCTGGAGCACGAAAGGTCTAGGCGAGAAAAGCATACATATCTAAAATTGCACATAAGGATATGGAATTACTTTGTGAGTTCATGACAAGGTTTCAAAAGGAATGGACGCTCTTTCCTCCGGTACCTGATGAATGGGCAGCTAAAGCTTTCACAAAGGGGTTGAATCCTAGGAGTTCCAGTGCCTCATTTAAATTAAAGGAAAACTTGTTAGAATTCTCGGCGGTAACATGGGCAGACGTACATAATAGGTACGAGTCCAAAATTCGGGTGGAGGATGATCAGCTCGAACTCTCACTAGGTCAGCAAGATGAAACAAAATTTTTGATAAATCAAAGAAGGTAGTTGAGTTTTTTTTTTGAAATCTTCAAAAGATAGGTATCAACCCTACTGGCAACCGGAGAGGTCAAGCTTTAGATCGGATAGGGATCACAACAATCGCAACTTTTCGTCGGACAGAAAAAATAGGCGTAATGATCGAGGTCTACCGGTAGGGGTTTGCAATTCAAAAATGATACCGGTGGATCTTCCTCTAATAGTACGGAAAGCCCGAGGCTTTCAGAATACAATTTCAACATTAATGCGGCTGGACTTGTCTCGGATATTGGACACATTAAGAGACAAGATGGCCGAGACCACTTTGGACAAACTCGTCTCAGAGAAATCCAAATTTGATTTGTGATTACCGTAGAACACATGGTCATCGAACTAAGGAATGTCGCCAATTGAGGGATAAAGTGACCCGGTTGTTGAAAAATAGTCATCTACGCGAATTTTTAAGTGATCGAGCAAAGCGAAACTACAAGAATAGAGAAGCAAACACGTAAGCGGATGGGGTTAAACCTCAGCATATCATAAACGTGATTATCGAATGGATGGACATTCCGAAGAGATCCGTCATGACCGCAAAGAAGACGAAAGTTTCAATTACTCGGGAGAAAATATCCAAATATTACATATCGGAGGAAACAATATCTTTTAATTATGAAGACGCTGAGGGCATCATTCAACCTCACAATGATGCACTGGTAATTTTTATTTTTATTAATAAATTTCAGATTAAGCGGATATTAATTGATCCAGGTAGCTCGGCCAATATCATCCGATAGAAGGTGGTGGATCAATTGGGGTTGTTGGATCAAATTGTACTAGCAACCCGAGTTCTAAATGGCTTTAACATGGCAAGCGAGACTACGAAGGGGGAAATCACTCTTCCAGTCAATGCAATCGGGACAATTCGGCAAACAAAGTTCTATGTCATTGGAGTTAAAATGAGGTACAATGCACTATTAGGCAGGCCTTGGATACATGACATGATGGTCGTACCTTTGACATTGCACATGATGTTAAAATTCCCAACTCCGGATGGAATTAAGACAATTCGGGAAGAGCAACCGGCATCAAGAAAGATGTTTGCGGTAGAAGAATCAGAATAGATGCTTAAAGAGGTAAAGGATGCGAGTAAAAGAAAAGAGGTTAAATATCAATCACAGGGTTCGGGCCCATAGAGTCCAAAGAAAGAAGGAGGGAAGATAAATTATGAGGAAGAAGATAACTACTATCGAGTACCAATGTCATTTGTGCTGCCGGACGATTAAGATGTCACAAAGCCAACTATAGAAGAACTGGAGCAAGTTATCTTATTCGTGCATCTACCGGATAGAAAGGTATATCTGGGCACCGAATTAACCCCGGAGCTAGGGCTTAAATTAATTGAATTTCTTAAAGCTAACGCCGATTGTTTTGCCTTGACCAACTTAGACATGACAGGTATTCCATCGGAGATTAAGACTCACAAATTGAGTTTGGATTTGAGCTTTCCCCCGATAAAGCAAAAGATGAGGCATATGGCCGACTTCAAACATAAGTTCATCAAGGAAGAGGTAACAAAGCTCTTAAATATAGGTTCGATCCGGGAGGTAGAGTATCCGAATTGGTTAGCAAATGTAGTGGTCGTACCTTAAAAAGACAATAAATTGAGAATGTGCATAGATTTTAAATATTTAAATAAAGCATGCCCAAAAGATTATTTTCCTTTGTTGCACATTGATCGAATGATTGATGCTACGACAGCGCATTAGATGCTGAGTTTTCTTGATGCATACTCCGGATACAACCAAATCAGGATGAATCCGGAGGATCAAGAGAAAACCTATTTTATAACTAGGTACGGGACTTACTGCTATAACGTAATGCCATTTGGTTTAAAAAATGTCGGAGCAATATATCAGCGCCTAGTTAATCGCATGTTCGAGGACCAAATAGGTAATACAATGGAGGTTTATATTGATGATATGTTAGTTAAGTCCTTGGAAACAGAGGACCATTTAAAGCATTTGCAGAAAATATTTGGCATACTTCGAAAGTACAATATGAAGTTGAATCTTGAGTAATACGCTTTTGGAGTTGGGTCAGGCAAGTCTCAAGGTTTTTTGGTATCGAACTGGGGGATCGAGATCAATTCTTAGGTTTTAGCAGACTTCGTAGCAAATTTTACATCTAGATTGATTCATGATGTGGAAAAAGAGCTTGTATTAACCTTGAAAGAAACATCAGAGGTCTGGCCATTATACACAGACGGAGCCTTAAATGTGAAAGGGTCTAGACTCTGGATAGTGCTTAAGACACCTGCGGGAGATGTTATTAGGCAGTCAATAAGAACTTTAAAATTGACTAACAACGAAGTCGAGTATGAGGCTATGATTGCAGGTTTAGAATTGGCAAGGAGTCTGGGAGCAAAATTCATCGAAGCAAAATGCCACTCGCTTCTAGTTGTTAATCAAGTGAACGGTCTGTTAGAAGTAAAGGAACAAAGAATGTAAAAATTCTTATAGAAAATCCAAGTGTTGTTGCACCGGTTCAAAGAATGGAACATGGAACATGTTTCTTGAGAGTAAAATAATGAGGCGGATGCATTGGCAAATTTGGGGTCATCTGTAGAAGCTGAGGAGTTTAATTCTAGAACAGTTGTGCAACTACTAAACTCTGCATTTGATGGTGGCCACACTGAGGTGAATACAACAAGATTGACTTGGGACTGGCGCCATGAATACATCGATTACCTTCGAAATGGAAAGTTTTCCACAGATTTAAAGGAGTCAATGGCTCTTCGAACGAAAGTGGCTAGGTTTTTCTTGATCGATGACCAGTTGTACCGAAGGTCCTTTTATGGTCTTTTAGCGAGATGTTTAAGACCCGAGAAAACTGATTATGTGATGCGAGAGTGTTACGAGAGGACTTGTGGCAGTCACTTAGGAGTAGAGTTGCTTGTCTGAAAATTGATCAGGGCCGGATATTATTGGTCTCGGATGGAACAAGACCCAAAAAACTTTATCCGAAAATGTGATGAATGGCAAAGGCACGCACTAATGATTCACCAACAGACATAATTAATACATCTGGTTTTGTCACTGTGGCCGTTCATGAAGTGGGGACTGAATATTGTGGGGCCACTCTCATGGGTGCCTGGAAAGGTACATTTTATTTTATTGATGACTAACTATTTTTCTAAGTGGGTTGAAGTAAAGGCTTTCAAAAAGGTTAGAGAAAAAGAAGTCATCAATTTCACTCGGGACCACATCATTTTCCAGTTCGACATACCAATGGAGATGCTTGTGACAATGGTCGTCAGTTCGTTGGGAAGAAGGTGAACGATTTTCTTGAAGAATTGAAAATCAAGAAGACATTGTCGACTCCGTATCACCCGAGTGTAAATGGGAAAGCAGAGTCAACAAATAAAACAATCATTCATAACCTAAGGAAAAGACTAAAAGAGTCAAAAGGCAATTGGAGAGAAATTTACCAGAGGTGTTGTGGGCATACAGAACAACATCGAGGTACAACATTGGTGAAATACCGTTCTCTTTGGTTTAAAGTACAGAAGCGCTAATTTCGGTAGAAGTAGGTGAGCCGAGCTTAAGGTTTAGCCTTACAACTGAAGAATCAAATAACGAAGTTATGGCTGTCAAGCTTGACTTAACGGATGAACATCGTGAGTTAGCATTGCTACGGTTAGTGGTTCAAAAGCAAAGGATGAGAAAATACTACAACTGAAGGACTAGTCTTAGGCACTTTCAAGTAGGGGACTTGGTTTTACGAAAAGTAACCCTCAATACCAAAAAACCCAATGAAAGAAAATTTGGCCAGAACTGGGAAGGTCCCTACAAAGTGTCAAGAATAATCAATAAAGGCTCATACCAGTTGGAAGCCGAAGATGGTCAGAAGTTGCCAAACAACTGGAACATTGCACACTTGAAGTGATATTATTTCTAAGGTATGTGTTTTATTAACTATTTAAACTTTATTTGTTCCGATATTGCTAACTTTTGTAGGGAAAACGTCAGAGTCATCATGCAAGGATCATAGAGTTAGAATTAGGTCTGAAAACACGTGTTGCACTCTTTTTCCCTTAGCACAGTTTTTATCTCAGAAAGGATTTTTCCGGCAAGGTTTTTAATGAAGCAACAATGTAAATCGTGTTACTAAGTAGTTGAAGATCGGATAAGGACACTAGGAACTAGGTATTGCCCGGTGATGGAAAGGCCAATAGTGTTTGAATTCTCATGTTTCGAATACAAACACTAGGGGACTGCCATACCCTCGGTAATAAAGTTCAGAATGAAGAAATTTGAAGCTTTGAAGAAATTCGAAGCTTTTTTTAAGTTTTAGGGTTGTGAATATTTGTAAGGGTTAAAAGATTGAATGAATCTTGCCTGAGTAGTGTTAATGTTACGACAGATTATGTAAAGGCCAAAAGATCGAATTAATTTTGCCCAGTTATTTGACCGAAGCAAAATTTGAATGAAATTACACTTTATCCGAAATTTACCTCGAAAGTTTATCTACATATGCTTGTCTCCGGATAATTGATAAAGTCATTAGGCTTAGATCTAACAAATTTGTTAAAGTCCTTAACTGGGGACTGTCGTCATAAAAACATCCGACGCCAAATTAAGTAATGTTCCAAAAGCATGCTTCTAAGGCACCGAATCAAATGAATCCAGCCTATCTTCAAAGACACATGAATTGTCTAACATTTGGAAATAAGTAAAGCTCCAACATTCATTCCCGAAATGAATAAGAGATGTCTTATTCATAAGCATAAAATAAGGTTCTTATAATTAGTCATTAAATGACCCAAAACCGGAAGGAATTGCCCGGTATGAAGCAAACTAAACTAAAAATTTGTATTCAAAAAATTGATTTAGTTATTTTTAAGATCGGGGGATCTTTCATCCGAGTCGACACAAACTTAGCGATGGGTTGTTTAAATAAAACTCCGAAGTCGGAGGCAGCTTGCCCGAATTGGATTAAAGATTTATTTAGTTAAGTTATTGAAAGCAATAGCGGATGCGAAAAGATGGAAAAATTATAATTAAGACAAAAGAAAGATTGAAACATATTCATTCATAAACAAGGCCGGAAAATGGCTAGAACAAAACATACAAAAATAAAAAAGATATGTGAAGGCACGAGGGCTAATAGGTCAGCCAGATTCGAATTCGGAGTCTTCAGGCTCTTCCTCGGTACTATCATTGTTCAACCGAGGGAAGGCTTCGTCCTCTACAACCTTAGCCTCAGCAATCTTAGCATCCAAGTCCTCGATCCCATCTTAAGCCTGCTCTAGGGTGAATCGTCGGACACTCCAAGTTATGTGTGTCATGCCCCGAACCATGTCCTGGACAGAATGCGGCATTACGTGCATGGTTGCATATGACTTAGCGAACTATATGGATTGCTTGTCAATATGGGCATCACAACATACACTAACATGATAATGAAAACATGTAAATCATAATACTGAATATAATAGTCTGAAAATATAATTGCGGAATTATTTGAGTAAAACATGTTTAGTCTAAAAATATAATGCTGACATAATTGACATGACATGATACTGAACTAGTCTATAAAACCTCTGACATGAGTCTGAAAATTATCTACCAGGATAAGGCCCTGGCATACCTCTACTAATGATGCATAATCATAAAATACTTAGAATGGCACCCCAAATGAGATGGAGCTCACCAAACAATTGAATTTGAAGCAATCATACTGAGCAGATGCATCTTCCTAAAATTCAGCACATGCACCATGAAGTGCAGTCCCCATGCAAAGGGACTTTAGTACATTTGAATTGTACTGTATGTAAAATAACTAAAATAAATAATAGGGATATGAACATGAACATGAGTATAATATAACATGTGCAAAATCTGTAGACCGTATCTCTGTATATATATGTGAGGAGAGAAACAATCAAACCGACATGAACCACCATGCGTAAATGTAGAGTCTAATCTCTGCCCAATCATCTAAGATATCTCGTACTTTTTCAGAGTACGAGACATGAACATGAACATGATGGATCCAATAATTAATATGAAGGTATCGTCCTATGTCGGAGAGACCCTTATCCTACATTGGCATACATAGTTTCAGGCTATCTGAGCCTTCTCGATAATTTGTGCAACTCCCAAAAATATGTACTTGAAAATAGTGGCTTGAAAAGCCTATGAATTTCATGAAATAGCTTGAAATCATGACTTGTAATTTCATAAATTTAACATGTAAATAAATACATAATATAACTTATATAAATCATGAAAACATATATAACTTCATGAAACTAAGTAAATATAATCATAACTTGTATTTAAGAACTCATGAAAAGTAAGGCATGGGTTCATGGATTACGAACAGGTTCATGACAATCATAACGATCAAACATGAATACAATTGATGAATAGTAATAAAAACATGACATAATATTCATATAGTTAGGGTTATCATAGTATTAGAACAAAAATCCTAAGTTATGGGATTTTCATGGTTTTATGGAAATGTGGCGTGGGGAAGAACATGGATATTTCCACACGTGGATACAAGCTGTACATACCTTAATCGCTCCAAGACTTGTAATAAAAATCCGAACTTTGAAAAAGAACCCCAAAAATTGCACCTTGAACCTTGAATTGTGTTTAACTTGAAAACCCTAGGTTAGGAACAATGAATTCTATTTAGAAATTGATTATGCTTGATTAAAATTACGTAGAATGGCATGAAAAAGGCTTACCTTGAGTTATAGGGATGATGGGAGAAGAAACCTTCGTGCTAGGGCTTGAAGAATAAGAAAAATTGATTTTTTAAAATCAAGTGTTGTATTTATATTGTTTGTTGTCGGGGGATTTTGACGGTCTATTCGGCAGTTCGTCAAATGTTTGATGGTCTAATCTGGGCCGTCAATATTTTGATGATCCAGTTTGATCGTACCATCATTTTCTGAAGATTTCCAGAGAGTGGTGAAATTTTGGAATTAAGAGATAAAAAAGATTGACGGGCTGGACCGTCAATAGTTCGACGGTCCGTCGAATTCACAGCTTGACCATCGTTATCAAAAGTGAATATCGAAGGTTCGTTTGACAGACCGTAAAATATTTTACAGTCCGTACTTCTTGCCATCAATTTTTTTCTATAGAGCTTAACCTAGTTTTCCAATGTAAACTCCATGTTTTAGTTTCCTACACTCATGTATCTTTAATAAGGCTTAGTTTGAAGGTACAAGGTGTTACAATGTGCTTGGTATTTAGCCCTGTTCGGGCCACTTCAGCCTCCACATCGGCCAGAGCTTGGTCTCGTTCAGCCAAGGCTTGAGTAAGTTGGGCCGAAGTTTCTGCATTCCTTTGGGTAGAGCCATCGAGCTCATTTCTTAGCTCTTCGATGGTTTGAGCTTGTTAGTTGGCTTGATCTTGAGCCACCTTCAAAGCATCATGTTTGGCAGCTCGTTTTGCATTAATCTCAGCAAGCTCGGTGTTGAGGCGATCGATCTCGATATTAAGAAAATCTTCTCGATCCTTGAGCTATAGGGTTAAGGACTGGACATTATCATAGAGTTCATCATTTTCCCTATCCAAAACCTTATTCTCTTCGTTGAAGAGCTCGAGGTCATTCACAGCCCGAAGGAAGTCGCCTTTGACTCGATCCAGTTATTCCTTAATAGCGGGCAAGTCATCGGCTTGCTGCAACTGAGCCTCTTTCTGTTGAAAAAGCCCTTTGAGGTGCTGAATCTCTTTGTCTTGAGCATCAAGCTTTCTTTTAAGGTGTTCATTTGCATCTATACATTGATGAAGCCCTCACTAACTATAACCGATTACTACAAAGATAAGAGCCAAATCGAGGTTAAAATATAAAAGAAGGAAGTCAAGTACATAATTTGAAGTAGGAAAGGGTGATACGTACCCAGTGCAATGCATGCATACCCTTATAAAAAAGGTATTGTCGTGAGATATTCTTTATCTTCTCCCGATTGGACTCCAATATTAGGGTCGTCAATTAATTGGCAACCCTAACTGGCCGAGACAGAAAGTTTGTATCCTTGAGGAAGGAAAGAGTGGTAGTTCTCACTCTCCTTGAATCCGTACTTGGGGCCGGGAAGACACTCATGAGATTTTATCAAGAGCTGGCATGATTTTTTAGTTTTAGAAAACGTTATTGGTGGAAAAAAATGTGAATGAAGGATCCCACTGAATTGAATTGGGTCCATAAATATAAGAAATGGTGAGAATTGGAGTACGACAGGATTTTAAAAGTTTTTTGGGAATGGTTAAGTGAGCAAACCCAGAGGTGTTCGCTTGTGGCGCTAGGCTTACAGAGGTTCCAGCTTCATCAAAGAGGAGATCAAAATCTTCTTGTCCAAAATTTTGGATTGGTTGTGTTGGTGGAGAAGGAGTTGAAGTTGTGTTTCTTAACGTACGGTTCCTCATTTGTGGCTTCATCATCATCCTCGATGATGACGGGAACTAGTTCGATTACCGGTGGCGTGGTGTCAGTAATTTGTGCGGCATCAGATGTTGGCACAGCAGCTTCGGCAGCAATATTTTATTTATCTCCAATAGGAATATCCTCTACTGGAGTGGTGGTAGTTTTCTCACCTAAATATCATATGAGGAGATGTCGGAAGGTCCACCCACTTCCAGATTTCTTTTCCTCTTTGAAGCAACCACGGGTGACTTCAGATGCTTCGAGGATTTGGATTTGGAAGTTTTCTTTTTCTTCAGTACCTCAGCGATACGGCAAACTGATGCAGCTGGATTGAGTACTACATTAGAGTTAGTTGGAGTAGCCAAAAAGTTGGTCCTTGGGGTCGTGGTGCCCTTCGGTAAACCTAGATGTTTGAAAAAAAGAGAATTGAAAATATGTACAGAGTTAATGAAGGAAAAAGGAATTCGTAGGATACTAACCATGATTTTGGGATTTCTATCGATTTTCGGAAAGCACTTTCCATGTCTGTTTCTTATGCAGATAAGTGCTGATGATTTTCTTGACCGATTCATGAAGTTTTTCGACATGGGACGGAGTCCAACTAATAGCTGAGAAAAGTGACAACATGAAACTCAGAATGTATTGAAGGAAGTGAGTAAAAATGGAGTAATCGTAGATACTTACGGTGCATATTCTATTTCTCTGGGAAAGGCATGAACCTGGCCGGGATAATTTCAGCAGTAGGAACTGCAACAAAACATTTCATCCAACCTCAGTCTCAATTATCGTCGATGCTAGAGAGGATGAAGAATTTACCTCGTATAGAGATCTGAACGATCCTACCACGAAAGAATCTTGGAATGTATAAACGGACCAGATGATCCAAAGTAAAAGGTTCGTCGACCAAATTGGCCAAGAATCGGAGGCAAGTAATGACCCTCCGGGCTGATGGATCAATTTGTGCAAGGCACAAATTGTAAATCCTGCACATCTCGAGGATTATGTTGTCTATTGGAAGGACAAACTTGAAGGTGAAAAGATAGGTGTATACATTGGAGTGCCCATATCTGAAGGTAGTAAGATCTTCGTCTAGGCCAGGTTTAATGATCCCGGAGAGATTGGTCCAACCACATTCGCTTCGAACTGTGTCAAGATCGGAAGCACTAATGGAGGTCAGCCAGCTTTTGGCTTCTTCACCCCGGTCAGATTTCGAAGAGGCAACGAAAATAGCAAATTCATTGTCAAAATAAAAAGTAAATGAAAACATGTTGAATGCTCTAAGGTCGGCGGTGGCCTGAACTTCAGAGGTCTCACCAGTGCTGGTGGTTTCATCAGAAGCCGGTGGTGGAGAAATTGTCAGAGAGGATTATCTTGAAGAAGATCGGGTGGTTTTAATCATGGTGATAAATATATGAAGAAGGCTTGAAGTTATGAAGATAAGAAGATTTGAAGGCTTGAAGTTATCGATATATGAAGATTTGAAGGTGTGGAGATAATAAGATATAAATATTTGAAGTATGAATATTTAAAGGATTGAAGATTTGGGGAAGTTTAGCGGAAAGTAAAAATTATGAAAGGAAAATAGAAGAAGTTTTATAGGGGTGTTGTCATCATTACAAAATGCTTCGATTTACGAACCGAACTGATGGTTCAACCAGAGAGTGACATGTGTCCAAAGTGGTAGAGTGATAAGACGTGAGTCAGATTTTGGCGGAATTGGAAGCGTTTTGTTTTCCCACTTGTTTCAGTGTAATTTTAAAAAGAAGCTTGTAAGAGAAGATAACGAGAAAATCATTTCTACTTCCCGTCACTTTGGTAAACTTTGATTCGGAAAGTGTGGGAACTATCTGTATAGGGTGAAAACCGGCTCGACACGTGGCAAGGTTTTGGTATGGAGTTCAAAGGAGGCGACAGAGTTCCATATCGAATGAAGTTGCATCAAAATGAGTCCGGGTATCAAGGCAAGACCGAGTATGGGCCGAACCAATTAGCACCGAGTGGAGAATCGGATGAGCTAAGTGCGTACCCATTCCGGATATGGCGCCAGCCGTTACTTCTAGTTCATTAATAGACCGTTATTGTCATTTAATTGCATTTAATTGGAGAATGATTCTCGGGCTTGAATGCAATGTATTGATAATTATAAAAAGAGTTCAACTTCATGTTGGAAGGGCATCTCATTTCCATTATTCATACTTGCACAATTTACTTATAGCATTTACAGCTTTTAGTTCTCGTTATTGGCTAGAACCCGAGGCAAATCAGCTAAGGATCGGACCAAATTCACTGAATAGTTTCAATAAAGATCACAGCATTTCAGGCTAATCTTCTTGCTTGTTATGTTCATTTACTTACTTATTGTTAATTGTTTATTACTCTTTGTTACAAATCTATACACGTATCCTTAAAATCACTTACAAATTTAGTTGTACCTTTTTGGGGGTAAACACTCTGTTTCCTAACAATAATTTGGATATTATCAGGGAAGAATTGAAAAGATTATATAGCATGTTTTGCCTAAGCTTTTGGAAAGTCAAAAGTGTTAGTACTAATTATCTGTAAAAAGTATTTTTTTTTTTAAAGAGTTAAGGTGTTTGGCCAAACATTTTTAGATGGAAAAAAGTGATTCTGAATATTAGTAGAAGTTATTTTGCAGAAACTAAACAAAGTAGTTTTTTCGAGAAACATTTGTGCTACTTCGGCAAGCACAAATTATTCTTCTAATATGATCAAAAGTATTTTTCAAATTGATAATCAAACACAAACAACTAGTCATCAAAAGTATTTTTTTGAAAAATACTGCCAACAAAAAAAAACTTTTTAAAATAATCAGATTTTAATAGTTTGGTTAAACATTCTATTAGAGTAAAATTGAAACTTATCAGCGTATTGATATATATAGAGGCAAATAGTGTGTTTTATCTCTTTTTTCACTCTGATGATAGCATTACGTTCAGCTTTCTTATTGGTAACTTTAATTTGCCTATTGTTTTGAGAATGGCAAAATGTTTTTCACACTTGTTGTCAGACTCAAAATGGTAGCTGATATATGGTATCCGAAAAGAAAAATTTGAGCTGTCATTCTACATACAAAATTGCCGCAAGGCCCTGCTATACAGAAAGAATACAACTAGTACTATGAAATTGAAAGAGTATATATGATAGCAAAATGAGCTCCCTCAATTTGCACCTCTAATTAGCTAGCGTCTCATGGTATTGTATATATGATATTTGTCTTTGCAGCTTTATTTGCTCATAGAACTTTGCAATAAACTCCTCTGCCTTCATATCAATTGCTTCATCACCCTCCGACACCTCGCAGCTTGCATATTCATCCTCAATATTCAAGCTCTTCCTACGAGTATAATCATTATTATTAGGGTACATTTCATCGTCTCGCTCATAATCATTGTCAAAGTCAACTTGAGGTTTGATGCAGGGAATGTTTGGCATCTTGAAACGCAAGGAAGCAGGACGATTCATCTTAACATGGATAATAGGAGTGTCATCAAAGGAAAACTCACGATCCCCATAATGCAGTGCCCTGGGACCGATACCATAGCCGTAGTCATTGGAATAACGTAGGCTTTTTATATATTTAGGAAGCAAACGGAGATAGACGAGGTGCCTGTTCTTGAAAATGCCACCTTTTCTCGCCCATATCAGGGCTAGACGGAGAACGTTCCAAGCTCTATGAGCAACTACTGAACTCTTCCTCTGCATTTTCAACTTTTCTTGCATTGCTGCAGCTGTGCTTTAAGAGTAGCAAAAACTGAAATAGAAAGAGAGAAAGTAAATGCGCTTTTTTTTCCTTTGTGTTGTGTTGGTCTTTAAGAGAAAAAGAGCTTTTGGAGTGTATGTGACTTATAGGGAGAGGCAGAAAGCTATATATACATATAATGCACAGCTCACTATAAGTTAAGAAATTATAGAGAAACTCAAAACATACGCGGTTTGAGAGAAATATTTCAAATAATAAATTGTAAATTAAAGATCAAGAAAGAGTACTAGTAACGAGGAAGGTGCAGCTGAAATTGTTAGGGGGACCCACGTCCGAAAACTGGTTTAACAAAGTGTTTAACGTTGGTGGTGTGAACTCGCGGAGAACACGCCTAGTACGCTAGCTGCTGGACAAAATTTACTTAATTAAATACACGATTTTAATTAGGGAAATTAACCGTGAGTGAGTAAGTATTTTCCGTCTGAAAGCGGATAATATCACACCGAATTAAAAGTATTCTTGGACTATTTTAGCCCAATCTTTTCATATATATCTTTCATTTCTAGATCTTCTACTTCTGTAAATTCATCAGTGAATTTGTCGATATGTTCAAAAATGTAGTACGTAGTAGCTTCATTTCATGAGGGTTTTTTTTTCAATGACAGGCATAGAAAAGCTGTTTTGTGTTTATATTAGACGGGATTTCAGCCTATGTTTGTTCATGAAAAGTTGGAAAGCCATTTGGTGCCAGCTAAATCTTTGTCTAAGGTTATGTACTTAAAATATGAAAATATATTTTGCTCCAATCAGGTAGCCCCAATTACACTCTTTAACAGTTGTTGGCTGACAGATGTTTGGCTTCCAAATTTTATTGCATTTCTTAAGTAATTAAGTATAAATAGCAGCCAAATTTTTAGAATAAATTAATAAAATAACACAAAAATTTCTTAAAAGATATTATTGTATCAAACTATACATTTTACCTCCTTAAAAATAAAGAACCAATAAAACTTATTAGTACAATAATTTAAAATTACTCCTACATAAATAAATATTAAATTGCTTTGAAGTAGCAAATAATAAAAGTATGATAATTTTGAGAGAAATATAGTGAAGATATAAATTTCAGCTATCTTTTAGAAGACATGTTCAAATGATATCCATATTCACTATATTCTCAATTGCTACATATACAATACTATGGCTCATTATTCGAATTGTTTAATTGCATATATGCATCGACCTCTTATCATTTTATTAAAGAATTTTGAGGATCAATGGTATTAATTAGATAATTTAACATATAATTTGCGTAAAATTGATGGGTGAGCACCGGTAGGTGAGCATTAGACATGTTTAAGGTGCACAATCGAGCATTTAGGAATAAGCCTCACAACCTCAGGACGTTTTGCAAGTGTTCTAAAGCATTTTGAAACATTGGTATTAACAACTTGTCTCTCTATTTCTAAAATGATATCTGTTGTTTCTTGTACTTTGATTATCGTATTCATTTATTATTTATTATTTTTTTCAGACTGCTTTACCTTATTTTCATATTATTTTTGTCACGATTTTTTATATTGCTTTGGATTGCAGGTCTATCGGAAACAGTCTCTCTACCTCCCAAGGTAGAGATAAAATCTGTGTACATTCTATCATCTCAAAACCTCACTTTGTGGAATGTCATTGACATTGAGTATGTTGTTGTTATTATTATTATTAACAACCTAACAAAAAAAAATATTATATTCAACCAGGCATGTGAAGTATAGATATTTATACTATAGTGCATACAATTTAAATTCAAAAAATAAAAGGTAATGGCAATAATGAAATATCTGTTAACAAATGGGATTGAAGGCAAATTCAATGGAATAGTGAAGAGAACTAGAAGAATCAACACCAACTTTCTCATTAATTTATAAATATGATGCAGAAGACTAATTAACCGCCTAACAAAACATGTACAAATATGTAAAATCTAACAGAAAAGGATCAAAATAAAGCCTCCCTGCTTTATTTGGATTTCACTCATTCTTGACATTGGACTGTCCAGCGTAGACATTTGCATTTACCTTCGGATAGAATAATTAGTAATTAATATTGTAATTAGTAATTATTATAATTGATTTTAGAATCATATGTAAATGATAGGCAAATTAGCATTAAAGTAGATAGACTAAATGACATGATATTAGCCTAATCATATCTTATTAGTAGCCTAATTATAGCCTAAGATGTGGCTCTACTTGTTGTATAATTATCACATTTTTTGAAGAATAATATTGAGGAATATATTCTTACATGTTATCAGAAGATTAGGGAAAAGATCTCACCCTAAATAATTTTCTCCAAAATTCGGCCACCCCTACTCCATCACAACAGGTCGACCACCACCCCTCTTTATTTTTTATTCTTTTTTCGATTATTCTTTTCATTTTCCGGTCAACAATGTCTGACTCTAAATCCACATTTCAACCCGCTTTTGCCGTCTCTAACATCAAAACGCATATTTTCGTCACTCTTGAGATGGAAAATGTTCATTATGCAACTTGGGCAGAACTATTTAAAATCTGTTGTCGTTCCCACCGGGTTATTCATCACATAATCCCACCGGAAAAAGGCAAAGAAAATGTGTTAAAAATCGACCATGAAAAAAAACGTTAGGTAACTCTTGATGTGACAGTTCTCTCGTGGATTTATGCAACTATCTCTAGTGATTTGTTGCACACAATAATGGAACCCGATTCTACTGCGATGGAGGCCTGGAATCGCTTGCGGGATATTTTTCAAGACAACAAAAATTTTCGAGTCGTCACGTTGGAGCAAGAATTCTCCACCACCGACATGACAGAATTTCTGAATGCGTCGGCATATTGTCAACACCTCAAAGTTTTATCGGATCAACTCAAGAATGTTGGTTCGCCAGTTACCAACAATTGATTGGTTCTACAATTGGTTGTCGGCCTTACCGATGCGTATAGTGGCGTGGGAACGCTCATCCGACAAAGCAATCCTCTACCACTTTTTTACTAAGCTCGTTAAATGCTTATTCTTGAAGAGGCGGGTTTTGCCAAAAAGGCCGCAACCGTCTCAAATTTCGCCATGATTTCCACCCCAACCAATGAAGATACTACCAATTTTGAGCCTATACAACAAAATCGAGGACAAAAAGGACGAAATGGTGGTAAAAATTGGGTTGGAAATTGCGAAATTAACAAAAGTGGAGGCCACCGGAATTTCGGTGGCGGAGGACAAGGGGCAGGAACAGCGGTACCGGCGGACAGCAGTGGGAGCCCCGCGGCGGACCAACCCAGTGGGTTTGGAAGTGGCCTTGGGCTATGCCACCCTGCCTTTTCCCGATGGGTAACTGGGCCAGGCCAGTCTAAGGCTTTGGCAGTCCATACAATGGGTTTGGGCCAAATTCCTTTGGGCCGAGAAATAGTAGCGGAACAGGCAGCTTTGGGCTAGGTAATTTTAGGCCACTGCTGACCCAGTGGCAGGAGGCCCACTCGGCAATGGCTAGCCCAATCGATATTAAGTCTGTCATACACACACTTGGACTTAATCCGCCCGACGCGAATTGGTATATGGACTCCGGAGCGACGTCTCATATGACGTCCTCCCAAGGTAACCTCTCATCCTATTTTAAGTTGAGCAAAAATAATGATATAATTATCGGAAATGGTCATTCTATTCAATTCGAGGTTATGGTTCTACTAAATTGTCTCCACCAAACCCACCACTAACCTTAAAGAATGTTCTTCATGCTCCACAATTAATTAAAAACTTGGTATCTGTTAGAAAATTTACTATTGATAATTGGGTGTCTGTTGTTTTTTACCCTTTTTGGATTTTCCGTGAAGGATTTTCAAACGGGGGGAAAATCACAAATTTTTCCACATTTCTCAATTTTAGAGCATTCATCCGAAATCAATTTGAACGAGATATCAAAAATATTCAATGTGATAATGGTAGGGAGTTTGATAATAGGCATTTTTTAGATTTTTATAACTCTAAAGGTTTAAACTTTCGCCTTTCATGTCCCCACACATCCTCACAAAACGGGAAGGCAGAACGAAAAATACGAACCATCAATAACATTTTTCGAACATCCCTTGCCCATGTATCATTACCCACCTCGTTTTGGAATCATGCACTACAATGGCCACATATTTATTGAATATACTTCCCCACAAAAACTTGTCCTATCAAGCTCCTCTAAAAATCCTCTACTTACGGGACCAATCTTATTCTCATTTACGGGTATTTTGGTACTTATGTTATCCTCTTTTTTCATCCACCACAATCACCAAACTTCAACCCCGGTCTATTCCTTGCGTTTTCTTTGGATATCCCTCTAATCATCGAGGTTACAAATGTTACGACCTCTCCTCCAATAAAATAATTGTGAGTCGTTATGTAATTTTTTATGACATAAATTTCTCATTTATCAAAATGCAGGAGTCCGGACTCCCTACTTATGACTTCCTTGATGATGGCATACCCCCGTATTTGTCCCAACTTTTCTCATCCCCGACTGAACCCACTATTTTGGATAGCCCAAATAATTTGGGAAACTTGGGGCCCGAAACAGTGGCCCAGTCGCGGCACAACACTACCCAGTGGACTGGGCCTCCTATTCAAAGCCCACATTACCCCACTGTATCGTTGCCCCCAGTCTAACTGCATGGCAGTGGCTTGGGTCACGACCTAGTTCACTGCCAACTGCCAGGCAGTGCAGCCCCACCCGTCCAAAATTCGGCACAATGTCCCGTCACCCGTAGTCAAAATGGCATTGTCAAACCCAACATCAAAATCACCATTACCTCGTAATCTCGTGTCTGCTCTTCATGACCCGAATTGGAAAATGGTTATGGATGATGAATTTAATGCTCTTATTAAAAATAGGATGTGGGAATTGGTACCTCGTTCTCCTAATGCTAATATAATTCAGTCTATGTGAATTTTCAATTACAAAGAAAAATCTTATAGTACATTTGAGCGGCATAAAGCCCGTCTTGTAGGTGATGGGAAGACACAACAGGTTGGTGTGGATTGCGGTGAGACGTTCAGTCCGGTGGTTAAACCAACAACTATCAGAACAATTCTTAGTTTGTCTCTCTCAAAGGCATGGCCACTTCATCAGTTAGATGTTAAAAATGCCTTCCTCCATGGCCAACTAAATGAAACAGTGTACATGTACCAGCCTTTGGGATGCAGGGACTCCAAATATCACAATCATGTGTGCCTGCTAAAGAAATCATTATATGGGCTAAAAATAAGCCCTCCCGGGCCTGGTACAAGCGGTTTGCGGATTTTATTTCACATATTGGGTTTTCCAACAGCCGTTCTAATCACTCTCTGTTTATCTACCGTCAGGGTAATAATATTGATTATCTTCTCTTATATGTGGATGATATTATATTAATTGCCTCATCATATGCTCTTCGCAAGTCCATCATGTCACAACTTGGCTCTGAATTTGCTATGAAGGATCTAGGGCCACTACACTACTTTCTAGGAATAGTTGTGACACATCATACAGGTGGTTTATTTTTATCACAAAAGAAGTACGCAACTGAGATTGTTGAACGTGATGGTATGTCCTCATGTAAATTGTCGGCTACTCCGGTGGATACTAAACCCAAATTGAGTGCACCTTCGGCAAGCCATTTGCCGATCCGATACTTTACCGCAGCCTGGCAGGGGCCCTGTAGTATCTTACATTCATCACGCCGGATATTTCTTATGATGTGCAAAAGGTGTGCTTATTTATGCATAATCCGATAGATGATCATATGTATGCTCTTAAATGCGTTGTGCGTTATATTCAGGGTACTCTAGAGTATGACTTATATTTATATCCATAGTCGACATCCACACTTGTCTCCTACACGGATGCCGACTGGGGAGGATGTCCGGACACCAAACGATCCACTTCTGGTTATGGTATATTTCTTGGTGATAACTTGGTATCTTGGTCCTCAAAACGGCAAGCAACGTTGTCCAAATCCAGTGCCGAAGCAGAATACCGAGGTTTTGTCAATGTTGTATCTAAATCTTGTTGGCTTTGGAATCTTCTTATAGAACTCCACTGCCCGATTTCGAAGGCCACATTCGTGTATTGTGATAATGTTAGTGTTATATATCTCTTTGGAAATCCGGTCAATCACCAACACACTAAACATATTGAGCTTGATATCCACTTTGTTCGTGAAAAGGTCTCACGCGGACAAGTGCGTGTCTTACATGTCCCGTCGCGCTATCAGATTGCAGATATTTTTACTAAAGGTCTTCCACTAGTATTATTTGAAGATTTTCGATACAATCTCAACATACGCCTGCCTCCCGCTTCGACTACGGGGGAGTGATAGAATAATTAGTAATTAATATTATAATTAGTAATTATTATAATTAATTTTAGAATCATATGTAAATGATAGGTAAATTAGCATTAAAGTAGATAGATTAGATGGTGTGATATTAGCCTAATCATATCTTATTAGTAGCCTAATTATAGCCTAAGATGTGGCTCTACTTGTTGTATAATTACCACATTTTGGAAGAATAATATTGAGGAAAATATTCTTACACCTTCCATCATAAAGAAATATAATTATGAAATGGAAATCTTAAGGGAAGAGTTTTTTCAAGAAATAAAAAGGACAAATATGGCTCTAAAGTTGGAAGACAAGGGCAATTATGTTGAAAAAATATAATAAAAGGCAAATGTAACTTATTTGTGAGAGTATATTTTTTACCCTTTTTTGTTAAAAAAAAAACTACTATAATGATGAAATGGAACTCTTAGGGGTCATTTGGTAGGATGTATTAGAGGAAATAATGCATATGATCCATTGTTTGGTACACTTTTTCAACTATGTATAACCAATATTAGTTATAAACCCTATTTGGAATTATCTTATGCATAACTAATGCATAAGAAATCATGGTATTAGCAATGCAAGAGTTTTTACTACATGCATAAGCATTACTAAGGACACAATTGCTCCTGATCTTTAATTTCTCTTGTATTTCACTTTGATCTTTATTTTTCCTCAGTAACTTTTTTTTTCATAATTTGATAAGTTGTTTGTGAATGTGTAATTGAAAACACTCTATTTTTACACAAAAATGGTTTTGGTTGAACAGATAATTCAGCTGGAAGTCATAAGTCTCAGTGCTTGTGTCTTTATATATCCATAAATGTTGTTTTCTTTATACACACGATGGTATATTATTCGTGCAATATGTACTATATAGTATAATTTTCAAGAGATATTGCCTTGTGATTGAAAAAATAAGAAAAGGAAAAAAGGAATTGAAGGGCCGTTACATTTTTGTAATGTATTTTTCAAGTATTGTGCACTCCTATTTCGAATGAATAATTAACGAGTTCGAAGAAAAATAAAAGTATAGAACACTTTAATTAAATACAAAAATATAAAACATGTTGAATAGATATTCAAAATAGTATACAAAGTTAAAGAATGTGAAGCTTATTTTTGTAAATAAATAATTCCTAAAGAAATTATGCAATGCTTTAATACATCAAACCAAACAATGTATAAGAAATGATTCCAGCGTAACTAATGCCAGCATTACTATACGATCATTAATAATACACTATATTCAACAATATTTTTATACAACCCACCAAACGACCCCTTAAGAAAGAGTTTTTCTAGGAAAAAAAAAGAAGTCATGTGACTCATCCACAAACTTGGGTCTGTCTGCTGGCCCAATATCTAAGATTGTGTTGAGCCTAGGGTTGTCCAGTGGGTCGGGTCGGCCCGATCCGACCCGGTCAGATCCCCCATAAAAAAAATTATCAGTGTCGGGGTTCGAATTCTGGACGGGGCCTGGGATCTCCCGCCCATCACGATCCCGACCCGTCCCAACCCCATCCCGCCCCGCCAACCCCCCTCCCCTTTGCAAAAATAGTCGTTGCAACAACGGATAAATTTCGATTTTGGCCGTTGTGCAACGGCTATAACAACCATTTTTTGCCCCCACCCCATAAACCCCCCTTTACCCCCTTAATATTTATTTTTAACCCCTAAATTAATATATTTATACTTTAATCATATTTCTCAACTATAAATACCTCATTTTTCTCACAAATCTTCCTACTATCTCTCTAATATCTCTCTCTCTCTCTCTCTCTCTCTCTCTCTCTCTCTCTATCTCTCTCTCTCTCTATCTCTCTATCTCTCTAAGTCTACATTCCACACTAAATATTATATTTTATTTCCTAATTTCTATCAAAGTTTAAAAATTGGGAGTGAAGTTGGCAACTAGCTTGAGGATCATCCATCGAGCAAAGTTTCAATTTTCAATCTCGATTGCACGTCGACGTTACGTCGGCGTTTGGTACCTTCGCTCCTTCTTTAAATTATTATTGTTACTTAATTTTAATTATCACACTTAATTTTATTTACTTTAATTATTTATTTGCATAATTATAATGAAATGCTTTTGACGTATGATTAAGGGTAAGAGTAAGGGTAATGGTGCTTCTTCTAGTAGGGGTAACAATGGTAAGGGTAGTTCTTCTAATAATCGTATTCCTAGTGCCGATGATTTCATTGATTTCACTCATATAGATGAAATTATTTTTTTAATGATATATCCTTAGATGATGAGGTAGATGAACCGGACTTTAATTTAGATGATAATCTAGATGACACACCGACTAATACACCTCAACCTCAGTCTCAGACTGAGTCTCAGCCTCAAACTGAAACTGGAATGCCTCCTATTCCCCCTAGTATGAGTCGAGGCCCCACACAACGAAAATTAAAATCAGCTGCATGAGATGTTTTTGATAGGGACCACGGGAATCAACTAGCTAGATGTAAAATTTATAAAAAAGTTTATAAATTTAAAACCGAAAAAGGTCAAGGTGGGACGGGATGTTTATTGAGACATGTACAAGGTGATCACACAACTAGGTGGAATCAATACCAGGCTAAAAAAAATTGGGTGTGTCAATGCCATCTGACTCGGGACAAGGTTCATATAGTGTCCCCGACTAAGTACAAGGTCAAATTAACCCGATGACTGGAGGAATTTTTGATCCTAAATATGATAAAAACAAAGATAGGAAAAATATGGCAAAATTAGTTGTGATGGAGGGTTTGTCTTTTTCATTTCCTTCCTCTCTTGATTTTATTCATTACATTCGAGAAACATATAATCATTCTTTTAATGGTTTTCCTAGATCGACTGTTAGAAGGGATGTTTTTAAATTTGCAAGTGAATATGAACAATATTTACGTTATGCATTGTATCATTTTAATGGCAAAGTGACTATCACTTCTGACATAGGCCGTAGTACTAACGGTAATGATTATTTAACGGTATCATGTCATTGGATAGATTAAAATTGGTCTATGCAAAAACGTATTTTAGCATATAGATATATTAATGATAGGCACACTGAAAGTTTTATTGCATAAAATATTAGTAAAAATTGTGATTATTATGGAATAATTGATAAAATTATGACTATTACATTAGATAATGCTACTTCTAATGATTATGATATAAGACTTATAAAAGTTCGGTTAACTCTATGTTTTCCTAATCATTTTCATATAAGATGTGTGTGCCATATTTATAACTTAGTTGTAAAGGATGGTCTAAAACTTTTTGAAAGCATTTTTTATAAAATACAATTTGCTATAAATTTTATTTTTAAAAGTAATAAAATACAAAGATGCAAAAAGTATAAAAAACTTGTCATGATTGTGGATTATCTTATAGAAAAATTCCAGAAGAAGTTTCGACTATGTGAAATTCTCTGTATGAGCAACTACTTGTTGCTTACGATTATAGACAACCTATAACTTTATTATTTAACGTCCATAATAAAAATTCAAGGGATATGCTTGTAGATAATGATTGAGAATTTTTTTTAGAACTTAATGGATTTCTAGAGAAATTTTTTCAAGCTACTAAAGAATTTTTCGGTATTTATTATCTTACTATTTCAAATATGTTATTTATAATAGCTCTAATATTTTTGTTACTTAATGAATATATGAAAAATCCATCTTACACTCCATCTATTAAAAAATATTTTTTTCTATTCCCACTATTTATATTATTGGTGTTGTATTAAATCTGACTATTAAAGTAGACGGTTGTAAAACACTTGCAGAAACGATTTATGATTGTATAGAAGTACTTCCAACAGACCCAACTGAAAAACTAACTCACAAACCAACTAAAGAAGAAGTTACATCTAGCATAAACACTGAATGCAAACAAGTATATATGTATTACCAACAACAAAGTGCAAATAATCAATCGGCTTCTGTACCATCTTCTACTACTTCGTTGCAACCTTATAAAAAATATGTGGTTTCTGCTGCTAGTATTCAAGGCTTTAGAAATAAAATGTTTAGTGGTTCAACTTCTTCACAAATTAACGAATTTGATGTTTATGTTTTGCAGGGTGTTGTACCGTACGAATTAATTATCAATGATGAAGGACATGAAGACTTGCTGAAATACTGGAGGCAGAATGAGAATACATTTTCGACACTAGCAAAGATGGCCCGAGATGTGTTGAACATTCAAGCGTCATCAACAACGTCTGAAAGCGCTTTTTCTGCTGAAAGATTTCAAATAGGAGAGCGCAGACATTCATTGGCAGGAGACACATTGGAGATTGCAGTTCTATTCAGAGATTGGATTCGAGCGGAGCGTAGAAGGTGCGGTCAACCGGAGATCAACGAAGAAGAAAACTACAACTACAACGAAATCTTGTCTGAGGGAACAAGAAGCGACGTCGAACAATTTGACCAACAAATTCCAATTCCAAACTAAGATCCTCAAGACATTGTGAGGAAATTAGAAAAAGTATGGTTAACTAGTAATTTTTTTTTAATTGCAATTTTACTATGTGATGTGCAACTTTTGAACAACACCACAAAGTTGCAATTTTGAAATTATATACAAAAAAATTATATTTCTATTAAATAATATAAGAGATACATTTACACTATCTTGTTCAATTATTGAAGTGTTTATATATATTATTTTTTAAAATTAAGTGGCAAAAAAAAACTCAAATCCCGACCCGTCACGACCCGTCCCCCCAAATTTCGGCCCCTCTTCCGACGGTATGTGGGATGGGACGGGACCTCTTCCCGTCCCGCCTATCCTGGCCCGCCTGGCCCGCGTCCCGACCCTCCCCCTTCTCGACGGGACCCGCCCCGACCCGTTGGACAGCCCTAGTTGAGCCCAATAATTTCAACATCCCCTCAAATTTGGGGGTGAAATAACACCCAACTTCTGCAAAATAACATGATGACCAGCGCCAGACGAGGCTTTATTAATCACATCTGCAAGCTGGGAAATGAAACAATTGTATAAGCCCATCCTGAAGTTTAGTCCTGACAAAATGTATTTTAAGATTTCTCCTACCACCAAAGATAAGCTTTTAGACCGTTTAGAGTTAAATTCTACTCTCAAATAAGATTTTATCTTGAAATCATTGTTTTTCATCAAGATTTTAAGAACGACGTCTTCTTCTCCGAAGCTGGGGCTTCTCAATCGAAGTAAATTCTACAGCCTACTTTCTATTACGGTTCTCAGATGAGACCATTGATGGTATTCATTCATAAAAATTATCACGAAAAATCTAGAATAACAATAAAGACTAGAAGTTAAGAAGAATCAAGCCTAGAATTACTAAAGTAAAAATTATGAATTCAAAACTTACTTTTTGAAGGCTGAAAGAGAAAATAAACAAAAGGTGTTTGGATTGATTTATTTTAAGTGTTTTTAAATTTTATAAGTTTTTTTCTATTTTTTGAGTTGTTTAGGTGATATATTAAGCACTTACTTTTAGGCTAATAATGTACTTCCTCCGTCTAAGTTTTACTTGTCACATATTGACTTTACACGTTTATTAAGAAGTCAAAAATAGAATAAAAAATTTATCATATTACCCCTAATTACTGTTAATTAACTAATGATTGAAATCAACTAAAGCTTACAAAAAAAAAAGGGGAACCAACTAATTATGTAATGGGTTCCAAACAATTCATACATTCCCCATAAAAAAGTGGTGTTAGAAAAAAATTTAAAAGCTTTGACTTATTAGTTACAAAGGGTAAAATAGAAAAAAATGATAAATTATCTCTTGATTTTGTAAAGTAGACAAATAAAATTAGACATCTATTTATAGTATAGTGGACAAGTAAATCTGAACGGAGGAAATACAAAAATAAGTCAAAAGTTAAAAGGGATAGAATCAACTAATGACTTTTAATTTTTAACTTATAAACTATTTTTAAAAAGCGAATCAACACCCCCTCTAAAACTAGTCGAACAGAACAATGTATTTTTTTGGAACAATGTTGTGATTAAGAAGTCACAAATTAAATTGTCCAATTAAATTTCTTCTTCCACAAAAAACAAAAAAGAGAGAAAGGAGAGAGTTTATAAAAATATGAATGACTCTTTTCGACATAAGTATTAGAGGGTGGTAGAAGACACTGAACTTGTAACAAAAAAGAATGCAGCAAGTGTAACATGAGTACACAACGAATTCCCGTAGACATTATCGGTAGACAACGATGAAAGATACGCAAAAAGAGATAAATATCAAATTGACACCAAATAGTCTTATATTAAAAGTTCAATAGCCCAATTACGGTTACATTAATCATGAGATGGTTCACAAAATCAACATGTCACCTTGTTCATATAAGACTTTATTTACATATGATTTAACCAGTTCAATAGAGTTTAATTGAGAAACTATACACATTTAAACCATCAATTGAATAATATACCAAAAGCCCCGAATTTGAAAACCCTAGAATTTCCCCCCAATTGAAATAGGTTTCTACACTCAAACTAAGGCTTACAACATGATTATCTAGCAATATCCATCACTAATTTATAATAATATAAGTAATTTAATCCATAAAACCTTCATTAATCAATAATTTAAATCTCTTAAACTGATAAGAATTACAACTCATCTTTTCCCAACTTATAAACATACTAAACCCCATTAAAGGACTTAGAACATGAAACCAAATCATAAAGGTTATAAATCTTTACCTCAATGTTGAGTTCACTCTTAGACCTCTGAAATATATTCTTTAGTGGCTCTAGGTTTGAGATATACTATTTTGGAAAAAGAAACCTGACCTAGGAATTATATAGGACACATGATAGAGTGATTCCACCACAGCAGAATCGACTCTGTTGGTGCTGATCCACTACAACGAATAATGACCTCGTTAAGGCGGTGTCACTTGACACCTCGCCTCAGCGTCACGACATACCCGATCCCGTAGAGGCCAATCCGCCCCTACGAAAATCCCATCTGCCAAGGCGGAAACTCACAACTTTCCCACCCCCGCTTCTGATGCCAACCTTCTATCGAGGAGGACCCGCAGAAGAGGATAGAGGTGCCGCCGAGGCGGACATCATACACCAGAATATGAAAAACAACCTCAAACTCCCATTAAACACTCGAAACACTCCCGAGACCCCCGACACAAATCAGACATGCTCGTCTAAGGAAAATAGTGCTACAAACTCACTCGTATCCTCGGATTTCCCATTTAACCAGCTAAGGCATATTTTTCTTAAGAATCATCTGGGAGAATCAAATATCCAAATTTCACAAATAAGGCCATAAAATACATCTTATTGCCTCAGAAAATGAACAAATGACTTGACTAAGTCAAAAATGACCCTTCGGCTACTACCGGAAGTGACAAAACCCGGAAACGAATCCATCTAATCATAAGTCAACTTTGAGTCAAACTATTCAACTCTAAGTTTCTAGTTTTGGGCTTTTCATTCAAAACTCATGTAAATGGACCTTGGGATCCGTGCCACCCATCTCCGCTCATCACAAACCCCACATAAAGTCTACGAGAAAGGTAAAACAAGCAAATAAGGATCTTTAGCTACAAACGACCAAAGGGGTCGTTACAACCTAGTTCTTTTTCTTTCCTTTCTTCTTTCTCCTCCAGCTGTTTCTTCACCTGACCTTTTCTCCATCTGAGATACCTACCTTTCTTGGTTAGGAATAATGTTCTTTTTCTTTCTTTTTTTCTTAAAGAATTTAGTAAAGGGTGAGGTAATTTTCATTAATTCTGTTAATAACAAATAAAAATGTACGTTAGGTATAAATTTCTAAAACCTTTTCTAATTTATTCTCTCTCTAGTGTGAGGTATCACAATTGCCTAAAAATCTCATTTTTTACACTTAAACATTAAAAGGATTTTATGTTTATTATCTTAGGTAATCACTTTTGAAAGTGAATCGAACTATAAATTATTTTTATTTGAATTAATTTAGAATTAAAAATATGGTGGTAGCCAACTTTTCTATGGTTTAATAAGTTTAAGAATATTTCAGTTATTTTAACAAAAAAAAGTTCTTACAAACTCTTGTTTACCAAACACATCAATAACTTTTTTCAGTTTCAGCACTTTTATCAAAACACATAAGTTCTTATTTATAAAACTAGGTTCATCACTTAAAAAGTATTTTTAAGCACTTGCAGTTAAAAGCAACTTTTTTTAAGCTAATCCAAACGGGCTCTTAGTAGGTGTTTCCGCATAAAAATGTGATCTTTGAAAAAAAAATTGAAAAATATTAACAAGAAAAATAGTATTTTGGAGTTCAAGTTGTGTTTGAACATATATTTAATTTGAAAATAAATAAATAAAAGTTTTGTTAGTGGATAAAAAATTCATTTTTAAAACTGTACAAATCTACTTTTTTAAACTTCAAACTCGTCTTAAAAAAATTCAAAACTACGTCTAAAGAATAAAACATTGTTTTCAAAATTTATTTTTTAAACTAAGAAAAACAAATTATGTTTAAACGGCCTAAAAGCCTGTTTGGATGAGCTTATAACTTATAATTTATAAGTCAAAATAGCTTATAGCTTTTGGCTTATTTTTGTTATTTCGACTTAAAAATAAGTATTTAAAAGCACTTTTTATCTTAACCAAACTCTACAAAAGTGCTTACAAGCTATTTTGACTTAAACACACCTAAAACAAGCCAAAAAAATAGGCTCTAAGTATATCGGTATTTGAAAATATTTCTTCGCCATATTTGTAAATGTATACCGGGAAGAATAAGGTGGTAGGACACCAAAAGTTTTTTTATTAGTGGTAGGGCCCTCATTTTCTTTTTTCATTTATTTTTGCTCTAGAAATTACTAATGATAGGATTGGCAAACACATGGGGGCCTCTTTGTATTTTAAAATACTTCGGGGTTAAGTTTTAAACTTTTCAAAAAAAAATCTTTCTCATTCTCTTTCTTCTTTCATGTTCTTATTCTCCGAAAATCATTTTTTTACTCCCAAATTTTCTCATTCGTCCATTTTCTATGTGTGTAATTATCGTTGAAAGATAAACTTGAAGTATATATACATTTTGCTTGCTGAAAAATGTGAAGAAGGAGTTGGAAGTCATTGACGGTCATTAACAAAGCTTCGAAGCTCTAATTCAAAAATATGAGTTACCGCAAATGAGCTCCATTTTGAGTGACTGATACCTCAAAAAATTGGAGCATAGAGGAGAATTCATATCTGAAATTTGAAGAAATTTCATTGAGATTTGACATGATTTTGGATAGATTTTATAGCAACTCTCGTGGTTGAAGAACATGATTGTTTAAATTTTGGATTACCGCAATCAAGCTTTATTTCATGTAGGTGATATCTAAAAAAAACAGAACATGGAGGGGAGCTCATATCTAAAATTTGAAGCAGTTTGGTTAAGATTTGACAAGGTTTCGGATCAAATTATAGCAGTTGTTCGTCCAAAAGGAAGAAGACGACACTGCCAGAAATAGTCTAGCAGAATCTTTATTATGGTCTAAAATATATTTATTAGGATTTATATATATATATGGAGAATTCATATCTGAAATTTGAAGCAATTTCGTTGAGATTTGATATAATTTTGGATCAATTTTATCGCAACTCTCAAGGTTGAAGAAGATGATTGTTCAAATTTTGGATTATCGCAATCGAGCACTATTTCACGTGGGTGATATCTAAAAAATAGAACATGGGGGGGGGGAGAGCTCATATCTGAGATTTAAAGCAGTTTGGTTAAGATTTGACATGGTTTTGGATCAAATACAACAGTTGTTCGTCTAAAAGGAAGAACATGACGCTAGAAATAGTCTAGTAAAATCTTTATTTAGGTCTAAAATAGGTTTATAGCATCCTATAATTTCTACTAAGCTTTTATATATATATATATATATATATATATATATTATAATAACTTTGAAGGATTAGTTCTTATATGAAATGTAACAGTTGTCGATGTCAATATCACGATTATTAGAAGTGACAGTAACAATAACAATAACATAACCAGTGATATGTCATAACTTGGGCTCTGGAGAGGGTAGAGCGTACGCAGTCCTTATGATGCAAATCGAGATAGCAAGACTGGTATCAAGAGTGAAGGTGTGGGCTATCTTGAATATGGAAGCTTTAAATCACCCACGAAGAGCTCAACGTGCCATGGAAGATTCACTAAAAGATCTTTTAAAGTTCATAACATGCTCAAATGGATTTATGAGAAAAATGATGACAATTACGGAGGTCATCAAAGAATTTGGAGCATACGTTCAACCATCATGAGCTTTGACGAGTTAAAAGAAACATGAAAGGAAGACTTCAAGGCCATGAATATGCTCAAATGACTATTTTTTATAAGCTGGTCATTTTTGTAATCAGTTTATTTTTGCAAGACTAGTATAAATAGTCCTTAAGTCTTCATTTTAAGGTTAGTTAACTTTGAAATAGAAAATACTTTTTGTGTAAGTTTATGAGAACATTCTCTTGTATCTCTTTAATGAACCTCTCTTAGATACTCTAAATAAGTATTTTTCATGTATGAATTTATTTCTCTTTCTTCTTAGATTGAATCTAATGATTAATGCATTTTAATTATTAGATTATCCCTTCTTTCTTTTAAAGTCTATTCTCCCTCCTTTCTATTTCTTAATCATATCTTTGTTATCTTATCTTGTTTGTTTGATTGTGGTTCAGTTTATTGTTCTTACATCTTCATTTACATCAATTGGTATCAGAGCATGGCTAAAGAATTGTTCTTACAATTCTTAATCCTTAGCTTTCTTCTATTCAAAAAAAAATTGATCTAAACATTGGAGTAATTTTTGAGCGAGTGTTGTTGAGCTTTGATGCAAATAGTCTAAAGAGGTTGAATATAAAATTTGGAAGCATATGGAGTTAATTTGGATCAAAATTTGTCTAATTTTCTTCAATTTCCGCAGCTGAAAAATCAGCACTTTGTAGAGTGCGAAAATTTGAGATTTGAAGCTCTTTTTGTGCAAATTTTACCCCATATTTTGGATTTAAGTTGTTTTGATCATGAATAAACTATATTATGTTCAAATTTTGGGATCTAATGATAAATTGAGGGTCGATTTTGGGTTCCAAAAGTGAGTTATTTTCCTATTACGGATTTCTTGAAAGATTTGGAGTTTGAGTTGGTCCTTACTTAAAAAATTATTGGGTTATGCTTAGAAGTGCTTCATATTAATTGGGCAAACTTGATTTGAGTTGGGTGTTGATATATTCGATCAATTGTGGTGACTTTTGAATGACTCTTTTTTATTGATTCTAGATTCTACTCGTCATTTCATAACTATCTCTTGCTAATATATTAGGATACTTGTTCTTATCTTTTGTATTAGTAATTGTGTGCTTTAAATTTATTTCGTGCCAATTCTTCTTGATTTTCTCTTTATTTTCGTTGTAAATTATTTGATTCAAGTTGTGCTTATTTATTTAATCATAAAATCCACTCCGAACCTATACTTGGGGATTACTTTGAGTTTATTGAGTTGTTGGTTCTTGAATAGATTTGAGAAAATTCCCTTAAGAGAAAAAAGGCAAGAGTTGGTGAGATTAATGAGTGAGGTCTAAAATCTTTGACCTTGAGTGTATACACGAGTGTCGAGTGATTTCATCTTGAGTGATACACGTGAAGGAGTGAATTGGTGAGGTCCTTTAACTTTGTTGCTACTTTCTATTGGTTGCAATCATGTCTTCCATAGCTTCGGATGATCCTTGTGATGATGATTTTGAAGACTATGGCTATCACGATAGTGAGGGTTACTATAATGAAGATTATGGAGCAAATGAAGATTATGGATCTTATCGTGAAGAATGTGAGTATGAAGATTCTTATGTTTTCAACAATGACTTTGAAGATGGTGACTCTTCAAGGTACGACTCTTCCACATAATCCTCTTGTGATGAATCTAATGACGAGGAAAGTAACTATGGGCATGATGATGATAATGAGGAAACTCCTAGAGAATATTTATGTTCATCTTCTTACTATGGTTCTAATTCTAAGTATGAGAATGGTGATAGTTCCTATATTTGTTTTGTTGGAGGAGGTTGTGGTAGATCTTTGACAAAAAATTTGAGACAAAATGTGAATAGATATGCTACTTATGGTAGAAATATTCTACATCGATCTAATGATGACTTGAATGCTTTTATAAAAGGAGACCATTTTGTTGAACACCATGAGTGTGATGAAGCATGCATTGACAAATTTGTGAAAGAAAAAAAGAACATGTTTTCTGTTTATTGTAAAATTGAAGGAGTTAGTGGTGCCATGATTATTCATAACAAGATTTTTATAAATATTTCAAGTTCAAGAATGGTTAAGCACTTAAAGTTGAATACTAGGAAACATCCTCAACCATATAGATTGCCATGGCCAAATGAAAAAGAAACTTTAGAGATCACAAAATAAGTTTTTGTAAGATTTCAAGTTTCAAGATGAATTACTATCTAATGTTATTCCAATGAAAGTTTGTCATTTGTTAATTGGGAGGCCTTGCAATTAAAAGGGAAGCTATATTTGATAAAATGACTAACAAGTGTCGTATCATTTTAAGATGTCAATGGCATATATTTATGTCATCTACACTTTTGAAGGTGAAAGAAAGATACTTAAAGTTGCTAAGATTGACAAGAAGAAAGACAAAGTTTTAGGATAAAAATGTAATTGTTAAAGAGAAGAACATGAAGAAGAAAGTTGATGATTTTCAAGATGCAAGGTTCAAAGTTAAAGTGAAGAGTCATCCTAATCCTTCAAAAGAAATTCTTGGGCCTTGTCCCATTTTAGATGATCTTGAGAGAGAGAACACTGAGAGGAATAAGAGAGTCATAAGTGAAGACTCAAGAGTGGAAAAAGAAGAGCTTGAGTTGAGAGTAGTGAGTGAGTTGCCACAAGAAAAGAGAGAAGCATTTGAAAATGAAAAAAATGAAAAGAAAGAAGGAAAGAAAATTGAGAGATGTGAAAAAAAGAAAATTTAAGAGAGTTTGCTTCTTGTTTTCACTCTAATGCTAATCATTATTCTCTCCTAGTTGTAATCTCTCTTTTGTAGGTAAGTTTGAAAATGAAGGCATCGAGGAAGGAATAATGAAAAGACTTCTACCTTTGAGGATTCAAGAGTTGGTCGAGATATCCACTACTTCTTCAAGTGTTCAAGTGAGCTTTAATGATAAGAACAAAGGTAAAGATGAAATTTTAGGAGCATTTCAAGGTAAAATGGCTAACCATAGTATATTATTTCCTTTAAGTAAGTTTGATGGAAATTTTAATTTAGACGAAAATCATTCTTCTTTTGAGCAAAATAAATATTCTCTTTGTGAAGAAAGTCATGTTGAATGTTGTAGTCAAGCACTAGTTGAAGTTATTTGTGCAAATCATTGCGATGATATTCTTGAGTATAATGTGTTTATGACTAGTATCCACAATTGTGATGAATTTGGAGGCTTAGAAAGAGATTCTTTGACTACATGTGATGTTGTGGATTGTAAATATTCTTCATGTCAAAAGAATGCTCTTATTGTTGATAATGGTGTTGATGAGTTACTTTGTGATAAGCTTGAATTTAAAGAATGTGATTCTCTTGAAATTGTTTGTGATAGCCAATGTGTTTGTGTTGATATGTCACTAGTTGAGGAAATTTGTGAATTATTTAGTGAACCTCAAGTTAGTGATGAAAATGTAGTTGGTTATTTTGAAAAGAATGAGGATTTTGAGTATGACACTCCACCTTTATTTGTTAAAGATGAAAATGAGCTTTTTGATTCTACTTTGATTTCATTTAATGATATTCATGATGTTGGTAGTAATATGTGCCATGTTGAAGATAGTGATGGCTTATTGCATCTTGACTTTACGTCACTGGTTGAGTTAAAGTGTGGGACCAAAATTATTGATTCTTGTGAACTTAAATTATTGCCAACTAGTGATGTGAGAACTAATGAATTTGAAGGCCAAACAAGTGACTCTTTGAGTATACATAGTATTATTGATCCTATCTCTTGCTTCGCTCATAGAGATCATATCATGGGTAATCATGTGAAAGAAGATATTTGTCTTTTTGAGAGTGAATTCAGATACTTTGATTCTTCATCGTACATTGATTTTTCTCTCTTTAAAGATAATATTTTATTTGAAGATAACATGATATTTATAATGATGAGCATAGTGACATTTATTGTGAAGTTGTTGGTGTAGTAACTTTTGAAGGCTACAATGTATATGGTAATTCACTTTGGGATACAATATGAAAAAATAATAATGAGCCTACAAATGAAAGTAAAGTAATTGATACTAGCCTTAGTATTACTTTCTTTACTTATTCTACTCCACTTTTTGAAGACACGTTCTTGTTAGATTATGCGAATACTTCTTTTTTAAAATGTGATGACAAATCATTTAAAGATTGGTGTGACTTAATTAAAGAGCTTAATTTGATTCCACTTTTAGGTGATAGTTTCTTATGAGTGTTTTTGGAGATACTTATAGTGATTCTTGATGTTGTTGGGAGATTAAAATTTATTTTTGATCCCGGAGATATTTCTTGTTGTGTTGGAATTACTTTGAGGAATTATGATAATCTTTGTCTAATTGTTTTCCCTCCTTTATTTTGCAAGACTTGAATTTGAGGACGAATTCTTTTCAAGAAGGGGAGAATGATGCAAATCAAGGTAGCAAGATTGATATCAAGAGTAAGGGTGTGGGCTATCTTGAATATGAGAGATTTCAATCACCTACGAAGAGATCAAAGTGCCATGGAAGATTCACTAAAAGAGCTTTTAAAGTTCATAACATGCTCAAATGAATTTATGAGGGAAATGATGACAATCACGGAGGTCATCAAAGACTTTGAAGCATACATTCAACCATCATGAGCTTTGATGAGTTAAAAAAAGCATGGAATGAAGACTTCAAGGCCATAAATATGCTCAAGTGGTTATTTTTTTATAAGTTGATCATTTTTGTAATTTAGTTATTTTTGCAAGACTAGTATAAATAGTCTTTAAGTCTTCATTTTAGGGTTAGCTAACTTTGAAGATAGAAAATACTCTTTGTGTGAGTTTATGGGAGAATTCCCTTGTATCTCTTTAATGAACCTCTCTTGGATACTAAGTATTTTCATGTATGAGTTCATTTCTCTTCTCCTTAGATTGAATCTAATTAATAATGTATTTTAATTGTTAGATTAACCCTTCCTTATTCTAAAGTCTATTCTCCCTCCTTTCTATTTCTTAATCATATCTTTATTATCTTATCTTGTTTGTTTGATTGTGGTTCAATTTATTGTTCTTACATCTTGAATTACATCACCTTACCTCTACCTTGGTAGGTAGAGAAGTTGTTTCCGAAAGACCCTCAGCTCCAGAGAAAGCATAAGCAAAAGCAAAAGTAAAAGAAACGGTCAGACACTAACAAAAAATTTTATAGCAGTATGAAAATAAAAGTAACGAAAGCGAATAAGACATGATAAAATATTCTAAAAAAGAAGTAGTAACTACCTCAGGTAAATAATATAATCTAAGTACATGAAATAACAGATAACAACAGAAATCAAAGGACATGGAACTATAAAACAATACTACGCCTACTAGTATGATCGGCTAAGCTGGGCTACAATAATAATACTACAACTACTAGTATATAAGCGTAAGTAGGACTACGCTCAACTACCTACTATCCTTTTACCCTAATTTGAGTCCTCCACAACCCTCTATCTAAGATCACGTCCTCAGTAAGTTGCACTTGTGGCATATCCCTTCTAATCACCTCTCCCCAATACTTCTTTAATCTACCTCTACCCCTCCTGAAATCATCCATAGCCAACCTCTCACACCTCCGCACTGGGTTATTAGAAGTGACTACGATTATTAATTGTTAATATGCATTGAGAACTGAAAAGGGCCACATTTTAGCCACTAAGAAGCGACTATGATTATTAAAACAAACTACAATTATTAGAAGCGGCCACCGTTTTTTTAAGCAACCTACGATTTAGATGAAATTATCTTGAAAATTGATTAATTAATACTTGAAACTTATCGTTATTGGCATTTAAATGAATATTTAACAAAATGATAATATCATTATGGATATAAATACTAATATCAATGAAATAATACAAGTCGTTCACTATTAATCTAAACATTACAAGTTGATCACATAATTATTTCACCTATTGCAATAAAGACAAGAACACTTCACATTGATCAAATGTAATTATGTCATCAATTTCAATATAGATCATATATAGTATAGTAACCATTTGCAACATGACTTAAAAAAATATGTGATGTTCATACATAGTTATGTCACCAATTCCAAGTTGTTACATATAGCTATGATCATCATAATTTTTTCTTCAACACATTATTAACATTACTCATTAATTATCTTTATTATTTTAGATTATTATAGCGTTGTTTCACTAATGTCATGGTGATAAGATATTGTTTAGTTACAAATATAAGTTTTATAATCTAAAAATAGTTCACTTCTTATTAAAAAAATCTTTTTTGGTTACTCATCACGCCCAAAACTAGTCCTAAAAAGGATAAGCGGTCGCTGCAAATATAATCCGGTCTAAAAATTCAGAGTCAAATCCCACAGAGAACTAACGTTAGCTATAACTGTTGAATATTACTAAGAAAATAAGTTTGAACAATATTTTGGATTTTAAAGATTAAGATTTTTATTTCTAACTAATTAATTAAAAAATAATGTAGTAAAAATTATCAACTAAATAGAGAATGAGTTGAATTCAAAATTAACGAGGCCTAGGGTTATGATTTCCCCAATTATCGGAATCTTTCTCACTACGTTATTTATAATCTCATCGATTTATTATCTACAGATCATGAGCACTCAACTTACCGTAATTATCTCTCGATCAATTACAATAATTTACTAGACGTATTCTCTCGAACTACTTTAGCTAGAAATTTCTCAACGACTCACAAAGATCACGTCAAAACTTCGTTATGTCTAAACCCACTTTTAAACCCACAGTATTGATCTCTCATTACATAGGAGTGACATTGTTCAACAACAATCTAATCATGTAATATCTCTCAAGCAATACAAGATATAACGACATAGTTAATCGATGGTCATTCAATTAGCAACAAGCAAAATGTAGTTGACACAAGTTGAGAAATTCAACGACTCAATTATATAAAATGTAACAAGAATTCATCCATCAATTGGTTTCATCAAAATCATAGTTAGAAAATTAGCTACTCATAAAAGTATGTGAAAACAAGAAATGAAGAACTCGTTCCCGAATCTTTTTCCTTGCTCCACAACGGCTCCTTTCTCTCCTTAGATTGAATCCCTTCTAAATAATGTGTCTTAGGATGTATTTATATGACCTGCAATGTGTAGGGAATCAAATAAATTCAGTCAAACTCATTTGGATAACTTTTCTTGGCTCGTCTAAACTCTCGCTTCGCGAAGATCACATGTGAGCCCATCCAGATGTAAATTTTCTCTTGTTTCCTTAGCTCGTCTTTGGGCTCGCCTTGGAAAGGATGTTGACGAGCCCTCTCATGCACGTTTTTGTCTTAGCTCGTCAACTTTCTTGCCTTTTCCTTCATTTTGCTATTTTGTGTGAGGGCTAAACTTCTTGGCTCATCAAGCTACTCGCAAGGCGAGCATGATAGACGAGCGTGACCATTCTCCAATCTTTATTTTGTTATCTAAACTTGCATCAAATAAGCTCTTTGTCAATTGCTTCATCCAAAGATCTTCCTACACATACAAATCATGTAATAGCTCAAAATAATATAATTTATACTCAAACAACGATAAAAGTATTAAGAAGTGATGTAAAATAATGACTAAATATATGCATTTTTTACCGAACATCAGTTACAAAAGATGATATAATACGGTCGTTCTCTATTAATCTAAACACTACAAGTTGATCGCATAATTATTTCACCTATTGCAATAAAGACAAGAATATTTCACATTGATCACATATTTAAGTCATCAATTTCAATATAGACCATATGTAGTATAGTAACCATTTGGGCTAAAAAATATGTAATTTTCACATATAGTTATGTCACCAATTCCAAGTTGTTACATATATCTATGATCATCACAATGTTTTCTTCAACATATTATTAACATTGCTCATTAATTATCATTACTTTAGATTATTATAGTATTGTTTCACTAATTTCATGGTGATAACATATTGTTTAGTTATAAATATAAGTTTTATAATTTTAAATTAGTTCACTTCTTATTAAAAATATTTTTTATTGCAAAAGCAAGTGTTACATTATAGATTCTAATGTTACGTAGCTGGTCTCTAATAACTCAGAGTATACAAGTATGAGACTTAGCTCTTTGAGAACTTCATTCTCCTGTCCCAAAGCACCTCATTAACTAGTTTCAACTACTACCAATCCTTAATTCTGAGAAGGCCAAAAGGTATTGCTAGGATTTTATGGTAATGGCCTTTTGTGATAAAGATATGAGGTAAACTAAGCGGTACAAGACATTCATGAAGGCATAATCAGCAATGAATGTATTTATGTTGTTGGTCTATGCATAATCGTTGTCTCGTCTATAACAAAGTTATAAATATGAAATGTTCATCTTCAACCTCAAGCTCAAATCTAAAATGTATATCTTGTACTTCAAACTCAAATATGAAATTTTACAAAAAATCACCTTAAATCTTCTCCAAACTCCCTTAAATTTGAGATTTAGACTCCAAACCAACAAAACTCAATAACACCCACTTGAAATAAACTCATTCATAAAATTAATTTTTCAAGTTTGAAGCTCAAGCTTTAATAATGGCTATATTCAAGCTCAAATTCGAAATTTAATCCAAAATCACCTTAAATCTTCTCGAAATTCTCTAAAAATTGAAATTTAAACTCATCAAAAAATTCCTAACAAAATTCAATAACACTCGCTTAAAATGAATTACTCCTTCAAAAACTCAATTTTTTAAGCTTTAAGCTCAAGCTTCAATATGATTGTCAATGGAGCATATTTCAGATGTAGCAGGAAAAAACGTGGGAATGAATTTAGAGAGGAAAATATAATTTTTATATTTCTTTTTTTTAATAAGGTAAAAAAAGATATATTTTTAGATTTTTATTTTGATTTATTTTATTATTTCTTACTTTGGATCAAAATGTATTTATAAAAGCTTGGGGGTTGATTTGGAAACATGGAATAATCAATTTTTTTTATCTTTTTAAATCGTTGGACGAAAATGTATTTTTTAAAACTTGAGGACTTGTTTTGACGCTAGCTTACTTATCTCCACTTAATTAATACTAATCGTAAAAAATCATGTCACTTACTAATTAAAACTTGGGTCCGAATTCTTAATAAAAACTAGGGGAGTTAAATGTATAATTCAAGCAAATCATCATACCAAAACAAGAAAAACATTAAATTCCAAAAAAGTAAAAAAGGTTTTCAATTAAAATGCTCGTTTTTCTCATTTTAAACTACTCTAAAATATTCTACTCTGTCCGTCTTAATTTAAGTGTTTAATTTGATTAGATACAGAATTTAAAAAATAACACAAAATTTTTAAATTTTGTGATCTTTAATTAAAAATTTATGAAATTATTTATATCTTGTGATCTTAAATTTGACAAAACTTTTTAAATATAAAAAAAAAAATTGGAGACAAACTAAAAAATAAAATAATACAGAGAGTGAGTACAAGTTTGCATTAGGTTTCCCCCGAGAGTACAAGAGAATATAAAACACTGTTCCCACTTCCCGCACACACATTGGTCACTTCACTTCTTTTGAGTTGTGATTTTCTTCATTTTCCCTCACACTCTCTTCGGCCGCGCGTCGAACTCACACACTCTCCCCCGTTGTTTCCCGGTGAGTCACTCACACCATATATAATCAGAAAAGCCCAAAAACGGTTTTTATTTCTTTTATTTTTCTCTTCATTTCTAGGATTTTGCGCACATGCTCTGTATGTATCTACTTTTTTTGTCATCTGTTCATTTGTTTTCACAGATCTGTGCTGGATTTTAGTAATTTTATTTGTTTAATGTGCTTTCATTTGTGGTTTTTTTCATGTTAATTATGTGGGGTTTAGAGATGGATCGATGATTTTAAGTTAGTGGGTGCGAACATAGCACCGTTGTGACAATATGTGCAGACTTAGGGTGTGTTTGGTATGAAGGAAAATGTTCCCCTGCAAAATGTTTTCTTGAAAACAAGTTTCTTAAAAATAGTGTTTGGTAAGGAAGATAAAGAAGATTATTCCAAGAGTATTTGTATGTAATCTAGCAAAACACTATGTGGGTGGGATGGAGTGGGAGTGGGGTGGCGGGGGTGAAATGGTCAAAGGGTGGGGGTTGGGGCGTTGAGTGGGTGGTGAGGAGATAATGAACTTGGAATGTCACTTGTGTAAATTGTTTTCCCTACTTTCATTAAGGAGGTTATTTTCCTCATTTTTGAGAAAACTTGTTTTCCTGGAAAAATATTTTTCAAGACATTTTGGCCAATCAAACATGAAAAAATTGGAAAACATTTTCCGGATGTTTTCCTCCATACCAAAAACACCCTAGTAAAAGTATTTATTTTTGAACTTTTTCTAACTTTATGGTGTGTTTGGTACGAAGGAAAATGTTTTTTTGGAAAATAAGTGGGTTTCTTCCTTATTTTCTAGTGTTTGGTAAGTAAGCAAAAACATATTGTACCAAGATAATTTATATGTAATCTAGCAAAATACTATAGGGTGGTGAGTGGGGTTCGGGGGTGGTGGGGGTGGAATGGTCAAGGGGTGGGGATTGGGGGCGGTGGTAAGGTGGGGGAATAGACAATGAACTTGAAATGTCACTTGGGAAACTTGTTTTCGAAAATATTTGACCAACCAAATGTGGGAAAGTTGGAAAATATTTCCTTCATACCAAACACACTCACTGTGAAGGGATACACTCCAATGTTGGGTATAAAGTTTTTATTTTTCTCGTGAGGTTTGTTTTGTAGGGGAAAAGGAAGGATTTTGTTTAGTAATACAAATTTATAATGTTTTTAGCAACTTTTGGAATTGTATATTTGCTGCTCAGCTCATGATTTTTTTTTTGTAATGTGTAGCCCCTTTGTATCCAAGAAAGTTTTAATGTGTTATAGTGTGGTGAAATGGAATGCATCTGGCGAATGTAACATTTTTAGTTTTGAATGTTTTTACATTGTTGGATATGAATATGGTGCATTGGAGGGTGGTTTATAAAAGAATAGAAAACTTAATCTCGTTTTCATTGATGGGTGACCGCAGATTACTCAGATTCAGTAGTATAAACAATTTCGTCATTCTTTTGACACCGGCTTCGTGTTTTTTGATGAAAATATGGACTTGTCAAAAAATTATACTATCTCGTTTCTCTATGAGGATGAATTTGTATTCTTGAAGTTTGGTTTCTTTATGATTTATATTAGCTTGTTTTATGTGGAGTAGGTGTGCAAAAATTTGTCCTTGCCCGGCTACTGTTTTTGGTTGTTATGTCCTTAAACTACCAGAGATGAGTCTTGTAGTAGTTACCATTTCTAGAAAGATAATTACTTTATTTTTCTATAGAAACTGAGGCATGCTCCACTATATTAACTTATAGTCCTTGATTCTAGGTTTTCTTCCAATGGATGCCACAACACCGAATTCTCAGGGCAGACCGTTTTCAATTAAACTGTGGCCTCCAAGTGAGAACACAAGAAAAATGCTGGTGGGAAGAATGACGAATAATCTTTCTAGTCCAACCATTTTCACCCGCAAGTACCGCAGTCTTTCCAAGGAAGATGCTGCCAAAAATGCTGAACAAATTGAAGATGCAGCTTTTACCGTGGCTAATCAAGATTATGAGAAGAAGCCTGATGGTGATGGGAGTTTCGCTGTGCAACTTTATGCCAAGGAATGCAGCAAGCTTATCCTGGAAATTTTGAAAAAGATCCCCAAATCAGAGGACAAGGAGATTTCAATTTCTGAGGCGGTTCCTGCTGTTCAGGAAACCTTTTTCGATATCTCAAAAGGTACAAGGGCTTTTATTGAAGCGGAAGAGGCTCAAGAGCTTTTAAAGCCATTAAAAGAGCCTGGAAACTCTTACAGCAAAATTTGTTTCAGCAATAGAAGTTTTGGTATAGATGGAGCACGTATTGCAGGCCCTATCTTGGCATCCTTGAAGGATCAATTGAAGGAAGTTGATTTGTCAGATTTTGTTGCTGGAAGAATTGAGGCAGAAGCACTTGATGTCATGAATATGTTCTCAGAAGCTCTCGAGGGTTCTAACTTGAAGTTTCTGAATCTCTCTGACAATGCTCTGGGCGAGAAGGGAGTTAGAGCATTCGGAAAGCTCCTTCAGTCTCAAACCAACTTGGAAGAACTATTATTGATGAATGATGGGATCTCAAAGGAAGCTGCAAGGGCTGTTAGCGAGCTAGTTCCTTCCACCGAGAAGCTTAAGGTTCTTCAGTTTCATAATAATATGACAGGCGATGAAGGGGCTGTTGCAATTGCGGAAATTGTGAAGCGCTCCCCTTCATTGGAAGATTTCAGGTGCTCTTCTACCAGGGTAGGCTCTGAAGGAGGGAGTGCCTTGTGTGAAGCACTTGGGATGTGCTCCCATTTGAAGAAGCTTGATTTGCGGGACAATATGTTTGGTCCAGAAGCTGCTCTTGTGTTGAGTAAGGCACTCAACAAACATGAAAATCTTACAGAAGTTTACCTGAGTTACCTTAATTTAAAGGATGAAGGAGCAATTGCCATATCTAATGCTCTTAAAGATTCAGCCCCTTCACTTAGTGTCTTGGAGATGGCAGGTAATGATATAACTGCTGAAGCTGCTCCAGTGATAGCTTCTTGTATAGCTGCAAAGAAGCTTCTTTCCAAGCTAAGCTTGGGTGAGAATGAACTCAAGGATGATGGTGCAATTCAGATTGCTAAGGCTCTGCAAGGACACAGCCATCTGATTGAAGTTGATATGAACACCAATGCAATAAGGAGGGCTGGGGCTAGAGTGCTGGCTCAAACTGTGCTGAACAAAGATGGGTTTAAATTACTAAATGTTGATGCGAATTTCATCTCAGAAGAAGGTGTTGATGAGTTGAAAGAGATCTTTAAGAAATCTCCTGAAATGATTTTATCCTTGGAAGATAATGACCCGGAAGGAGAAGACGATGACAGTGAGGAGGAGGAAGAGAAGGAATCTGGAGATGAGGGCAAAGACGGTGAGGATGAACTAGAATCAAAACTCAAAAACCTGGACGTCAAGCAAGACGAGAGTCTTGACGCACCAGATAGCAATTAGAATCCGGTACTTGATGACTTCTGCATGTTGCAGTTTTTGTTTTGTCATTTTCTTTATGCCAAGCTGGTCATATTATGTTCCTCCAGCAGGTCCTCTTAACATATAGTTCCATCAGTCATTTAAATTTGGTGGGATGAACTGTTCCTTTATTGGTCATATTAGGTCTAGCTGAATTATGTAGGCTACCGGAGAGAACAATTACTTATGTTGAACTTTTTTGTATTATGTAGACTTGATAATCTCGCCCTTTTTATTCCTGTGATGCATTTGACTTGTTTTATTTTATTCGGGAACTAAATATGGGTGCCAATTTTCGTCCCTTATGAGTTACTTAAGATTTATTTAAAAATGACTTCGGCAATAATCATCAGAAAAATCAGACAAGCAAGCTCGTTATTGCTGAAGTCACTTTTGTCTGATATTTTTCAAATGCTACTTTCATTTTAAAATTGTTACTATATTGTTGTTGTTGTTACTCCATTTTTTCCTAAAGAATGCTTATTTTCATTTTTCTTTTCTAATTGTGATTCAAGGCCCTGATTTTTGCCCTAGGACCAATCAAAAGCTCATATTACTAACATATTATGATTATTCTCCTTGTTTTATTCAATTGGTAGGCACAACAAGAACACATTTTAGGTTCCGTTAAACACTCAACAGCAAGTACAGGGATTCTTTGTCCTTGAAAAATACTGTACATAGCTGCCAAGTTGCTGAAACTTGATCCAGCACAAACTCCAAATAAGAATAATTGGGAATTGTAGCAAAAAATATAATGGTACACCAGTTGACATCTACAATTTTCCCACTACTGCACAATTAACTAGTAGCAAATAAAAACCTAAAAACTATGAGATGCTAATATACATTAAGACACTGAGCCGAACAGACGACTAACCCATAGTTATTAGCTCTGAAATGACTCAAGTCAAAGCTGTTTTCTTTCAAAGTGGTCCACTAATGGCTTCACTGGCCAAAACAATTCCTAGGTTCTAAAGCGGCAACCTTAGGATACTAGGCTTGATCTCTTTCTCTTGTGGGTCCTCCACGATAATCCGTCCAAACTACAGCCAGCCAAGTCGTGATAATAGTTTCTCATGGAACTTGCACTCTCGGATTTGAACCTTTGGGGAGTTATTCCAAAGGTATCTTCACTTGTTGCCTCGCTCACCACAGACACAGTTTCAGGCTTCAAGTCCTGTCCATTCCTCTCCGCTTCAGCATTGCCACTAGGCAATTCACAATTTGAGACTGACTGATGGTCCCTGTTCCCGCCTTTACCAAATTGCTTAAAGAAATCATCTCCATTCTCCACAGCCTTCATCCACTGTGAATCACTTAAAGTATCGGCATAAATCACTTCTTTTCTACGCCGCTTTCCAGTGAGATTAGCACTTTCATATAAAAACCCTTTTCCCTTTTCCTTAGAGTCAGGTGTAGCATAAGCCCAATCTGGTACCTCGTGATCTTCCATGAGACGAGATCTGTAATGCTCTTTTTGCCTTCTCTCCTCGTCCATTTTCTCAAACAGCCAAAATTCCTCATCTGAGCGGGCCGCAAGACGATTAATCTCTCTTTCAGTTGGCACATCTGTTCCGAGAGTGCGTGTACCTTTACGCATTATCTCTTCCAACATCTCCCTCCTTTCTTGAGCTGCATGAAGAACAAAGAATGTCAAGTTGGAATTAATTATAAAGAGGATCAAGAAGCAAGACCATGGATAGAAACGTCAGTCAGTATTCACAATACTAACATGTTGAAAGTACATAAGTCGAACTTGGTAAAAGCACGCTTACAAAAGTATTAATACTAACATGTTGAAAGTACACAGGTGAAACTTGGTAAATGCAAATCTTTCTTATCCAACCCGATTTGTCCCATCAACCTTTAAGGCAAATAAAGAACCTGTGCATAACTAATTATTTCGTTCCCATAAGAAAAGGCTTGGGCCTGGAGGTGTGGAGGGTTCTCTGAAACTACATCTGTGTACATGACAAACCTGTAGATGTTGTATTGAACAAGCCAGCCTGGATGACCTTAGCATCAATGCCCATCTTCTGTTTTGCACGCTCCAATATGACCTCTTCAATTGATCCAACACTGACCAACACAAAAACCCTAACTTCTTTTTTTTGCCCAATCCGATGTGCCCGATCTTCTGCTTGCTGATCCATTTGAGGGTTCCAGTCACTGTCAAAAATTATCACGGTATCTGCTGTTTGCAAATTCAGACCGAGTCCTCCGGCACGAGTACTCAAAAGAAACATAAAGTAAGGAGAATCAGGAGCATTAAATTTCTTTAACAAAGTCCCTCGTTCCTCTGTTTTGGTTGAGCCATCAAGTCTAAGATATTTAAAGTCATGAACCTGCAGATAGACTTCAAGAATGTCCATTAGGCGGGTCATTTGTGAGAAGAGAAGCACCCTGTGGCCAGCTCTGCGAAGTTTGGGTAGTAAACGATCAAGAAGCTCAAATTTTCCAGATGCTCTGACTATCTCCTCCTTTCGATATATATTATACTCAGCCACAAATAGGTATGGGTGATTACAACATTTCCTTAGCTGCATGGTGAGATTCTGCAGACTCTTAGACTTCCCAGTTCCTGCAAAGTCACATTGTCAGCAAATTTATTCTATTTGGCTAATATCAGTCCCTATAGATTGCTGATTTTGTAGAAAGGACTTATCAGGGGGACCAAAAAGGGGGAAAAGTGCACGAGTTGTATAGAGCATCATTGAGGATGTCGATTTCAGATCAATGGATCTGTAGAGGCCAGGGGGGGAGTAGTCCAATTTTTTAATATGAGGATTCTTATCTGAATAATACTAACACGGGGAATCCAGGACTACACAGTTGTTTACCCTCCTCTCCACAGAAAATCCATACCCCCCCCCCCCAACAAAAAAAATTAACAATCTTTAAGTCAACCATGTATAAAAGGTATGAATTAAAAGACAATACTTTCTGGAGGCATCTATACTCACCAGAATCCAATCCAACCCTCCCAACATCTGTGACCTGCTGGTAGTATACTTTCTGCCATGCAGACATATCACATTTAAGAACAACTTGTGTCTTCCCAGGAAGAAATTTCTCCACTTCATCTTTCTTCCTCCTCAGTATAAACGGCCGTATCACCTATAAGGAGTCAAAAGCATTAGATGAGGAAAGTAGAAAGTGCACCTGTAAAGGTACAACAAATACTAAGTAGGCATGACAGAAGTGTAGATTATCGAGTAATAAACCAAGACCTACATGGTGCAACCGGCGAATAACCAATAATTCCTCTTCATCAGATAGAGAGACATCACACTTATCCGCAAAAGGGGCATTAAACCACTCCTCAAAATTCTCCACTGAATTAAAGATGGTTGGAAGAAGAAAATTGAGAAGAGACCACAACTCCTGTAAGCTGTTTTGGATTGGGGTACCTGTCAATAGGAGTCTCCGTCGAATGCGATAGCTGCAAATAGTACCTAATATTAGAGAATGTTTCCTGCATCCGGATTTCTATCCTCGAAAAATTGAACTGCCAAGAATAATGATTTCCAGATTTTGGCATATTCCACAATTATTTTTTTAAGATAAAACGAATTACTCAAAGTCGATTATGTGCCAGTGCATCAGATTATACCTACATCAGCTAAGGTGAGAGGTAAATATATCTGAAAGGAGCAAATCTAAAACTCATAAATAAAAAGATTATCATAAGCTATTAGTCCTCCCCCTTTTTGGTTAACATTCTTACACATTAGCAACTTGACAAACAATAAACTACATCTCACATACCCTGACACGAGAGTCCGTGCAAGAGCACATTCATGATTTTTCAATCGGTGCCCTTCGTCAATTATCAGATAGTGCCAATGAATTTTCTTCAGAAATGCTTTGTCTCTCATAATAAGATCATAATGCGTGATCAGCACACTGAACCTCCCCTCTCCTGTCAACTCCTCCCTCAGTGCCTTCCTTTCCTCCAGCCGACCATCATAAAGAACAGCAACAATGCTGCAACAAGGAAAAAAAGTCCCATGAAATGTGATGCATAGTGCACCTATTAACAGACAAAATCCATGCGCATGTTTCTGTGTTCCCTGCATGAGAGAAATAGAGCCAGACTCGTGCATACCTAGGAGCCCATGTTGCGAATTCAGTAATCCAATTAGGTAGTACAGCTTTTGGTGCCACAATCAAGTGGGGACCACTTACACCCTTGTTTTCCAAGAGATAAGCAATTAAAGCAATTGTCTGGATCGTTTTCCCGAGTCCCATTTCATCGGCTAAAATTCCGTTTAAATTGTTATTAAACAAAGACAACATCCATTGAAGCCCCTCCAGCTGGTATGATCTTAATTCTCCACCCTGAAGCATAGCCGGTTGCTCCGTAACCTACAAATATGAATACTACATTAGATTTGCAGCGTCAATAACACAAAACAGGATGGAAATACTAATAAGATTTCAGTTGTAGGACAGGGAAAAGAGCTAGTATATTGCAATTGATACGGAGTTACTTGTGGAGATCATATAAGATATAGATCCTTGTACATCAGCAGTAAGCCATTCAGCTGAGATTAGAACAAATAATGGACATAAGGACATGTTAATTTGGGCCTGGACAATAGAAATCAAAATTGAATGAACAGTGGTAAAAATTAGTTCAAATTCTTAGCTTCTTAAAATTTAAAAGAAAATATATCACAAAACCCGAATCGTGGTGCTGGGATGGTAGGAAAAGCAAGATGATGCCACCAACAAAAAGAGGCAACACATTCTATGCTTTTGTTAGCTCAGCTCCACGTAAAGTGGCGAAACGTAAAAAGATTCTCACAACATATCTGAATAGTCATTCAATTCAGATAATTTTGGCATCATGCATTTTGACATCATGCTAAGGTCTAATCTTTCCATCAAACAAAGGAAGTACGATCAGAAACTTAAGGGGTGAATCAGTTTAATGATTTATTCTCAGCACACGATAGAGCTGCAGAATCTAATTACTTCCGCTTTAACATTCAGGATTACGTTAAAGATGGATTTTCTTTTGTAATAATCAACCAGTCATGGGTAACAAAACACTGACGAGATCATCTGACATAATCAACACCAAGTCCCAAAATATGGAAACTCTGCTGTGAAATGAGAAGAAATTTGGTCACAATCAATAGGAAACTCAAGCACATTGACCAAAGACCTAGAAGAAAGGATGAGAATCGAAATCTAGGAAAACTCTCTGGATGGTGTAATTTTTGCTACTAAACATCCATTCGATATCTGAAACTTAGGCACAACTCTTCAATAATACTCCCTGGGAAATTGAAAGTAAAAGATAACAGAGAAGAGGCGTGCCTCTTTACCTTCTCCTGGATCGAATGTACAGCTGAATTGTACTTCCTCTGACCTTCAAGTAAGTCACTAGTCTTCACATCATGAGTGGATTCATCATCAAGTACATCCTCTTCTTCCTCAGGAAGCGACTGCCCAGGAGTATCAGTCTTAGAAGTGGTCATTTCAGCATCTGAGCCTTCCAAAGATTCAATGCCATCATGATCAGCATCTTTTTGCCGTTGAACAGCAGCTCCCAGACTACCCAGGAGCTCATTTGTTTTTCCTAGAAGCATTTTCAACCTTTCGTTCTTGCTTTCCTCCACCATCTTCATGTAAGCTTCTTGATCATCAGCTTTCAGTGCTTGTAACCTCACTTTCTCAGCACGAGTAACCCGTTGCCTTTGCCTTCCATGCCAAGCCTATGAAATAGAGATTGACTTCATTTTAGCCAAGATGAAATCCGGCACGTGTCTAAGATCAACTCTCTAGGTCACAATATTGGCTCATGGTATTTGTCAATTATGCACAGGGAGTTGAATACATGAACCGACAGTAGAATAAACAGGAGAAACTAAATAATGTCATGCCTGAACACCATCATTTCTCTGTTTCCGCCGCTTCTGAACAGCCTGTACTTGTAATTGGAGTTCACGTGCTGCATTGAGTACATCTGCAAAGAACCTTCTTTTCGTAGTTTCCACACGGTTTCTTTCCTCTTCTTCTAATCTTGACAACCTCTGCAAAATTTTCTTGTTATTACCAACAAGCTTCTGACATCAAATTCTGTTAAATTTGCATTCGAAAGCTTCCTATCAAGGAGTCACAAGAATGAAAGGCAGTGGACTAATTCTTAAAATCTTAAATTGTCAGCATAGCTCTCAGCTTTACCAATAGATAGCAGATATGACTAAGACTGTTTGTACTTAACTATATCAAGATCAAACCTCCATCTCTGAAATTTGGAGGAAAAAGAAAGCATCTAAACTGGTTGTGCTTAATAGCATTAACTTGACGACTGTAGATATCATATCTATGGCACAATTGACAAAGGCTCCGAGGCATCTATCACTTTACCTGGACATCACGCTTCTTCCTTAACAGATCATCAGATTCGCCAGCAAAGGCATCTCCTATACCATATAAAGGGCGTCGCAATCGTGTCATCCCCCAGTCAAACAATTGCTTGTCAGGATGAGCGCAATGCAGGCGAAGCCAGTATTCAGAACTCACTTCAGACCGAACTTTGTGTTGTAAATCTGCTAACTGCAAAGTAGAAATAACGATGAGAAAACAATCCGTTGATAACCACTTCTACAGCCAAATGTTAGCAGCTCAAATAGGTGGTGGTTAGACCGTCCACGTGCTCAGATGATGCAGAAAACAAAGAAATGCTCCCAGGGTAACTATAATGGAGATGGAATAGTTCAAAAATAGACGGTATCTTTAGTTCAATTCGTTGAGCTACAGATTATTTGGTCCTCTCGGACCAGCTACTGATCATCGCCTTGGTAAGCTATTGCCTCACCAACTAGCTAATCAGTCACGAACCCTTCTTTCAAGCCCTACCTGAAAGGCTTGCTTTCTTTGAAAAATGTTTTTTTTATCAAGAGTCCTTTTTCACCCCATGCCGTAGGGTGGATCTAAGAAAGATATGAAAGATCTCACTGGGAGTATGGCAGGTACTATTGTGGATTAGGGCAATCAAGCACATGAGCTGAATTTTGAACTGGGACTAGCAACACGTGGGAAACGGTACCAGTTCTGTATCCAAAAAAAATTGTTATATTAATTTTCGGACACAAGTTATTTTTATTTTGAGATATACCAAACTTCAGGTCTAATTGGATAATGGGATTATTCTTGTGATTATTAAAACTCCGTTATTTAAGTTTAGTATTTCGGTGAATTCCAGTAGTATTTGATGTTTTCAGAAACATTATATAATGATATTGATAGATTTGATTATGTAATATTGAAATTAGAAGAATTGATAGAATGCGTACATTTGCTTCTTACTTAGGTTTTGTATAGACATCAAAGCTTCAGGAAAATTCATTAGATTGCAAATACATGATGAACAATATTAAAATGTGGAGACAATATTGCCCCCCAATTTATGTATAATATCCCCATAATTATCAAAATTCCTGTATTTTCATATTGTACTCACAAGTCATGCAGAGTATAACAGTTGGATCCGTACGATGCTATGTAAGATAAAGGCTTCATATACTGCAGCAAATCGTAATACTATTTTTTCACTGCAGACATATTTCCAGTAAATCATAGTTAGAAACCCACGTTTATGCTTTTAAAATTTAACAAAGAAAAGTAAAAAATAGTCCTGTTTATTTCACTGGCAAATATTCCCTTGAAGCGGCAAGGATATCTTGAAATAGATTTGCAAGATGACAGAACGGAAATGTAAATCATAAAAACAAAACCGTTATACATCTTTGCAATTGACAGATCATGAATAGCAGTCATATGTCTTATTAAACAACATCACTCCACGTGTACCTTTACCTTTAGTTCATAAAGTTCAAGCAAGCACTTTGATTGCAAGTCCTCGCCTCTGCTGGTTGGCAAATCTGGTAATAGATGAAAAAGTTATTTCCACATGTAAGAAGTGTTGGCATAAAGGGCATACAACATTACTGAATATAAATATATCACAACATGTTGTGTGATTACCCTCTATAGTAAGCAAGAAATCCTATTATTAAAATTTTGTGCTAGGGGTTATAAATTATAACTAGAAATAAACCAGTAGAGAGGTGTAATAGGGCAAATTTCAGAAAACACCTATACTCACAACAACCAAAACCTACATTAAGCTCCTTTTTGGCCATAGATTCTGGAAGCAGTTTTTCAAAATATTTTTTCAAATATCTGTTTGACCATAGAATTTTGGGAAATTTTAAAAACCAAATCTTCAAATCCCAAAACTTACTCCAAACCTGTTTTGGGCCCAAGACCTTCGGATTTTTTTTTAAATCTTAAATTTACCCCAAACTTTTGTATTTTATAAAATAAAAGGCCCCCATTTATGACCCCAACTAATCCCTATCTACCTTTTTTTTTCTTGCATTGATGGATCTTTGTAAATAATTGTAATTTGATGAACTGTAGTAGCTAGTAATTGTGTTGTAGCAATTATTATTAAAATATCATGATATGACTTTAGGATAATGTATTATCTAGTTCATAATAAAAAAAATTACTTTTGTGCCAACTCATTTGTATATAGGATTATGAACGTCATTAATGAAGGTTCTACATAATTAGCATTAGCAAGTATGTTTGTTTGGTACGGTTGAGTATTCTTGATAGTTTTTAGAACTTATGGGTGTAAGTCATGTTTCATTTTTTTTTTTAAAAAAGTGAAATATGTTTTGAAAAACTATGGCCAAACACCTTTTCAAAATTTGAAAAACTTCACCCAAATCAGATTTTCAAATTTTGTTTGGAAGTCTGGCAAACACTACCTAAGTTTAGTAAACGCATAACCTGCATCAAAAGACTATGCTCAAACTCATATACTCCATAGTCTTACATAAAAGACAACAATGAAGATAATAAGGTTTTGGTATCAAGAGCTGTATGGTTGGCATGTTCAAAGAGAGCATCGGTAAAACCTAATGACACGGTATACCTACTACATGAAGGTAGTGGGTTAGCATTGTACCCACTTTTGACTTTCCTTAAATACCCTTAATAGTAATTTAAGAATATATTAGTGTGAGGGGCTTTTTGGTCTTTCCATCAGAAAAACAAACCCCTTTCCTGTTCCTCCTTTCTCCATCTATCGTTTGTCTCTGTTAATTTCTTTGATCTCTTCCATCCAAGAAGCTTCCAATTTTGGCAATGCAGCTTAAAGATAGCAAATAAGCCTTAATCTTCCATATGCATTAGCAAGTAATCTCTCTGTTTAGATAATTTCATGAAAGAGCGAATATAAATAATGAAATGGAGTATCTTTTTCAAGAAAGGATTAATTGAAGTCGCAGAACTTTTGAATAGATCGAAGTAACGTGTTCTTCGCATTTTATGAATCAAAAACTGTTCAGCCTAACTTTATGGTTTATGATTAAACCTAATCCTTTCCATTTCTGCAACTTGATTTGGAGTCCTTGGAAATTATAAGAAAATTGGTGTTAAGGGGCTTCATTCGTGGGGGATTAATCCTCACAGAAAACAGGATTTTTAGTTAGGCCCCTTTTTCCAATTTATTCTTCAGAAATAACTTGTTGATGATGATAATATAAATGAGTTTCCTTATCTTTCAATAAGTAACTTCCAAATTTGAAAACCCTTGTGGTCCGGCCCTTCCCCGACCCCGCTCATAGCGGGAGCTTAGTGCACCGAGCTGCCCTTTTTTTACTCATGGTGTTGGAGAGTTAAGATAGTGAGAAATCAAAAGATTTGAAATGTGTTCAAGTCATGAATGTGATTCTTGGAGCAGCAGTATGGACTTGCGAAGGATGAACGCAAGAACAGGGAGAGATTTCTGATGAATGATGGTGGGTTTAAGTGAAAAAAAAGGCCCAACTAATTAAAAAGGTAGCAAATATTGATGGAGTAATTTGGGAAAATCAAAAGTGGGTACAATGCTAACCTTCTACCTTCAAGTAGTAGGTTAGCAAAACCATATATATATATATATATATATATATCCTTTTCTCATAATCTAAATAGATTGACTCTGATGAATACTATGACAAAATCAAATCTATAGAACAATATATCTACTAAATGGAGGATACCTACTAATAGGGATGGCAATGGGGTAGGGCAAGGGTAGGACAACACCTTAACGGGGCGGGGCGGGGCGGGGCGGGGCAAAGCACATTTTCAAAAAATAATAAATGGGTTAGAGCAAGGGGGAGGGCAAGATTTTAGGTGCGAACTCAAAAACAAACTGGAACATGTGTTTCACTTGGGTGTACGCTTTCCTGTAGCTTTTTCCCTATTGAATCTCCATTTATTTTTCTTTCTCTAGAGCATGTGAGAGTGAAATGGACGCTAATATAATGTTCAAAAATTAGAATAACTTTAATAGAGAATAAGTATTTCTTTTATCAATTTCCTGAGTGGGCTGGAAATTCAAAAGAAATACCCAGAAACTTGTGATAGAATAAAATTTACAGTAGTAGTAAGGAAAATTATAGCAAAAATAACTTGCACTCATAAAGAAAAAGGGTTTTTTTTCATTTAGTGTAAACTAGTTACAAAATTATTCAATCACTTAAGACGAGCACTAGAAAAGAACTACCAAAGTAATTTACATCATGCAAAACAGAGCCATATCATTAGCAGATTTGTCGTGGAAATCATACTTTGTTGGTTTAAATTCATTCATCTTTCTTTCTATAACATGGATAAATCACAGTTAAAAACTTATTTTTTTAAAGAAAAAGCTAAACGGGGCAGGGCTAAATAGGGCGGGGCAAGGCAGGTAGAGAAACAGAAAACTTATTTAACAGGGAAGGGCAGGGCGGGTTGAATCTGTGGCAGGGTAAGGCTTCACCCGCCCTGCCCTATTGTCATCCCTAACTATTAAGCATTTGAATAAACCTAACATTATATTACTACAAAGAGGATTCAGCACCCTAAGTTCTATAATCTCAAAAAGGAAGACAAACCTTTCTAAAAGATATGAATGCAACACAAAAAACTAATGACGCTATGTAGAAAATATCCGCATCTTTCTCAAAACAGCCTTGAGTATACGCAGAACCATGTCAAAGGAATCTAGGGGAGCCATCAGTATAAGCTACAATTACCTTCAAGTTCAGTTAGGCGATGCTGGATATGGCTTCGGAAACGATCTTCCTTTAATTTTGTCAAACCAGAACCTGATGTGCAACTTGACCGTTGCCTCAACAACGAATCCTCAAAATCTGCCATCAGGTCTCCATAACTTCCCATTCCTGGACCATTCTGCATAAAAAGAAAAACATATTGGTAGCATTAAAAGCGAATTGTAAAGGCACATATTTGAAAATGACCTCTTTCTTGATGCAACTCAATCATGCTTCAGATCCCAAATTAAATGAATGAACAAAATATAGCTTGAATACTCAGATATGCTTCATCAAAAACATCAATTATGCAAAATTTAAAAATCATCCTCTAGGAAAAGAAGTTCCTCTTAAACAACATACCTAGTTCTTCATGCTTACACATACAAAAATCACATATCAATCAACACAACTGCATACTTTTATACTTCACAGCTCAATTTGTTAACAACAATAACATACCCAGTGAAATCCCACAACGTGGGTCTGGGGAGGGTAGAGTGTACGCAGACCTTACCTCTAACTTGTTAGGTAGAGCGGTTGTTTCCGAAAGACCCTCAGCCTGTGTTAACTTTTACACAAATGACCTGTATTGAGACCTTTACTAAAACAACAACAAAGAGTATTTACAAAAGCAAAAATCTTGGAGAAAAAGTTTAACCTTCCTAAGAAAATAAAAAGGTAATTGAAAAGCAAATAATATATCAAGCCATAGTTTTGTTTTAAATTCTCTAAAACCTTGAGAAAATTATAATGTTTGCCTATATGCATCTGCATCTAAATGTATAGTGCACTGTGCCCACATGTATAGCTAGAGATGGCAAATGGGCAGTTTAGGTTAAATTTGGGCGGGTCAAAATGGGTCAAGTCAACAAGCATGTTATGATCCAACCCGCCCAAAATTTGCTTAGGTCAAGATGGGTAAAATTACAAGTTATAACCCCCCCCCCCCACCCCAAAAAAAAAAATTAACCCACTATCCCCTCCTTTTATATTCTTTCTTGTAAGATATAAGCATCTTATATTGCTACTTCCTGTTCTAATTAAAAAATTGCTAACACTTACAATTATTGATTTTATTATAAAGAAATGGATCTTGGGCCTAACTCAATCCAAAAAGCTGGCTCAAGAGGTGAGGATTGCTCAAACCATGTAAAGAGACCACCCATCATTTTTACTACCGATGTGGGACGCTTGACAACCACCACCACCACCCCCTCACGCCCAGGGCTATACATTTGGAGTGTGGGCAATTTTTTAATATGGAGGCCCAACATCGGGAAATGAGAATCGGGATGGGTCTTGACCATATACCATGTAAAGAAATTAATCTTGAGCCTAACTCAATCCCAAAAGCTAGTTAAAGAGGTGAGGATTGTCCGAGTCATATAAAGAGACCACGTGTCCTTTTTACTACCGATGTGGGACTTTTGACATCTATGTTTTAACTTCTTTTTTGTTTGAGTGAATGGATATTATAACCATATTTTGTTGGAGTACAGAACTTAATTCAATATATTAGCCGTTTTAACAAACTAAATTCGCTTTAAATACTTAATCAGTTCAGCATGCTTGTTTTACTGCTTGTTTGGGTTGGATTACATGTTGACCCGGTGGGTTACTACTTTAACCCGTTTCAACCTGATTTTTTGATGGGTCATTTTGAGTAACAACCCGTTGGGCCAACTCAACAAACAGGTCATAACACAACCCGTAGAATACCAGACGGGTTGGGTCGCTTCTCGATGATGACACCTATCAAGCGGAGCTCGCTAGTCGATTAAGGACTATTTTATGGGGAGACTATTTTCCGATCAAATACATTACGAGCTGTTTTTCCATACTTTCCACATTCAGCTCTAGCTATTTCTTTCTAATCGACCTAAACATATACAGATCCCCTCCGCTCCTTTTTCATTACTAATGGTATATCCTTCACTACCCTGGCTTAAAGGACAAAACTCCATCAAGAAATCTCTTGAAGAGTCGGTCCTCGATAAGCCGAAAATCGAAGTTTATCCAATCCCTGAAAAACTTTTACGTCACCGGCTACATAGTCCCCACATCTTTCACTGCATTGCATTTTCCGGGGAGGAATCCCCGGTTGGGGTTGATTTTGCCACCCTGGCCCTATGTATAGCATCTAAAAGTATACTAGTATACATGCACAAATGTGTATAGAAATATGAAAAGTAACTAATGTATCAAGCCCTAGTATATGAAAAATAAATAATGTATCAAGCCTTAGTATTGCTTTTCTCCTCTAAAACTGAGAAGATCATACTCTATGCTCATGTATCTACATATATTATCTACAAGTATACTGAACTACAACAATTTTCTTCCACAATTACTATAACTCAAGAAATATCAAAAAACAAAAAAAACAAAAAAACAAAAAGACAAATGTGTATGGATATGAAAAGTAAATAATGTATCAGTCCTAGTATTGCTTTTCTTCTCTAAAACTGAGAAGATCATACTCTATGCCCATGTATCTACATCTAGCATCTAAAATTATAGAAAACTACAACAATTTTCTTCCACAATTACTATAATTCAAAAAAAAATCAACAAAAAAACAAAACAACAGAGATTAATCTCAATGAATGAGAATTTTTATAAGGAAATCAATGAGAGAGAAACAACAACTCACTCGCATAGGCATAATGTCACGGTTGTCCACGTCAGCAGCGTCGGCATCATGGTCACCGACATCAACATCGTCGACGTAGATTGAAGAAACGGCATCGAAGATATCAGGAGGTAACGGAAGATTACGTGAGAGGAAATTGAGAGCGCAAATCAACGTTTTCGTCTTCTCTAACTGGTCATGAGATTCATCAACGGCGACCGGAGAACCTCCAACTCTTCCACCTCCGCCGTCTGCGGCAGCGGAGAACTCTATCTGAGCCACCATGGGTCCTCACCGGTGCTGTTAGGCTTAACAACTGCGCGCGAAGAGGACTGTTTTTGTATTTGTTTTTCGTGGTTTTTGAATTTTTTAGTTAAAAACTATTAAACGAAAAACTTAAAACGAGCCTTTTCTTTTTCTCCTTCTTATCTCTTTCTTCCAAACCCTTTCTATTCGACTCGGTTTGGGCTTCTTAGTTGTTAATCTATCAGATATATGTAATTACTCAAAACTCCCTGCCAAATTACCAAATGGCGCTAAGTTCCTTTATTACGTAATGACTATACTACCCCCTTCTTAGTGGTACACTATTACTCACTGTGTATCAAAAAGAACATCCACTTAGCCTTTTTTTTTTTAATCAAAAAGTGTTTACTTATCAAATCAAAAAGAATTAATCTTATTTTTTTTATTTGCCCCTATTAAATACTATGTGATCAAATCCTAATATATATTTAACTAGGGACAGTTTAGTCAAATTACTTCTTTTTGTCTAGGTGAAAGTACTTTTTTACTTCAGAGTAAAGTACTTTATATGTTAAAAAGTACTATAATATGTCAGAAGAAAGTACTTTTATGTCAGAAAAAAAAAACTTTTAAATGCCAGAAAAAATACTTTTATATGTTTTAAAAAATAGATTTTCCCCCTTTCTATAGCAGGTTACCAGAATTTTTTTGAACACAGATATAGTATATATATATATATATATATATATATATATATATATTAAATTTCTTAAGATTGTTATCCAATATGTGTTTAAAATCAATAAATCAGAAAGTTAAATTAATTTGAGCAAAACATAAAATGATTGTTGACACCCAATTTTGACCATCCTATACCATACCTTTTTCCTAAGCCACTATTTATTTTAAACATATTCTAAACATTTAAGGTAATCATAAAGTAACTAAGTGTAAAATGGCTATATAAATGTAAAATAAAATAACTTTATGATTACCTTAAATGTTTAGAATATGTTTAAAATAAATAGTGGCTTAGGAAAAAGTATGGTATAGAATGGTCAAAATTGGGTGTCAACATGCATTTTACATTTTCCTAAGATTAATTTCACTTTATCATTTATTGATTTTAAACGCATATTGGATAACAATCTTATGAAATTTAATATATATATATATATATATATATATATATATATATACTATTTCTGTGTTCAAAAAGTTTCTGATAATCTGCTATAGAAAGGGGGGAAATGTATATTTTTACAACATATAAAAGTACTTTTTCTGATATATAAAAGCATTTTTTCTGACATATAAAAGTTCTTTCTTCTGACATATAATAGTACTTTTTTTTACATATAAAAATACTTTCTTCTGACATAAAAAGTACTTTTTTCTAAAATATAAAAATATTTTTCATAATTAAAAGTGTTCTTCTCTAAGATAGAAAAAATATTGTTTTTCAGAAATAATCAATTATCCTTTTGGAGATTAAGCCTTCGTGGTTTTCTACTCCCAGTGTTGGAGATTAAAATAAGTGAATTTTCTACTCTAAATTTAATATTCGGTTTGAAGTAATAAAAACTTCACCGGTTTATTAAATTTGTTTCTGTAATAATTTATTCGGTTTGAAGATATAAAAACTTCACCGATTTTGTTTATTCTGTTTATATTATTTTCAAACATAAATGGGAGACCAAACTGCAAACAACACTGCCATTGGAACTAGCACACCAACCCTAGCGATTGGCACTACAAGCAATGTTGTCTCCTCTAGACTTTCTGCTCCGGCACCTCCACCTGCAGAGAAACCCGAAAAAATTTCTGGAATTAATTTTAAGGGATGGTAACAGAAGATGCTTTTCTACTTGACCACCCTGGGTTTGCAAAGGTTCATAAGGGTGATGCTTCAGTTCCTGGAGAAGGAGTACCAGACGATGAACGTTTCATCGTTATTGAGGCTTGCAAGCATTTAGAGATTTTGTGCAAGGGTTACATCCTTAGTGATTTAGATGATGATTCGTACAACGTCTACAGTTCTGCAAATACTTCAAAAAAGTTATGGAATGCTCTTGAGAAGAAGTATAAAACTGAAGACGCGTGTTTGAATAAATTTGTAGTTGTAAAATTTTTGGACTATAAAATGATGGACAATAAATCTGTCGGAACCCAAGTCCAAGAGCTTTAAATCCTTTTTCATAATCTCCTTGCTGAATGTATAATTCGAGTTAATACTTTTATTACAAGTATTAATTATGTTGTTATTTACAAATTAATATTGTAGGTATCATTATAAATGAGGCGTTTCAAGTTGCTGCTATGATTGAGAAGTTGTCTCATTCATGGAGAGATTTCAAAAACTACTTGAAACACAAACACAAGGAAATGAAGTTAGAAGATCTTGTGATTCGTCTAAAGATTGAGGATAACAATAAAGCTGCAGAAAGGAAGGTTCGTAGTAATTCAACAATTTCATAAGCAAATATTGTTGATACTGCTCAAGCAAAGTCTACCAAAAGAAAGAAATCGTCCGGCCCGATGAATAATTCTAAAAAGAAAAAGTTCAGAGGGGACTGCTACAATTATGATAAAACTGGACATAAATTTGCAGATTGTCGTGCCTCGAAGAGCCAATACAAGAAAAATCAAGCAAACATGATTGAGAAGAATGAAAAAGAGGAGGATTTATGTGCACTGTTCCCCGAATGTAATTTGATTGGAAATCTAAAAGATTGTTGGATTGATTCTGGCGCCACCTGCCACGTCTGCTCTATCAAAGAGATATTTATCGCATATGCTCTCGCGGGGCCTATAGAGGTGGTCTTTATGGAAAATTCCTTAACAGCTAAGGTTGAAAGTGTTGAGAATATTACTCTCAAAATGACTTTGGGCAAAACAGTTACTTTGAATAATGTTCTTCATGTTCCAGAAATAAGGAAGAACTCAGTCTCTACCAGACTTCTAGTGAAGAACGATTTTAAGTGTGTTTATGTTTCCAACAAAGTTGATAAGTAAGAATGATATGTACGTGGGAAAATGTTACCTTACCGAGGGCCTTTTCAAACTTAATGTAATTGCTATCAACAATAATAAAGTTGAAGTTTTGTCTTACTTACTTGAGTCAGATTCTTTATGGAATGAACGCTTGAAACATGTTAATTATAAAACTTTACAGAAAATGATCATCTTGGAAGTATTGCCTAAATTTGAATGCAACAAATCAAAATGTCAAATTTGTGTTTAAGTCTAAATATTCTAAGCATCCTTACAACTCTGTTGAAAGGAATACTAATCTGTTAGACTTAATTCATACAAACATTTGTGATATGAAGTCAATATCATCTCACGGTGGAAAGAAGTATTTCATAACTTTTATTGATGATTGCACACGTTATTGCTATGTTTACTTACTTAATAGTAAAGATGAAGCAGTACAAAAATAAGGTTGAAACGCAACTCGACAAGAAGATCAAAATGATAAGAAGTAATAGGGATGGTGAATACGAATCTCCTTTCGAAAAAGTGTGCTTGAAATATGACATCATTCATCAAACAATTGCTCCATACACGTCACAATCCAATGAGATTGCGTAAAGAAAGAATCGAACTTTAAAGAAGATAATGAATGCCTTATTTATAAGTTCTGAATTACCACAGAACTTGTGGGGGAGTCTTTACTTACAGCTAACCGAATACTCAACCGAGTACCCCCATAGCAAAGCACAGTCCATTCCATATGAAATATATGAAAAGAAAGAAAATTCAACCTGAAATACTTTAAAGTATAGGGGTGTTTAGCAAAGATGCAGGTTCCAAAATCCAAGAGGGTAAAAGTAGGACCCAAAATCATTGACTGTGTTTTCATTGGATATGCCACTAATAGTAAAGCATATCGATTTTTGATGTACAAATCAGAAAATCCCGACATTCACACCAATACGATAATAGAATCAAATAATGATGAATTTTTTGAAACTATTTATCCGTATAAAGGTAAATGTGATTCATCTGGCAAAGGATCTAAATGACCTTTGGAAGAATCAAAGGAAACTACACCAAGTAACAAAAACTCAAGGCGTATTAAACGTCAAAGGACGTCTACATCCTTTGGATCAGATTTTCTGACATTTTTGTTGAAAAATAAGCCTCAAAATTTAAAGAAGTTATGACTTCTTCGGAAGTTCAATATTGAAAAGAGGCAGTCAATAGTGAAATTGAATCCATATTAAACAACCATATATGAAAGTTGGTTGATCTTCCACCCGGGAACAAACCTTTAGGTTCCAAATGGATATTCAAAAAGAAGATGAAAGATGATGGTACAATTGATATATAAGGCAAGTCTTGTTGTTAAAAGATTCAGACAACGAAAAGATCTTGATTATTTTGACACATACTCACCGGTAATAAAAATAACATTCATTCAGGTGTTAATAGCTTTAGCCACTGTGTATGATCTTGAAATCCATCAAATGAACTTTAATACAGCTTTCTTAAATAGAGATTTAGATGAAGAAATCTACATGGAACAACCCGAAGGATTTGTAGTTTTTGAGAAAGAACAAAAAGTATGTCGACTTTTTAAGTCTCTCTATGGGCTAAAACAAGCACCCAAACAATTGCATGCAAAGTTTGTCCAAACGATGTTGGCCAATGAATTCAAGATTAATGAATGTGATAAATGTATTTACATTAAGAACACTCCAAATCATATAGTCATTGTCTGTTTGTATGTTGATGATATGTTGATAATGAGTAGAGACATTATTGACATAAATGCTACTGAGTGTATGCTAGCTAGCAAATTTGATATGAAAGACTTAGGAATTGCGGACTTAATTTTAGAAATTAAGATCCATAAGACTTCTCAAGGTCTAGCATTGTCTCAGACTCATTACATTAGAAGATTGCTTGAGAAGTTCAAGTATTTAGAATTCAAAAATGCAAAGACTCCAATTGACTTAAACCTTACTCTTACAAAGAACAAAAGTAAAAGTGAATGTCAGTTGGACTGTGCTAGGGTATTGGGAAGTTTAATGTACACCATGAACTGTACGCGGTCATATATAACTTGTGCTATAATTAAACTAAGTTGGTACACGAGTAATTCCAATCAAACGCATTTGATGACAATAAAATGAGTTCTTAGATATTTAAAACATACTCAAAACTTTGCATTGCATTACAATAAATATCTTGCAGTTATTGAAGGTTATAGTGATGCAAACTGAATCACCGGATCAACAACATCCAAATTCATAAGTGGATATGTATTCACGATTGGTGGAGGAGCGATGTCATGGAAGTCATCAAAACATAGATGTATTGCTCGCTCTACAATGGAGTCTGAGTTCATAGCTTTAGACAAAGTCGGTGAAGAACTGAATGGCTCCAAAATTTCTTAGAAGATATTTCTTTTTGGCCCAAACCTGTGGTACCTATATGCATACATAGTCATGCAACAATATGAAGGTCATGGAGCGTTATGTATAATGGTAAATCTCATCACATACGATAGATACACAATACTGTTCGACAACTACTCTCTAGTGGAGTTATCATAATTGACTATGTAGAGTCAAGAGATAACGTGTCGGATTCACTTACAAAAGGCCTACTAGAGAGGCAGTTGAAAGATCATCAAGGGAAATGGGTTTAAGGCCTAGGACAAGTCATCATGGCGGTAACTCTACTTAGTAGACTGGAGATCCCAAGAGTTAAGTTCAAAGAGATCAAACAAAATTATGAATGACGGTTCAACATTATCAAATAACTCAACATATTCTTATGATGAAGACAATGTTCAGAAACAAGAATAAAATATTAGGGCTTTTTAACGAGTTAATAAAGCCTAAGATTTTTAATGGTTTCTAAGTTTGACAGATATGACAAGATAGTGTATCTACGGGATGACACATTTAGGAATCACCTATGTGAGTGTGAAGTGTAAGCCGCTTCAAGGAGTATGTTAGGTAAAGGCACATGCTCTACGCACTCATGAAACTAGGCGGTGTTCATGGTTGAAGCGAACACACAGTGAGAATAAAAAATGGTTAAAAGATTAATTGTGTGACATGCGGTTGTATAGGTATACACCAAAGCTCGACAGTTCAAAAATATCAATTCTACCGATTGACCTAGTATATCCGACATATGTTCACTACGAAAAGTTCAAAGAAAAACCTACTTATCAAGATGCAATTCATCATTGCTTACGAATCACATAATTTTTATCATGCATGCATATTTTTGATCATATAGTCATTCCCCTATTCATGTGGGGGATTGTTAAAGCTAGCTAAGTTGGTGTAAATGAGAAATGGAGGAGGAAAATATAAATTTGAAGATATTATTTCCGCAATTTAAATTTAAATTTTGCGAAATAATAATATTTCTTTTTTTCTTTTCAGAATACTCTAGAATTTGCTGGATTATTTCCTACAATTTGAACACATTTGTGTTTATTCACGCATTTGTGTTTATTCACACATTGGCGTCTGTTCACACGTTTGTGTCTATTCTGAATAGACATCAGTTATCACTAAATTTTAGCTATAAATATAGGGTTGTACCTCATTGTTTGCATCAAACAAAAAAAATTGCACTTCATCTGCATTTTGCATAATTTTTACAACATAAAACTGAGACAGTGTCTTATGTGATTCGTTGTCATCTTTGAGTTAGCGTGAAGTCATAGACGTTTGAGATATCGCTACTCCTTTGACAGGTTTATCCATTATATCCTGGGAGGAAGTTATTGTAGAATATTCAAAATGATACAATGGAGTGAAATTGTTCAAGAGAAATCAATTAATAAAAGAGAGAAATTCGTAAATAGAATTTGATGAAAACACGAACGAGTAGGCAAGATGCTTCCAGGAAACTATCTTTAGGATAATAATTTTTCCCTCACTGTGCAAGTAGTTAACGGGAAAGTCCATCCCCAGAATACAATGCCTACTCTAGAAATTAAAGTTGCACTCTTTGATTTCTTCTACCATAAAAACTCAACCCAATAGAAAAGAAAATTTTAAAAGAAGACAACATAAGAAATGAAGGGAAGTTTTAATTGGAGGGAAGCACTAGTTAATTTCCAGGGAGTTTCATTCTCTCTTAAGGCTTCTGCTAAAAAGTCTTTTATAGGAAACATAATCACCCAATGGGTGATTTAACCCCAAATTAAAATTAATAAACAACGGTTGGATTTTAAATTTAAACAACACAATTGTTGGATATGTTACCAACTGAATGCCACGGTTTGATTTAAAATTCAAACTAGTAATACTTTCTCTTTCTATTTATTCAAATATTATTTATAATATTAAATAATACTCATATATTATTATATATATAACATTTCCTCACTTATTATTACTCAAAACGCGTGAAGTATATTATTAGGTATTGTATAACATTGGGTATTGTATAATACATAACTAAAGGTAGCTAACAAGCCTTGAACCTTTAGAATGAATATGAATATAATCCACATTCGTATTATACATGAGTTCTTGTTCTACAATGGCGACGCCGATTAGTATGGGCCTTGCGCTCAATCATGTTCAACAAGTACTTTAGGATTTACCACTAAATTCATAGAAAGCGACTTCTCACTTTATTACTTGCATAGGCAGTATCATCAAGGGTGTCCACAACTGCTCTATCACCCTACTTTATAAGCTCGAGACTATTAAGAACAAAGTTCATCCTTCTCGTTGTGTGGGAAATAGTGCATATAGTCAAAAATGGGCTCTAAAGGAATAGCAATTCATTTGTATGTATTATCACCCCCACTATTCTTTGAGTGTATTTATGCACTGAAAATGTAACCTTGACGTTAACATTTTGTGGATAATTCATGAAGACTATCTTTAAACTCTTAGAATATGAATTTTCAGGTATGACTGACATTCACATGAAAGAGTAAACGTCATTCAAGATTATCTGATTACACTATCTTCTCACTTAATAAATGTTTAATGAGAAGATCTGTCAATATTTGATTATAAGGTATATACTTAATGTAGTATCACGATACACAAGAATGGTTAGCATCCCTTGTGTGGCCACATTTTATATGATAAACATTCTCTTCTCTTTTTATTTTTTTCAAAAGCCGCTAATATTTGATTAGATGCAGGAAGATACTTGTCAAATAAAATTTACGTACCTTTTCATCACAAGAAGTATACTGCCACATGATTATGCCTTGATCAAAGTCTTACCGAATGAATGAAAATGAGATTTATTATCTATGAAGAGCTTTTGTCATCCTTTAAAGCCTCATTATCAATATTATGTTGAAGCATCAATCTTGTTCACCAAGCACGAGTTATTTTTCATTATTTTATTTTAATAAAAATATCTCATATCAAAATAAAATTTAGAGTAAGAATCACTTAAAATAAATCTCGAAATATAGTGATGCACAAGTAAAAATAATTAACTCTAATATTTTGTCACATTTTTAGTTCATTAGTTGAACATGAATATCTTCAAAATATACATGTACCATTCTCTAAATACTCTTCAAGTACTTCACCTTTCGTATTCAATTCTGAAATGCTTACCGGTAGAAATTTTGAGTTCTTTCAAGCAACTTTAAAAGTGAATTCTATCACCTTCTCCAATATCTATGGATGTGAAACAAATACTTCATTGTACTACTAAAGCACATTAACACAGGAGACAAAGGTATCCTTGTAGTAAGGTAAATATTCTCAATTATGTTGAAATATGAATGTATAGTCTCAAGTTTAGAGAATTCACCAAATTCAATTAATGTATATTTCTCTTTTGTCAAGCACACATAATACATAAAATAAACATATGTTACGCTTTTTTCAAGAGACATCAAATTCAAGATAAACACTTTCAAGTATAAACATAATTTATCTATTTTTTATCATTCTACAACTTGAAAGTCAAACTCCACGTGATCTTTATGTAATGGATTAATAAATCATAATAAACATGTCATATATGTTTATTTTAAATTTAGTATGCCTTTCAGGATCATCAAAAAATTAATCATCTACGCAACATTTATGAATCATCAAAAAATTAATCATCTACGCAACATTTATGAAACACGTTCCACAAAAATTATAAAAAATAGAAACTCGTAAATAAGAGGAGGTAAGACAGTAGGACTTGATTTTGTTACTACTTTATTCTTGAAAACCTTAAACATTTCTCTTACGGTGGTTGGGTTGCAACCTTTATATGTAAACTACACTTGTTAAAATGTTTCTATGACTCTTGTTTGTACCATCTGCTTGGAACTAAAATATTTGACCCAAATTTTTTCTCTTTATTTGCTATTTATGAAATATAATTCCTTGATGACACCAAATATATTTGCATAGTGGAGTATTGTATCACTGAATATCTCTTTTAATTAAGAGACATTTGTTCCATCAAAAAAATTTAAAGAAATAAATCTTTCTTTGAGTAAAAATATAAAAAAAAAAAATTATGATCTCAAGAATATTTTTAAAAATCTATCCTAAAATATCCAATTATATATATGGATTTCATAAAGCACGAAAGATAGAAAATTAAATAATTAATAAAGTAAGTAGAACCCGATTTGTAGAGTTACTCTGCAAAGTAATTTTTTTCTCTCTGTAAAATAACTTTTTTCACATTCTTCTTGATCTGTTGCTTTGAAGATTACCGTTTTTTTAAAACCAATGTCATTAACAACTAGACACAAAATTATTGAAGTGACTATCATGAATATAAATATTGTATGGAAAATATCAAGTCAAAATAGTGAGTAGGGTAAAAGAAATAGAACCAGAATTATGCTCATAAATTTTGCTTTGAAAGTTGATCATTTCTACCAACGACATAGCCAGATATAGTTTTGCTACTCCACAAATTTTTGATATTGACAAACACATTTTCATAACTTCCTCTTGCACCTTTTCAAAGTACTCCATAAGGGATCGATTTTTAGGACCTCGATCAAATTTCTTTTGTCAATTTACAAATAATCAAGCATAGAATGGTTCAACGACTATGTTATAAGGCTGTAAACACTTTTTTCTTAAAAAAAATAAGTTAGTTAGTGATATTCAAAGAGTGCAAAATTCTTTTTTAACTTGTACTTAGAATATAGTAGATCAGTATTAATTTACTTCTCAAATATAAATCATAAAACAATGAGAAAAGACACTTAGCTAATAATATATGCTTGTTAGCAGTTCCGGCCAAACATCTACTAGAACCAATTAGTACAAGAAATTTCTTATCTCTTGGTGCATCATTGTCTCATTGAATCCAATAGTAAATCATTTCATCACTCTTGGATATTGGGGCTCCGACTTTTCCGTCAACATAGTTATTGCAGACTCTGCTTGCAAATTTCACAATGAAGAAGACTTCATTAAAAGGAAAAAATTACTATCCTAAAATTATTGTAGAATATTGAAAATGATACAATGGAGTGAAATTGTTTAAGAGAAATCAATAAATAAAGGAGAGAAATCCGTAAATAGAATTTGATGAAAACACGAACGAGTAGGCAAGCCGCTTCTAGGAAATTATCTTTAGAATAGTAATTTCCCCCACACTGTGCAAGTGGTTAACGAAAAAGTACATCTCCATAATACAATGCATACTCTAGAAATCAAAATTACACTCTTTAATTTCTTCTACCACAAGAACTCAACCCAATAGAAAAGAAGATTTTGAAAGAAGATAACATAAGAAATGAAGGAAAGTTTTAATTGGAAGGAAGCACTAGTTAATTTTCAGAGAGTTTCATTCTCTCTTAAGACTTCTACTAAAAAGTCTTTTATAGGAAACTTAATCACCCAATGGGTGCTTTAACCTCAAGTTAAAACTAATAAACAACGGTTGAATTTTAAATAGAAACAGCACAATTGTTAGATATGTTACCAACAGAATGCCACGGTTTGATTTAAAATTCAAACTAGTAATACTTTCTCTTTCTATTTATTTAAATATTATTATTAAATAATACTCATATATTATTATATATATAGCAGTAATTCATAACCTCGGCTACTTGAGAGATTAAATTCTTTAAGAACATACATTGAATTATGTGATCTCAGACATTTAAGTTTCTACATTTTATATTTCGCTCATATTAATATAACTTTCTGATTTATTGATTTTGAACACAGACTGGATAACAACTACTAATAATAAATTAATCACCAAGAGTCAAGATTACAAAATCATAGCTAGTTAAATACACTAGCTATCTCAATGAAACCAAATATATATTTTATATTATTGTGTATACCCATAAATGTATATTCGTTACATAATCCCATCTTTATCTAACCCCTATATTATAATCCACGCATTATGATCCTAAAAAAACTTGTTCACAAACCAAATGAAAACCCATCTTGATAGGGTTAGACGTAATTGTTGTTGATGGTGTGTTTTTTCTTGGTCCGATTTGATGATGTGTCAAAATACCACTAAAATATTATTTCACACATCAATAATTTCATTTTTATGCGGATTGTCCTTCATAGGGACTGGTCTTTAATTTTTACCCCTCTTATACATGGTCTTTAATCCTCATGCTCATTTAATGAAACTTTTGTGATGAAACTACCCTCCCATCCCACGTTGCGTAGCTTTCTTCTTCTACTCTTTTCTTCTCTTCCTTAGTGATAATATATGATATATATTATTTTGATGAATTGATAAACATGCATGAAAGGATCAGTTTCATTCTCCGATGGATCGATTCCGCCGAAGCAAGTCAACTCTATAGCTGTAAAAGCTGCTGACACAACGGCAGCAACAGCAGTACATCAGAGCAACAATTTAGTAGCAGAGCTGCAACTCGTCCTAGGAGTATGTATTGTCACTATATCACCTATCCACTTGCTCTACATATATCAACAACATGTTCCAAGTAATCTACACACTTGAAAAATCTGAGTATTGACAATCATCTCAAGTGCTAGTTATTGCACCTCAAGGTGCTCTCAAGAACAAAGATACAACAAACTCAAGGACCAGTTCTCTATCAATGAAGATGTTTTAAGTCCTTAGGTTTGTTGAGTCTTTGTCTTTTTTTCTTCAACTTGTAAATGTACTCTTCTTGTAAGAAGCTGTGTAGGTCGTTTGTGTTCTTAAACCTTTGAGTTGTACAATTGGCTAGAGTTAGTCAAGGAGTATCTTTGCAATAGAGTTATTATAAAGGTCTTGCAATAAATTATTGTAAGGGGGAGGGATTAATAGTTTCACTTGGCTAGAGTTAGTCAAGGAGTGTCTTTGCAATAGAGTTATTGTAAAGGTCTTGCAATAGAGTTATTGTAAGGGGAGAGATTAATAATTTCACTTGGCTAGAGTTAGTCAAGGTGTGTCTTTGCAATAGAGTTATTGTAAAGGTCCTGCAATAGAGTTATTGTGAGGGAGAGTGATTAATAGTTTGATTTTACAATAGGTTGTAATCTGAACATTGCTCGGTTCTAGTGAAGTTTTGGGAAAATTCTATTGTGGCAGGTTGTGGTTTTACTCCCTTGAGCAAGGTGGTTTCCACATAAATATCTTGTGTTATCTACTTTCTGCCTTGGTTAAGGGAACAGTTAGAGAATCCAATTCTCTGCACTGTTTGGTGAACTCGTATATTCTATCAATTAGTATTAGAACGGGTTCTTTATAAAAGGTTAACACCTAGAAATGATCCTTCTCATGGCTGCTCCACCAAATCTAAAGGAAGGACAATCTACTACAAGACCACCGAGATTCAATAAAAAATATTATGGGCAGTGGAAGACAAGAATGCATGACTTTATTATGGCTAAGGATTTTGAGTTATGGGATATCATTTGTGATGGTCTTCATGTTCCTATGAACATAGATCTAGTTGATATTACAACTACTCCAAAATAAAAATAAAATATACAATGATACATACAGAAAGGCCGTGAAGAAGAGCTTCAAGGCTAAGAAAATCTCTATTTGTTGTATCGGACCAGATGAGTGCAATCGTATATCAGCTTGTCAAAGTGCAAATGAGATATGGGAAGCTCTCCAAACTACTCATGAGGGAACTAGTCAATTGAAGCAGTCCAAAATAGGCATGCTTACCACAAAATATGAACTCTTCAAGATGAAGGACGGTGAGTCTATTCAGGATATGCACACCAGGTTCACCTCCATAATCAACGAACTTCATTCTCTTGGTGAAGTCATTCAAACCTACAATCTGGTTCGTAAAATACTCAGTGTTTTGCCTAGTTCTTGGGAAATAAAAGTTAATGCCATCTCTGAAGCCAAGGACTTGCAAAAACTGACCATTGATGAGCTTATTGTAAACCTCAAAACTTACGATTTGAAGAAATAACAAAATTTGGAAAGGAGAGAGACAAAGAAAGATAAGAACCTGGTTCTCAAGGCTCCTGCTAAAAATGACTCAAGTGATGATGAGTCCTAAATGACTTATCTAACCCAAAGATTTCAAACATTGATCCACAAAAATGATGGATTCGCAAGGAAAGGAAGCTCCAGCAAGAATCCCAAGGATTATGAATGTTTTCGTAAATGTGAAAAACCTGGACATTTCATCAAAGAACATTCTCTCCACAAATAGAACTATTATAAGAACAACTCTGAAAAAGTAGCAAAGAGGAACCAGGTCCCTGATAAGATATTCAAAAAAAGAGATGCAACTAACAACTTGGTAAAGCAAGCTCTGACTACATGGGAAGACTCTTCCAGTGAATCTGAAGATGGAGATAACCAAGATGATGCGTCTGTGATGATTGTTGATGATGGACCATCATAATATGAGTCAATCTTTGCACTCATGGCTAAATCTGACACTGATGAGAAAAATGAGTAAGATGAGGTAAATTTTCTTGATGTTCAGAAAAACTTGAAGAGTTACTCTAAAAAGGGTTGATGTATTTAGAAAATGTGTTGATTGATACACATCATAGCCTCATAAAGGAAAGGGATGTTTTAACTGAAGATTTTGGTGAAATGTAATAAGAAAGTGAGGATTTGGTAGACATTGTCACTAATTTAAAGGATCAGAGTGATGAAGTGTCTAGGGAAAACTCCTTATTAAAAAGTCAAACTAAAAAATGGATGGATACTCCTTCAAATGGAAAGGGTGTAGCTAGTGAAATTCAATCCGAGCTTGAAAATGATCTTAAGAAGGCCAAAATAAATCTCACTACTGAGATTGGGAAGAACAGACAACTTTAAGAGAATTTGAAAAGGGTTAAACAAGATCTTGATAAATCACTTTGCTGGACCTGGTCCTCTAACGTTCTTACTTCTATGAACAAGAGTAACACAGAAAGTAGAAAAGGTGTTGGGTTTTAAAAGGAAAAAGGTTCCTTATAATCCACACAATAAGTATGTCACTACTTCGGAAAATTGGTTATGTACTCACTATGGTCAAACATGCCACTTTAAAAATGCATGCAAAGCCAAATTTCATACCAACCAGAAAAAGAAGAAATTCATTGAAGGAAAGTTGAGAGCATAGGAACCCAGTCCCAGCAAAATAAAAATTGGATTTCCTGCATATACTAAAAGAAGTCTAATTCATCTTTTTATCATGCAAATGGACCCAAACTGATTTGGGTTCCTAAATTTGATCTATGACTTTGCATGCAGGTTGGAGTGAGAGGAAGAAGTCAAAATGATACATGGATAGTGGCTACTCAAAGCATATAACTGAAAAAATGGAAGATTCTCTCTCACTCAAAGCCTTTCAAGGAGGGAGTGTGTCTTTTGGAAATGTCAAGAAAGGTTACATTCTTGGCATGGGCAAAATTGACAAGACACTCTCCCATACAATTGAAAATGTGTATTATGTGGATGGCTTGAAGTGCAGTTTGCTAAGTGTCTCTCAAATATGTGATAGAGGAAATAAAGTAAAGTTCCTATCGGCTTCATGCACTGTCACCAACATCAAATCTAGAGAAGTGGTCTTGATAGCAAGAAGAAACAAGGGCATCTATGTGGTTGACTTTGATTCTTTAAATGGAAATGATTTGACAAGTCTCATTTCTCGGGATGATGATGTTGAAATATGACACAGACGGCTGGGGCATACAAGTTTTTCACTGCTGAACAAGCTGGTTGCGAAGGACTTGATTCATGGGCTACCAAAAACTAAGTTCAAAGATCAAAAACTGTGTGATGCTTGTGTTAAAGGGAAGCATGTCAGATATTCCTTCAAGCCAAAGAAGGTGGTGCATGATCAGGTCCTTGCTTGAGAAAACTCCCTATGAACTACCCAAATGGAGAAAACCTAAGCTAACTTACCTAAGAGCTTTTGGATGTAAATATTTTATTCTCAACAATGGTAAGTAGTCTTTGGGGAAGTTTGATGCTAAAAGTGATGAGGGTATTTTTCTTGGATACCCTTCACACAGCAAGACTATCACCACCCAAACTGGAGGGCCGCGACGAGCACCCGGACCCCACCCGCCGGGCACCGCTAATCGTACAACCAACTTCTAATCACAATTGAATACGGACTAAGCCGAAAGAAAATTATGAAAATCAGGTAACCGTCTTATATATACACATACCCATACTAAGCCCGACAAGGCCACACATGACAACTATCCACAGGACACATGTCTACAAGCCTCTAAAGAATACATGACATCACAAGGATGGGACAGGACCCCGCCATACCCATATGCGGATGCAAAATTATTGTACCACGACCAACTGCAACTCTGAAACAAATAGAGTGCTCCAATATCAGCTGAACCAGCAACCTACTAGCGTGTACCATCACCTTCTTTAATCGAACATGCGGGCATGAAACGCAACGTCCCCCTATAAAAGGGACGTCAGTACGACTGATGTACTGAGTATGTCAGGCATGAACAATAGTAAAACAGGGATATAACAACAACTGAAACAGAAATAATTGACCAGCAGTAAACGTCTCTGAGGGCCCTAATACATATTCCTAAATGTGATGCATAATGCAGTTTCCATATACATCAGCCTCATCGGGCATCTTTCTTACCATAACGGCCTCTGTAGGCATCATTTCATGTCGGCCTCTGTGGGCATAATATCATGTAATGATTAATGAATGTATGCATAATACAAATGTGGTATACTAATGTCCACACATGAATCCTCCCATAACCGCCTTGTGGGCATCATGTTATATCGCCACACAAGGGCATCACATCATATTGGCCTCTTCGGGCTCTTTCATGATAGTATGTACCAGTTGCAGGTGGTGTGCGTATATAACGTCTTTCCCTCTTTTCCATATCCTCTACATTTATATATATAATATTTACCATATAATAATGTGCATGGCACAAGTGGTCCAGGGTAATATATGAATATAATGCAAATGAATATGCATGAATGACAATAAAATACCCCGAGTGACATAATATCCTTGCACATTTGGCTAACCCTATGAATATCAACATATCTTCCGTATGCCTCAATAAGGACTTAGAAATATATTTAGACATGTTTTCAGCATAGGAATCAATAACATGAATATTCTTAATTACTAGGAGTAGAATCAATTATGGAGCAATATCACGGTTCCATTTTGTTACACGGAACATGCCAAAAGAAATAAATAATTTGTCTTAACATACCTTATCCGCTTTGTGTTTACGATACAACTAAAGCAGCCCAATCATTTTTCAAGTGTAGCAATCTGTCCTTTTGAAGAAAAATGAAGAAACAACATCTCATCGTAGCATTTGCTTAATTCTTTTAAACCAAGGGAACAACCATCAAGCACACGACAATACCCCCAATATATAGCAGCTAGTACCACAAAGGCAGCAACTATTTGCTTCAAATGGTTTGGCCAAAACATAGCAACAATTAGCCCTCAGAGAGTGCAGAAAGAGCTCCTCAACATGGACATTTATTCCACCACGATAAATTAAGATGTGGCCTCTTTCACCCCCATAACTACAGCAACGATTCAGCCAACACGCAGCAGTAAAACACTTCCAAAAGGAGGTGTAAATGACCAAGACTGAAGCAGCAGCTTGCAGCAACATAACATCACGTAGCAGCTCAAGAGTGCCGAACAGATGGCCACCAATCGATAGCATATATATCCCAAAGCTGCCACTAATTCATAAAATTTCATAGTCATATATTGTTTGTCTCTCCAGTTGCCATATGGCTAATGGTTGCCACCTAATTGATTCATCCAAATGTTACGTATAATTCTACTTAGTCTTAAGCCACTTAACCTCGTCCCCATAATAATTAAACAATCCCATAATTGATCAATTACACACATAATTAATTCTAGATCTCACTTCATTTAAATTCTAATAACTCATAAGACCTTCGTATATTCAATGACATAATTCTTGTAATATGACACTAGTCCATAACTTCTTTATGCATACTCCAAATTTATTCTCGATCTCCGTCGTCACATTTGTTACGTCCAAAATTATTTCAGAGTCTAATTCTTTTATATTCTAGTCTATTTATTAGCATACATGATATCACATAAATTTTTCCAACGCTCGGGTCTATTTACACACGCCTAGCGATTTTCAAACTGTGATCCGAAAGTACGGGATGTTACATTATTCATCCCTTAGAAACATTCATCCTCGAATGTTGGGGTAACATATCTAATCCCCGTCACGTAGCCAGAATATACAACTATTTTTTCACAACCATATAATGTATCCTAAATCATTACATCAGACCTCTCATGATCTTCAAGCATTAATTATAATACCATGAGATAGAACGTTAGTCTGGAATAAGTATGGATATTTGTGCGTCATTTCCTCTTCTGCCTCCCATGTCATCTCTTCCACGTTCTTATTTCGCCAAAGAACTCTCACGGAGGCTACTTCTTTAGTCCTCAACCTGCGGGCTCGTCAAGCTTTCTTGTCTCATCATTATTAGATCTCCCGTCGAGTGCTCACTCGTCTTACCTTTACATTTCCTTTTCAAGTTGTTTTGGGGGGGAAATCTCTTATCTCTAAGTACCTCTCATACTCTCTTCCTGAACACCAGAGAATCGCCACCTTTGGTTGGCCGAAGAGTTCCTGTTGTCCCTCCTCTACCATTGGTCCTTACACTGTTCTGGAGTAATCATACATTTGTGAAACCTGCATAACTATTATCTCATTCACCTTTATCCTCCTTGTTGTAATTCTTCTTTTCATTCGTCATTAAACGGAAAAACATTTCTGCCTTCAACCAAAATGCCTAAACCGAGGGACAACCTTTCCGGAATGGCAAGACCTCAAATTCATTTTCATCGGCCCAAGTGTAGTGTCTTATTCGTATCAGTAAATACAAGAAAGTATAGCATTTGCTTTGCCTTAGAAAGTGCAGTAGTAGATGCCTTGAATGCAGTGGTACTTTGCCTTTAAAAATAACATTTCGCCTCAAAGCTGTCCAAAATTTAGCTCAAAATTGCAGCAATAACTCAACTCAAAATGCAGCAATAGAACTCAAAATGTAGCAAGTATTTGGCCAAAAAAATGCAGCAACTCTCGGCCCCAAATATGCCTCATAGTATAGCAACATTCTGCCTGGAAGTGCAACAAATTTAGTCTCGAAATGCCAACCTATCGACCAAAACATAGCAATAGCAACCCAAACCTAACAACAGTTTTAAAGTCTCAAGTACAACATCCATTAGGTCAAAGAACCGCAATGACCTGGCTTGCGAACTCATGGATATTTTAGCTCGAATTTGTCTCAATAATGCAGCAAACAAGTCAATCAGTTCCCTCAAAGTTGCACATCAGCTATTTTTCCCCGAAATACCAGATTTTTTACAACAACATAGCAGTAGCCTAGCTCAAAACAAGCATATGTTCTTCTTTAAATAGGCAGTAGCCAATAACTGAAGTGCATCAACTATTAGGCTCAATCATCAGAACTAATATAGCAGCAACAAGATGTGCTTAAAGTGCAGCAACATCAACCCAAAACAATATCTCACAGTTGCTGCAGTTTAGCAGATCAGAATTAAACATCAACCAAAACAAACATATGGCAGCAACCTGTTTATGAGAGTGGCAGCTCGAATGTAGTATTTTTCATCAAAGTGTCTCAGCTAGATATAAACCATTCAAGGTGCTCAGTATGAAAAATGCCATGGAAGCTAAAGTGCAGCAATTTAAGCCTTGGAAGGGCAACCATATTGAGCCAAAAGGCAGCAGCAGCAGGCTTAAACTTAGCTCAAGAATGCAGCAATGTGCCTTAAAACAAGCAACAGTTGTTTGGCCTTTAATCTGGACCAAATGCACAATGACAATGTAATTTAAACTTGTCCCAAAGTGCAGCAATTAGCAATATGCTTCAGCCTAAGTGTAACAATTATTCCTCTAAAGAATATATCAGTCAAACCTTTCGAGAAGCACCAGTCATTTAGGTTTCAATGGCAACTCAGCAGTAATAGGTAGCAAAAATATCCTCAAGTATACAACAACAACAATAGTAGAGTAACATCAAGTCAAACTCATCAAGACACAGGCATCAGAGTGCAGTAGGGATAGGCCCAGTAACATCTGCTCATTTTGTTGGGGAAAAAACATCAACTAGCAATGGTCCCCTACTTATTCCTTTAAAAAAAACCATATATGCCTATGCATTTCCTAACGTTCATGAATGCTTGCTTGAGTGCACCAAAACAGATGTAAAAAGCCTTAAAACAGGTTGTCCAAGTTGGTTAGCATCACTAGGCTTCACAATACAAGTACTCCCAAGGCAAACATTTTGCTCTCCCGACTTGCATTATCTCTTCCGTATAGGGGTGGGACAACTTCTCATAACCTCAAAATATTCTACATAATACGGTCCTTCTGGCGTATCAATCGTCTGGTAGAAGTCGCTCATTTACTGGCTACGAATATAAACTAACTGAATTCTTTTTGGTAACCGACATTACTGAAATGGTATAGGGCGCGAGTCAAACTCGAATTCCTAAGACTCAGCTCTACTGCACGATTTATGAGATAAAATAATAGAAACCGTCCCTAAATATCAGATAGCCTTCTGTTTATAAGTATGGTGCACAACATACCCATAAACAAGACTCTACTAGACACGGCTTGTAGACTCCCTAGGACAAACATGTTCTGATACCAAGTTTGTCACGGCCCAAACCGGAGGGCTGCGACGGGCACCCGGACCCCACCCGTCGGGCACCGCTAATCGTACAATCAACTTTTAATCACAATTGAATACGAACTAAGATGAAAGAAAATTATAAAAATTAGGTATCCGTCTTATATATACACATACCCATACCAAGGCCGACAAGGCCACACATGACAACTATTCACAAGACACATGTCTACAAGCCTCTAAAGAATACATGACATCACAAGGATGGGACAGGACCCCGCCATACCCATATGCGGATGCAAAATTATTGTACCACGACCAACTGCAACTCTGAAACAAATAGAGTGCTCCAATATCAGCTGAACCAGCAACCTACTAGCGTGTACCGTCACCTTCTTTAATCGAACATGCGGGCATGAAACGCAACGTCCCCCTACAAAAGGGACGTCAGTACGACTGATGTACTGAGTATGTCAGGCATGAACAATAGTAAAACAGGGATATAACAACAACTGAAACAGAAATAATTGACCAGCAGTAAACGTCTCTGAGGGCCCTAATACATATTCCTAAATGTGATGCATAATGCAGTTTCCATATACATCAGCCTCATCGGGCATCTTCCTTACCATAACGGCCTCTGTAGGCATCATTTCATGTCGGCCTCTGTGGGCATAATATCATGTAATGATTAATGAATATATGCATAATGCAAATGTGGTATACTAATGTCCACACATGAATCCTCCCATAACCGCCTTGTGGGCATCATGTTATATCGCCACACAAGGGCATCACATCATATTGGCCTCTTCGGGCTCTTTCATGATAGTATGTACCAGTTGCAGGTGGTGTGCGTATATAACGTTTTCCCCTCTTTTCCATATCCCCTACATTTATATATATAATATTTACCATATAATAATGTGCATGGCACAAGTGGTCCAGGGTAATATATGAATATAATGCAAATGAATATGCATGAATGACAATAAAATACCCCGAGTGACATAATATCCTTGCACATTTGGCTAACCCTATGAATATCAACATATCTTCCGTATGCCTCAATAAGGACTTAGAAATATATTTAGACATGTTTTCAGCATAGGAATCAATAACATGAATATTCTTAACTACTAGGAGTAGAATCAATTATGGAGCAATATCACGGTTCCATTTTGTTACACGGAACATGCCAAAAGAAATAAATAATTTGTCTTAACATACCTTATCCGCTTTGTGTTTACGATACAACTAAAGCAGCCCAATCATTTTTCAAGTGTAGCAATCTGTCCTTTTGAAGAAAAATGAAGAAACAACATCTCATCGTAGCATTTGCTTAATTCTTTTAAACCAAGGGAACAACTACTGAAGCACACGACAATACCCCCAATATATAGCAGCTAGTACCACAAAGGCAGCAACTATTTGCTTCAAATGGTTTGGCCAAAACATAGCAACAATTAGCCCTCAGAGAGTGCAGAAAGAGCTCCTCAACATGGACATTTATTCCACCACGATAAATTAAGATGTGGCCTCTTTCACCCCCATAACTACAGCAACGATTCAGCCAACACGCAGCAGTAAAACACTTCCAAAAAGAGGTGTAAATGACCAAGACTGAAGCAGCAGCTTGCAGCAACATAACATCACGTAGCAGCTCAAGAGTGCCGAACAGATGGCCACCAATCGATAGCATATATATCCCAAAGCTGCCACTAATTCATAAAATTTCATAGTCATATATTGTTTGTCTCTCCAGTTGCCATGTGGCTAATGGTTGCCACCTAATTGATTCATCCAAATGTTACGTATAATTCTACTTAGTCTTAAGCCACTTAACCTCGTCCCCATAATAATTAAACAATCTCATAATTGATCAATTACACACATAATTAATTCTAGATCTCACTTCATTTAAATTCTAATAACTCATAAGACCTTCGTATATTCAATGTCATAATTCTTGTAATATGACACTAGTCCATAACTTCTTATGCATACTCCAAATTTATTCTCGATCTCCGTCGTCACATTTGTTACGTCCTAAATTATTTCGGGGTCTAATTCTTTTATATTCTAGTCTATTTATTAGCATACGTGATATCACATAAATTTTTCCAACGCTCGGGTCTATTTACACACGCCTAGCGATTTTCAAACTGTGATCCGAAAGTACGGGATGTTACAAAGGCCTACAAAGTATTCAACAAAAGAACGTAATGTGCATGTGATCTTTGATATGTGCATGTGTTCTTTGATGAATCAAATGATTTGGGTGACAAAGGCATGCAAAATGATAAAGCTAGAGATGGAGAATTTTCAAAGGTACCTGATGAGGCCATTGAAATTTCACATGGAAAGACTGATCTGATAATTCAAGTCAACCAAGATAATGGTGCAGAATCGCTAAGAAGCACGCAGGAACCTGGTGCCTCTATTATTTCTCATGAAGATGAACATCAGGTTAATGAAGTAGTACTAGGTACCTCGGGGTCTGGACAAACCAATCATAACGATTTGGCATATGGTGAAGACAGTGTTGTAGTACACTCTGCAGAATCTAGTCCATCAGACCCTCAAAGCACTGTTCAACCTGAGCGATGCAATAAGGGCTTATTCGAGAGGAACCAAGTATGTCACCCGGTACCCAGACCTTACGACAGAACTATCATAGGAACCAAGTTAAGCAAACTCCAAAAGGCACTATGATCAGTCTATTAGGGAGCTGTTGAAAAGGTTTGAAATGGAGAATGCTAAAATTATTGATACTCATATAGCCACTGTTACTCGACTGGACATGGATGAACATGGTTCTCATGTGAATGAAACCATGTATAGAGATTTCAATCAAGTCAAAGATATCCCATTTGAAGGCTGCAAAAAGAATTCTGAGGTATCTCAAAGGGACTCTGGACCTGGTCCTTTTCTATTCATCAGGAGATAATTTTGACTTGGTTGGGTATGATGATGCTAATTATGCTGGATATCTGGTGGATAGAAAGAGCACAACTGGAATGGCTCATTTTTTGGGATCATGTTTGATCTCATGGGATACAAAGAAATAAAACTTTGTGGATCTTTCTACTTCAGAAGCTGAATATGTAGTCGTTGCCTCTTGTTGTACTCAATTGCTCTAATAAAGCATCATCTTGAGGATTTTGGTGTGTTTATTGAGTGTGTTCCCTTGTTATGTGACAATACAAGTGCACCCAATATGGAAAATTGATGTTAGGGATCACTTCCTAAGGGATAATGTTGAAAAGGGGTTGATTTGTATGAAGTTCTGCAAAACGGAGGACCATGTAGCAGATATCTTCATGAAATGCATTAAGTAGGGAGCATTTTGAAAGAAATCATTTAGAGTTGGAGTTGATCAGGATCAACTAATTGTCTCATTACAAGATCCATCAATGATTGACTATGATTAGAGGACATGTATATGTTGGAAGTGTTTGATAATATCTAACTCAATTCTATACTGTTACATGTATGCACACATGGTAATCTCAAGAATGTGCAAGGATAAGTGATATTGCCTTCTACAATGATGTTGCCCCTATTTTCAAAAACTGTTGAGGAACCTGGTTCCTTAACTCAGGTTAGTATTTTCATTTGTACCTATTTTTTAAAACTTAATAGAGTGCCATATCACTATGACTTCTCCCTCATATTCTCTAAAATTACGATCGTGGACTAATCCCATTTGATGTTAGTTTCCTCTTTCTACGTGTCACATCACTTACTTTACCAAAATTCACTCTTCCACTTCCTAACTCACTTGCTCTCCTCTTCAAACAAAATAGAAATCATCAGCGTTTCAGTTTATCCATTGTAACTCCAATCCCCAAACACCATTCTTGCTCTTCTTCTTCACCAAAATTCATCATGTCTCAACCTAAATCCTCATCTCAATCCAATCCTAAACCAAACCCCCCCTGTCTCAATCTTGCTGAGGGAGAAAATGGTAGGTAGAATATTTTAGAAAGTAAGGAAGGAATTATAGCTAGATTTTTGGAAATTGTTGGGTTGATGAATAAAGAGGGACCTGGTGAAGGACCTGGTGCCTCCACTCAGAGGAAGCCATTTTCCATGCATTTAAGACTGCTCATCTATGGGATGAGACACCAGGTTCCCACCATGTATCTGCAATTACTGTTCCCCTAAGAGAGATATCTAAAAGTGGAGAACCTATGAATGTAACCTATGTTAAGGAAGATTGATGATGATGATGTTGCTTTGAATTTGGTGTTCAAGAGAAAATTTGGTTTTCTCCAAAGAAAGTGAGTAAAGGAAAGGTTGTGTATGAATGGATGCCAAACACCAGAGGCAAGGCTAAGGCCCAAATAGACTCTGCTTTAAGGTAAAGCAAGGATAAAACAACAAAAAGGAAGCATCTAGTGATAAGTATGTTAGTTGATATAGATGAGATTTCACCAACGAAGTTGGTGGAACTTGAAAATGATGAGGAGAAACCTGAAGTAGAGGAAACTCTACTTGAAAGAAAAAGTTCAAAGAAAGAAAAATAGAGGACGGAGAAATCAACAGTGGTGGAGAGACATGATGGAGAGGGAACATGTGTTGCGAATCAGGAGCCTCATAAAAAGAAGAGAAGATCATATCCTTTCAGGAAGAGGAAAGCTTGTGAAAGTGCAGAACATGCTTCCTCATCCAAAAAAAAAAGTGGAAATCACTAAGGAAGAATGGAGAGAAGTGCTGAGAATGCAATCCTAAAGGCTGAACTTCAACAAGGTGCACATGAAAGAGAAGGACTAGGTACATCTGAAGAGTTAAATGAAGAAAATGCTCAGCTCAAGGGTGAGGTAGCTGAACTAAAAATGAAGGTGGAGGACTTGACCTAGCAACTGGTTAGTGACCAACGGGCAGTATATGAGCGGATTGACATGATTCTCCCAAAACTGCTTTACGTTATTCATTGTCTTAGCCTCTCCTTCCCTATTTCCTATTTCTTGATGCCCTATTCCCAGAACCCTTTGATCTTCCTATCTTTTGTCTCTACTGTCTTTATGCAGTTTTTATTGTTGGATTGTAATGACGTTCGGTACTCTTGTTTGTTTTTACCATATTTTGTGCATGTTGGATCTACTATTTTTTTGTTAATAAAAAATTAGGCATTATCTTTCTTTTTGTGTAATGTTGCTTAACCATGCTTATTCTGATTTTGCTCATGTTGGTGTTGCCCCAGTGTCCATGAGTTAATATTGCTTTAATTCATTTTCCTCATGTTACTGCTTTTACTTTTTTCAATGATGTCAAAAGGGGGAAGATAATTAAGGGGGATAATCTTGTTGGTAATGCAGTGATAAATGTTGTTATGTGCTAAAGAACAAGCAGGGATCTGGTTCACATGAGGAATTTTGGATTCACGGTTTGTCATCATCAAAAAGGAAGAAATTGATAATGTATGATATGTATTGTTTTGATGATTTGACAAACATGCATTAAGGGATAAGTTCCATTCTCCGATGGATCAGTTCTGCCAAAGCAAGTCAACTTTACAGCTGTAAAAGCTGCTGACACAGCGGTAGCGTAGTACAACAAAGCAACAATGTAGTAGCAGAGTTGTAGCTCGTCCTAGGAGTATGGCTTGTCACTATCTCACCTATCCACTTGCTCTACATATATAAACAACATATTCCAAGTAATCTACACACTTGAAAATCTGAATATTGACAATCATCTCAAGTGCTAGCTGCTGCACCTCAAGGTGCTCTCAAGAACAAAGATACAACAAACTCAAGGACCAGTTCTCTATCAATGAAGATGTTTTAATTCCTTAGGTTTTTTGAGTCTTTGTCTTTTGTTCTTTAACTTGTAAACCTACTCTTCTTGTAAGAAGTTGTTTGTAGGTCGTTTGGGTTCTCAAACCTTTTAGTTGTACACTTGGATAGAGTTAGTCAAGGAGTATCATTGCAATAAAGTTATTGTAAAGGTCTTGCAATAGAGTTATTATAAGGGGGAAGGATTAATAGTTTCACTTGGCTAGAGTTAGTCAAGGAGTGTCTTTACAATAGCGTTATTGTAAAGGTCTTTTGTAAGAGGGAAGGATTAATAGTTTCACGTGGCTAGAGTTAGTCAAGGAGTGTATTTGCAATCGAGTTATTGTAAATGTCTTTCAATAGAGTTATCGTAAGGGAGATAGGTTGTAATATGAACATTGCTCAGTTCTAGTGAAGTTTTGGAAAAATCCTATTGTGGTAGGTCGTGGTTTTACTTCCTTGAGCAAGGTGGTTTCCACGTAAATATCTTGTGTTATTTACTTTCTGTTTTGGTTAAGGGAACAGTTAGAGAACCCAGTTCTCTGTACTGTATGGTGGACTCGTATATTCTATCACTTTGCAACTTCATTATTAGTAACACCTGAAACCAATTGGGGTCCAATAGTTTGGACGTGAAGCCTGGGGTCGTAACGCGAACCAATCTGAGTAACTACTCCTGATTTTTGGAAACAATTTAAGCCTTTTAGAGAAAGTTTTTTCACACCAGGTATTTCAAATCATGTTGAAAATTATCTATTCAAAATTTTGTTTTTTATCGCTTATACTATCTTATACCTTATACAAGTTCCATTTATCGTAACAACACTGAACATTGTAGTGCTTGATGAAGCAGCTACTCTTCGAGCCGTGAAAGCAGTCACTAATGCTTACATTAAAGTAGGTTGCCTACATCACACTCTTAGAGGTGCGATCCTTTTTCGAACCTTTTTAACGCGGAATATTTTGTGCACCGGGCTTTCCTTTATCTTTTCTATAATGGCTTTGAAATTTCAAGATTATTTGAAATATGGAGTGATTCCTTCTTAGTCAAAGATGACTTCTCCAGTAAAAAATGACCAGTGATGAAAGTGCCTTTTGTATCTTTCTTTTTAGTGGCATGTGTTCTTGGAGAATTAAGCTCTGTTATTATTGCAAGACGAAGTGCAAATCTGAGGCTGTGATTTCCGAATATGACATTGTGTCATACTAAGTTAGATCTAAGGCTGGCCAGTTGGTCGGGACGGCCCGATCCCGACACCGCTCCGACCTCGATTAGTATTAAAAAAAATTGGTAGCGAGACTCGAATCGGGACGGGACAATGTCTCATCCCGATCCGTCCTGAGCCCGCCCCGATCCCGCCCGTAGTCCCCCCTTTGCAAATATAACCGTTGCACCAACGATCATTTTAGATTTTGGTTGTTGGACAACGACCATTTTTGGCCTCCCCCCCTCCCCCAATCCCCCTACCACTTAATATTTGTTTTTAACCCATAAGTTATTATATTTACACTTTAATCCAATTTTTCAACTATAAATAACTCATTTTCTCTTCATCTTTCTCACAAATCTTCCTACAATCTCTCTAATCTATCAATATATCTCTCTACAAGTCTACATTGTTTACTAAATATTCAATTTTATTTATTTATTTGGGAATTGGGAGTGAAGTTGGCAACTAGCTTGAGGATCTTCCATCGAGCAAAGTTTCAATTTTCAACCTCTCGATTACACGTTGACGTTACATCGGCGTTTGGTACATTCGTTTCTTCATTAAATTATTATTGTCTGTTTATTTTATTTAGCGCACTTAATTTTACTATATTTAATTATTTATTATCATAATTAAAATGGATGGATTAAGAGGTATGTTTAAGGGTAAGGGTGTTTCTTCTAGTAGGGGCAACCAGGGCAAGGGTACTTCTTCTAGTCATCCTATTCCTACACAGGATGATTTTGTTGATACTCAACATTTTTCTACAATACCATTAGATTTAGACGAGGAGCTATTTTCTGGAACTCAAGAAGACTTTAATTTAGACGATGATACACCCACTAATGTTGATGACAACACACCCACTAGTGCACCTTCAACTGAAATGCCTCATATTCCCCCTAGTATGAGACGAGGTCCAGCAAACCGACCATTAAAATCAGATGCATGGATATTTTTTGATAGGGACGTAGAGAATCAAGTAGCTAGATGTAAAATTTGTAAAAATGTTTTAAAATTTAAAACTAGAAAAGGTCACGGTGGGACGGGGGGTTTAATTAGACACGTAGTAAGTGCTCATCCAGCTAGGTATGCCCAATATCAGGCTTCAAAACCGGGTGCGCAAACGCCCGCTCCATCGGGACAAGGTTCACATATTGATATTGTCCCGGACCAAGTACAAGGTCAAATTAACCCTATGACGGGGGGAATTGTAGGCCCTAAATACAATAAACATAGAGATAAGGAAGCAATATCAAAATTAGTTGTTGTGGAGGGTTTGCCTTTTCATTTCCTTCATCTCCCGATTTTATTCATTACATTGGAGATATATATAATCCTGCTTTTAACGGTTTTTCTAAATCAACTGTTAAGAGAGATGTATTTAAATTCGCACATGAATATCAACAATATTTACGTTATTCATTATATCATTTTAATGGCAAAGTATCTATCACGTCTGATATAGGTCGTAGTACTAACAACCATGATTATTTAACGGTAACCTGTCATTGGATAGATTATAAATGGTCTATGAAAAAACGTATCTTAGCGTATAGATATATAGATGATAGGCACACTGGTACTTTTATTACAGATAATATTTATCAAGTGTGCCATTATTATAGAATAACCGATAAAATTATGACTATTACATTAGATAACGCTTCTTCTAACAATTACGTTATTACAATTTGAAAAAATAGTTTAACTCCATCTTTTTCAGATCATTTTCATATAAAATGCGCGTGCCATATATATAACTTAATTGTAAATGATGGTCTATCACTTTTTCAAGACATTCTTATTAAAATACAATTTGCTATAAACTTTATTTTTAAAAGTAATAGAGTACAACGAAGAAAAGAATATAAAAAAATTTGACACGATTGTGGACTACCTTATAGAAAAATTTCAGAAGAAGTATCCACTAGGTGAAATTCTTTATACGAGCAACTACTTGTTGCTTATGACTATAGAAAACCTATAACTTTATTTTTTAACTCTCATAATCAAAATCCAGCTGATATGGTTATAGATAGTGATTGGGTAAAAATTTTCAAACTTATTGTATTTTTAGAGAAATTTTTTCAAGCAACAAAAAAAATTTCGGTATATATTATCCTACTATTTCAACTATGTTGTTTTATATAACTCTAATATTTTTATTACTTAGTGAATATATGAAAAAACCAGCTTATATGACAGCTATTAAAAATGTTTATCAAAATAAAAAAATATTTTATTCCTATTCCCACTATTTATATTATTGGTGTTGTATTAAATCCGACTATTAAAATAGACGGTATTAAATCACTAATTGAAACTATTTACGATTGTATAGAAGTACTACCACCTCCAAGTCCCAAAAATCTAAATCACCCACCACCTATTGAACAAACTAAAGAAGAAGTGTTGTCTAGCATAGAAGACCAATGCAAAAAAATATTAGGTTTTACCAACAAGAAAATGCTAGTAACTTACCGACTTCCATACCATCTTCTTCATCTTCAACACAACCTCACAAAAGACATGTTGTTTCTGCGGCTAGTATTGAAAGCCTCAGAAATAGAATGTGCGGCCGTACCGCTACTAACCAAATTAAAGAATTGGATATTTTTGTTTTGCAGGGTTCTATACCGTACTAAGAAGTTATCAATGAAGATGGACATGAAGACTTGCTGAAATCTGGAGGGGGAATGAGAAGACCTTTCTGACACTTTCAATGATGGCCCGAGATGTTTTGAACATTCAAGCATCATCAACTGCATCTGAAAGCGATTTTTCTGCCAGCAGATATCAAATAGGAGACCACAGACACTCATTAGCCGGAGACAGCTTGAAAATTGCAGTATTATTCATAGATTGGATACGAGTGGAGCGGAGAAGGTGCGGTCAACCGGAGATCAACGAAGAAGAAGACGAAAACTACAACGAAATCTTATCCGAAGGTAGTGGAAGCGACATGGATCAATTTGACCAACAAATACCAATTTCAACCGAAGAACCACAAGAAATTATCAAGCAATTATAACAGATTTTTTTGAGAATGTAATTTTGTTAATTGCAATTTTATTATGTAATTTGCAACTTTTGGACAACACCACAAAGTTGCAATTTAGACAATTGTATATGTATTACAAAAAAATCATGTCTATTAAATAATATAAGAGGCACAAAAACAGTCTTGGATGTTTTTATTACACTATCTTGTCTTGTTTATTGAGTTTTTTTATACATATGTTATTAAAAAAAAAAAGGAAAACCCGCCCCAATTCCGACCCCGCCCCGCCTCGATTCCGACCCGCCCCGATTCCGACCCTGACCCGCCCCGATTCCGACGGGATCGAGACGGGACTGGAGCAAGTCCCGCCAAACCCGACCCCGCCCCGACCCCGCCAGACCCGAGCCCGGCCCACCGGCCAGCTATAGTTAGATCCCCTCGACACAGACACATCATTGCCAATGAAGGAACCGAGTAACATAGGTCGTGGACACACTGATTTTCAGAAGAATTGTTTTTTTTTTCTTTCAAAAATCACCCAAATTTAAATTATCATTGAATAAGTATGGTTGCTTGTTTGTTGATTAATAATGAGGACAAACTATCTATTAATATTGAAATCTTGCCTATGCGCTTGTTGGGCAAAACTTCAAAGTGTATATGATATGAGATTTTGCCTCGAGGCAAAATTAGTTGGTTTTATATTAAAAAATAGAACTCATGCCGATGTTAACTTAATTTCTACTGAATTATGTCGGACAAGGCATAAGTTCTATGCAACTTTGCCCGAATAGACCTAATTTTTATTGAACCTTGCCTTTGTAATAGTTACTACACAACTAATGTTTGTTAACTTAATTTCTACAGAACTATGCCAGACAAAGCATATGTTCTATGTAACTTTGTCCGAATAGGCATTGTTTTTATGAAACCTTGCCTTCAGAAATAGTTACACTATACAACTTATTCATGTTAACTTAATTTCTACAGAATTATATCAGACAAGGTATAGGTTCTATATAACTTTGCCCGAATAGGCATAGTTTCTATGAAATCTTACATTGCGAAATAGTTATTATACAACTTATGCATGTTAACTTAACTTATAACAAACTATGCCAAACAAGGTATAGATTCTATGTAACTTTTTCCGAATAGGCATAATTTCTATGGAACCTTGCCTTACGAATAGTTACTACACAATTTATGCATGTAAACTTAATTTCTAAAGAACTATATTGGACAAGACATATGTTCTATGTAACTGTGCCCGAATATGCATAATTTTTATGAAACTTTGCCTTGCGAAATAGTTACTACACAATTTATGTGTTAACTTAATTTCTAAAGAACTATGTCGGACAAGGCACAAGTTCTATATAAATTTGCCCGAATAGGAATAATTTCTATAAAACCTTGCCTTGCGAAATAGTTACTGCACAACTTAAACATGTTAACTTAATTTCTAAAGAACTATGTCTAACAAGGCGTAGTTCTATGTAAATTTTCCTAAATAGGCATAATTTTTATGAAATCTTATCTTACGAAATAATTACTACACAACTAATGCATGTTAGCTAAATTTCTACAGAACTATACTGGACAAGAAATATGTTTTATGCAACTTTGCCCAAATAGGTTTCACTAAATAATGCCAAGAGAAAAGTTGTTGATGAAATTTGAAATCCACCATTTTTTTATACTCGGAAATCATGGGACTCGACTCCCTTCCAGTGAGCATCATGTCCAGTTCCTCCAGTTTCATTTTAAAATTTTGACACGTGTCCCCTTAGCAAATCAATGGATTTGATTTATTTTATTAACTGAGACATCTAAACCATGGTTAACAACTTTCTCACATTTCGTTGCTGTCACCTCGAATTCCCCAAACCAGGAGGAGCCACCAACCAACTGCAATAACTCGTGATTTCCTCGCTTTGAAATACCTTCAATATCAGAGCTTAGAAGAGGTCATACAGAAGACTCATCAGGTATCTTGGGTTCTTGAGGTGGTTAGTAACTTCCAAGGTACTAAATCTTCTGCAGAACACCCTTGACTGGCTCTTGTAAGTATTGCAGAGAAATGAAGATGGCTTCCTGTTCGCGGAATAGGTTGGAAGTACAATTAGTGGACACCTCACTGGTGGCAAAAGAGTTGCTCTGATGTAGAAACTCAAGACACACGCTCACACATACACATACAAAAAAGCCTGAAGAAGTACCTCTGTTCGGATTGTCCTGCTTCCTTGATGTGGACATGTATTCAAATACCTCCTTCGCACTTTTCCCCTAGACAGTAGAAGATTCAGGTTAGTAGCAGCTCATCTGTTTCTACCCCCCCCCCCCCCCACACTACATGCTTATAATTCTATTAGGACTCTAGCAGTTAATGTCCTGGAATATCAGAATGATTATAAATGGCCTCGTAACTCTATATACATGCTCCAAGTTGGTCCGACAGTAAATAAGAGAAAGTGTGACTTGGGAGATAGTCACAAAAACTAACACTTGTCACAGAAAAAATGTTTCTTCATGAAGTTAAAGGATATCATTTTAAAAAATCTAAACAAACCAACACTTGCATAGTTTGTTTCATGAAAAAGGTTCAAACACATCGGAGACTAGTGTATCCACATTAAACAAGTTTGCATAAATAGTCCCTTCAAGTTATTGTCTTCTTCTATACACTCTTCCAACCCCGCAAGTCCACCAAAAGCAATTAGCAGGTGCCTAAAGATTAAGATAAACAAAGACAAAATCCTACTACGTTAATAGATGGAACAAAAAATATAAGCCCAGTGTCCAGATCAAGTGATAAGCCAGTTACATAAAAAGCATTCAGGAAAGGAAGCAAGAAAAGTATGGAGCACTTCTGCATTTCTATTTAAAGTGTCGATATGAAGTTAGAGCAATATGAACTGTTAAAGAAATGAACATTGGACATATCTCAAAGATAGAGCAATATGAACTGTTAAATAAATGAATATTGCGCCTAAGTCAATCCTAAAAGCTAGCCCATGAGGTGAGGATTGCCCAATACATATAAGGAGACAATAACAACCCCTACCCTCAAGCAGTATTGGACACTCTTTAACACACGAAACCCGCCCGCTCCAACATACATTGGGTAAACCGAGAAAAGGTTTTGAACCTATCTCAACTTCAAAAGCTAGCTCATGAGGTGAGTGGAGACAAGCCCATAACCCTCATACATTGTTGGACACACTAACCTGAATAATTAGCCAGGATTGAAGAAAAGGGTCCTGGACCCTGAGCTCACTAAGTTTTAAGTTGTGAATTGTAGCCCCAAAAAGGAAACATATAAATAGAGAAACATGATAAAATGTTAATAGAAAAGATTTGGGCTATGACTTGATTTTAGAAACTCAAATGGCGGACCTATTTGAGAAACAAAAGAGCCCAGAACCTACACACTGTACTAGTAGATGTCCTCTAGTGAAAATCCAGCATAACGCAAATGGCATTAAGAAGTTTTCTCTGCTATCAAGTCCCAAAAGTGGAGAAGTTATCTGTTTTCACTTTTCTTTCCCCGGAAATCGTTGCCGTGAAAGGGCTTTCCACATGGTCAAAATGTATTTAAAATAGCATTGTTCCATAAAGGATGAGATGGAAGTGCTTTCAAAAATCTTCAGTTTAGGAACATATTCTGATTATTCATTACAGGACATCATGTGATTACTTACACACAAAAATCTCACCAACAACTATCGAAGCATACCTGAATGATGGGAAAGTCAGATCCGAGGACTTCATAACAACACCATGCTCTGAGGTACCAATCAAGTGATCATACCCTCCCTAATCAAACAAGAGATATTGCACAGTTATTATTTATGCATTGCTTCTCAAAAGGGGGTTGAACACAACCATAAATACCTTGTATGGGCAATTCTTGAATACAGAACTGATATTTGGAGCATATCGTACTTTATAACCCCAATACATCCCTGCATCTTCCCTAGGTGTTGAAGAAGTGACAACCTGATGTGGTATGTCTGAGAATTGAAATGCGGAATCGTGAACTTAGCTGCTGACAGTCATGTTAAGTAAATAAAAACAGTTCCTGTGGCAGTAAGTTAGGTTTGAGACAGAAATATTACTATTTGCATTCATGGTTGGTTTACTAAAGCATCATGTAAGCGAGTTCAATATAAATATGAGAAGTCAAGGATTTTTAATGTAACAACACATTGTGTTCGGGTTAACTACAAACTATATTGAAGTCTACAAACATCTAGAAGGTTTGTGAAGGTGCCCTTTCAAACACCACATATCCATGTCGAAAAAAGATAGAAAAATGTCCAAATTAGAGAGTGAGGAGCAAACATGTTTGTAGAAAAAATACCGACAATGGAAAAACAAATTTCATTCAATCAGATGACTTCATCAATACATCCTAGGTAGTCACAACAGGGTTAAAATTGGAAATTAAAGTAACAATAAAACACAACCACTGTTGAAAGGAAAGCAAGATATAGTGCTATAAATGTCGTATAATTCTGATACAAACCTGCATTCAAATTTCTCTCTTCTCCCATGGATACTGTCACCCTTATTCCTGGGTCAAACTTGATCAATCGCAACAGGCTGCACAGTACTAGCAACGTAAACTGATGGCCAACTCAAATAAACTTATAATTATATTAAAAATACCAACAATATCTCAATTTCTTGTTTATCTTTCTTTTACAAGATCAACTCTTGTTTATCAAGGCTACCAACACAGCAAAATGCTTTTGGGATGAAGCACTAGTAGTTTACTTGAAGAGGAAATAAAATTCAAACATGTTATTAATGACAAATAGAACATTTGCTTTTCAAGTAACCACACCATCTTGTCAGCAAGTACGCGACAGCCATTGAAAAACAAAGGGCAAAGGAAACAGCAATGAAGCACTGGATGTAGAGGCCCCGATTCAGTCATACAGTGTTCCAACCTAATAATTGAACATCTGGCCAAGTGTTCCTCAAAAAGTGATAAAGAATCTACACTGAGCTTCACATTCCTTAAAGAGTGAAAGAATCTAAACTTAGCTTCATATTAAGCAGGTCAGCAAACCACATAGGCGGTCCATGATCCTACTCTTTCTAGCAAACTTTATATTTTGAAAAGAGAGAGACCTTGGGAAATGGTAGAGTTCTACCTTTTGAAAGCAATAAGGATCAATAAATGGAAAAAGAATAACAATACCTAATTTCATCACAGCTTCTATCTGGTTTCTCTACCTCCCAAGGTAGAGGTAAGGTCTGCGTACACTCTACCCTCCCCAGACCCCACGTTGTGGCATTCCACTGGGTATTTTGTTGTTGTTGCTTCTATCTGGTTTCTTTCTCATAACCTATATCTTAATAATGTGTTACAAATATCTTCAAACTCCATTCCAGGTCAAAGTTGCTCTAAGCCCATCTTACCAATATTTCATTAAAACAGTGATAACAAAGGGAGCATACAAAGTCCCCCAGAAACCAAACATGTTCCGGCAAAAAAATCCACATACTATATGGTACAAGGGATTCCCAGCATCTCATCGAAGGAGTATGTAATGTAGAATTTGAAGAAAGAGTATTTGACTTTCATTATTTTTGTTTCATTTTTTTAATTGGAGTCATTGCCAGTTACAGATCATATATATAACAGCCAATCTCGAGAATATGAAACAGAAAAATATGAGTGTAGCTCGTAGCTCCATTTGTATGACTGTTACAATGTCTACAAAGGAGAAGATTCTTCTTTCATTTGCACATATATATGCTTCTTAACATGCAATATGAATCAGGCTATCTACAGAAGAAACTATATATGTCATGATCACAACAGCTACCTAGAAGGAAAATAGTAGCAACCACATAAGCATTATACAAAGTAAGACAGCATGTTGAAATTGGAGAGTAAAATACATTGCTAAGCCCAACGTCAACAAGTGTTCTCCCAGATGTTAAATTTTGATCCTTTAATGTGACACCTAGAAACAGAAAAAAGTGTCTCAATGTGTCACCTATCCATCTAGAATATTAAACTGATATTTAGATCACCACACATCATGATCAACAAAAGGGATATAACAAGATCAGAAGAGTATTTGAGCAATTTTGTCAAAAAGAGGTTACAAGAACAAAAGGATAATTTAGTAGACAGATACAAATCAGACATTTAAACACCTGATGTGAGATTCGTATTGTCAAACAGGCCCTTAGTTTTTAATTTAGTCATCTGGAACTGTGTCAATTTAACAGATAGGTGCGAAGTTTTTTTTGAATCAGGTAAAGATAGGTGCAAAGTTATAGCATCAGTAACATGAATTTTTCAACAGAACTTACCTGAAGTTCAGCGATCAAGTGTAAGCCATCATATGCAGCAACTTTGCACCATAATCCAGTTATCATACATATTTGAAAATAGACCAGAAACATGTTTGGTTTTGTCAGATTTTGATACAGTCTTGCAGAGTTTTAGTATTTCAAATCTTATATTTAGGTAACTATTCAAAACAACTACTACAACCTCAAATCCCAAACCAGATACCTATTTTTGGTCAAAATACATTAACTAAACATTATATAGGTGCAAAGTGATTGCATCAGTGAAGTAAATTTTCAACAGGACCTACCTGAAGTTCAGAGATCAAGTGTAAGCCATCATATGCAACAAACTTTGCACCATCACACCATTTATTGTATATAATATCATATATACTTGAAAATAAACCAGAAACAGGTTTGGTTTGGTTAAGGTTTGATATAGTCTTCTAGAATTTTTGTATTTCAAATTTAATATTTAGGTAAGTATACAAAACCACTACTACAACCTCAATCCCAAACCAGATAAACTATATTTTGGTCAAAATAAATTAACTGAAGACAATATATAGGTGCAAAGTTATAGCATCAGTGTAGTAAGTTTTCAACAGGACCTACCTGACATTCAGAGATCAAGTGTAAGCCATCATATGCAACAAACTTTGCACCACCACACCATTTATTTTAAATAATAAATATAGATATTTTCGAAGTATAAACCAAAGCCATAGAGGATGTTAAAGTGGCAAGAATCCAAATCCATCAATGCCTGCATCAAGTGCAATTGCAATAGATAGAGACAAGTATATACACGCAGTCATGCAAACATCATTATTTACATATAGGCCAAAGAAAAGGCCATCACCTTCATGCATGATCATTTGAATATTCAACTTCTTGTATGATCATACTCTTGCAAAGAGCAACTAATTTAAGAAAAACGAAAAAGATTAACATACTTATATCAATACCATCTGAATCGCACCCTAACTGATTCAATGGTAAAAATTGTGCGCCAAACCTCCCCCATGGAGGGTGCTGGAAAATGAAACCAATATACTGATATTCTGAGATTTTACAAGAAGAGCAGTATTGACATGTAAGTTTTAGTTTGCTATTCTCTTTTAGAAATAAAGATTTCGAAGTTGTAGCAGGTCAGGGAAAATTGAGGATGAACTTATAAGCATAATATTGAAACACATTCATTATAGGAGATTTTAGTAAGAAAAGAAAGCAATAACAAGCTATTGAGTGCAAGGTCCTTTTAGTTTTTTCCTGAGTGAGCCAGTGTGCCTGACATGCAAATGATAGGGGTATTATTTAGGATGCTGCCTTCTCGATAGGGAGCCCATTCATGCTTCCGCAAATGATGTGGGCCATCAAGTGGTGGCAATGAACCCTGAAGACAGCAATACATTTGAGATCAGAAATCATGAAATTGATTCAATTTAAGCCTGTTTGGTTTCAACTTCACTGAACTGAATTAATAAACCTCATCAAAACAGTATTATCTCTTTTATCAGAAAATAGTACTGTTAATCACAAACACTGTTGGTTACTGTACTAAAATAAATCAAATAACCAAGTCTCAGAGCTAATAACCACACCCGGCTGGTACTGAATTAAATAAATTCGACTACACAATAGCAACCTTTTTGGAAAAGGTAAATATGTTATATATGCAGCAGAAAGTGCCAGAATATGTACAGGCGAGCAAGCACCAGAAAATAAATGGAACTAGTTTTCATATCCAAGCTCTTAACAATTGACATTTCATCATAATTTCGAACGGTGATCCTCACCACATATCTTAAATTGTTGTGCATGGGGAAAAGACTCTTCCGAAGATATTGAGGTGTCTCCATATACTTCAAAATCCTTAGAAGAAATGCAGCACCACTTTCATCTTCATCTGACCTGTTCTCCATTGTAGGATCTGAACTGTCCACTGCACTACCTATGTTGTCAAATACAACAACCTGTTCAAGAAAAAACCTTCAAGTCAAATCCCAATTTATTTATCTCTTTTGATAACACTTAAGCCTGTTAGAGAGTTTGCATTGTATGCATGTGTTCAAAAGTAACACCAATCTCATACCAAAGATTCTCCCAACAAAATCAACACATGATCAAATGAATAACTTGGAAAAATGAGCACCTCATCTATCCGAAAAATGGTGGAAGCACGAGCAATCTAGCCAGCCAACTGCCAAATAAGAAAAGAAAGATAATAAGTAATAAGAAGATGAGTAAGACAATAGAAAGTACCTGAACGATAAACACCCATAACTTGCAAACAAAATAAGTACTATATGGGTGTGTTTGGTATGGAGGAAAATATTTTTCAAAAAATGTTTTCCAATATTCCCACGTTTCGTTGGTCCTCTAGGAAAACAAGTTCCTTGAAAATGACTTTCCCAATGAAAGTAGGAAAATCAAGTTCCACAAGTGGCATTCCAATTTCATTGTCTCCTTCCCCACCCCACCCCACCCCCATATTGTTTAGCTAGATTACATATAAATGCTCTTCAAAAAATAGTTACTGCTTACTAACCAAGCACTAGAAAATAAGTAAGAAAACCACTTGTTTTCCAAGAAAACATTTTCCTTCGTACCAAACATACCCTCTGTGTTTACTAGTTCCAACTTTTTGTTTCTTCTCAAACATTATTTCTTCTAACTCCATCTGTTTGAGCTTCGCATTGCCAGTCCCAAGCCCAGATAATGGTGGTGGGATGCAACACTAAAACTAGTAAGTTAGCTGATAATCAACCCAGAAATGAAACGGGTCGAAATGGAGTGGAATAGCTACAAATTAAGATAAATTCCCATAATAGTAAATGTGTTGGGACATACTCTCCTAAATACAAGCCTGTATAAAACCACTCCAAATGGAGTGGAATAGGTAAGGATGATTCATATAACGGAACACAACTAGTCTGGGAATGATACGATTTGAAATATGATTAGAGTGGGATTGCTTGAGAGGGGTTGTACAGAAACGATGTATATGTGCATTGCCAGAGCTAATTGATGACTTCCGGAATTTACAAATAGACCCCGCTAGTTCTTAATTATTAGTTTAATTATTTACATAATTTCCACAAATTTTATTTACTATGATGAGGGTTATGTAGCTAACTTTAGCTCATTGTGGAGTTATCAATGAAAATATATATTAAATCTATTTATCCTAGCTTAGTTCCTAGTTATAATTTCTTCTCAATAGCATAGTTGTTGTGTGCATTCAAAAAAAAAAACGAGAAAGAGAGCGTAATGAAGATAATGAAGTTACCTTAGTAGCGAGTTCGAGTGACTGCGTATTGTCAATGATAGAGCCAGAGAGTGCTATGGAAACTGTGGGTTTTTCCTTCACCTCTTTAGATTTCTTTTTCTTCTTTTGGGAATACCCGTTGGCAAGATGGACATCATTTTGACCTTCTTTGATGTTCTCTGTAGTTCAGGGTTCCGATTCGGCTCTCTTCTTCTTCTTCCCCATTTCTGCACTGAGGAGAGGGTTTAGGGTTTTAGCCGAATGACTGCTATTTATGCTCATCCGCCTCAATATTTTCGTACCCTTTTTTAGATAGTACAATAAGGGGGAGGATATTGTTTTTCTTTTATGAATGGACTTAAACACCTTTTTAAATTTAATAAATGAAAATGAATCAATTGGATTCTTTACCATTTAATTTTTTTTTAAATGCAAAAACTACTTATGTGTTATTTCCAAATTTACCTATAAAAATAGAAGAAGGTTATAAAAATAAAAAAAATTATAAAGGGCATTCGAAACTATTTAAAGATAATATTCCCATCATTTAGTGTTGAAAATAGTCCAAATTTACTTGTGAAATATTTAAAACTACTCAATTTTATTTTATACTTTTGATTTATTCATATTTTTGTTGTTAGTATATTATTTCATATTTTTCTTTGTCATAAATGGAGTTTCAACGTAAAAGTTGCTGGAGTTATTACTTATTTCTATTACTCTTTTATTCTAAATAATGTAAAGTCAAAAAAATAATTGTTGGTCCCTTTTCTTTCTCTCTTTCCTAACTTTGTAAAATGCATTTTGTACCAAATTGGTGGTGGAAAGTTACATCTTCCTCTTTATATTGAAATGTATTTTATTGAGCTTCTAAAGAGTTGGAAAAAGGGAGTAGCCTTGCGCACATGAAAAATAAGCTTCGTAGGCAAAACAGATCGATTTGCCCACCCCCTGCGCGCGAGGTATACGTGAGGTCTAATTCAATTCTCATTTTGCAAAATATTATTTTGCTATTTTTGAGCTTACCCGAAATTATTCAAATTCATGCTTATCAGATTAAAGTCCGGGTGTAGCTCTCATATCTGGGCGTAGCTCTCATACCACCAGAATTAATAATTCGGTCAAGGCTTATGCCACCGAAACTGATTGTTACGAATCTGATCAAGACTTATTCTACCGGATTTAATTGTCCCGGAATCGGTCAAAGCTCACTATTTTGAAATAAATTATTGCAACAGTCACTATCCATAAATATTCTAACTTAATGACGATTTTATTTCTCTGATACCAAGTTTGTCACGCCCCAAATCTAAAGAGGCGTGGCCGACACCCGACTCCTGGACGGCCCGAGCGAACCACCTGAATATCATTACGCGAACGTATAACTGTCTGGATCGACAAGGACTCATAATGATAACTACAAAGCAATACGACATAAAATCCTGCACACAAAAGAACCCAACATATGCATACATACATACATATTAAGGCCGACAAGGCCAACATACTCTTCTAACCAACCATCCGGGCCTACAAGGCCGTACTAAACAAATTGTACAACACATGACATGTCTACAAAGCCTCTAAGAGAATGTCGACATAATACATAAGTCGAGACAGGGCCTCCGACATACCCAAAGTACCAGAAGGATATAAACACCACCCTGACTCGGCAATACTCCAGGAGGAAATGGAGCTCACCAACAAAAGCTTATGTATGAACGCGATCTACAAGGGCGGGTCCTCTCCTCGTCTACATGAACCTGTGTGGCATGAAACACAGCGTCCTCAGGCAAAGAGACATCAGTACGAATAATGTATTGAATATGTAAGGAAACAATAAAATAAAATATAATATTAAATAATCATAAAAGAAAGGGATACGAGTCAACCCAACACAACATACATATTGGACATTCGTATATTACAACATTGTTTTATGTCGTTATATTAACGCGGTAAGTCTATCTGTTTGTCTGTCCAACTAATCAGTGATAACTGTCAACCGATCGTCGTTCGGTGGTAAATAATGCGCCTGCTCAACTGGTGGTAAATAACGATATATAACTGCCCAACCGGTAGTAACTGCTCGACCGATCGTAGCCCGATGGTAAATAACGTATCTACTCAACCAGTGGTAAATAACGATAAATAACTGCCCGACCGGTCGTAGCCCGATGGTAAACAGAAATACATAATCATGCCCCTATAGATAGTGTACCCACGTATATAACCTTACTACTTTGCTTATATGTCACCATTAGATCCACACACAGACTCATACTATCATTGAAGTCATAAGAAGGCGTTGTGAACTCATCGGAGTGACGTAAGGTTGTTACACCTCTGATTATCGTTATGTACTATCAATCTATATTATCAGCCCAAGAAGGATCACAATAAACATGAAGGATAAATCTTTATAACATGAAATGTACTCTCAACAAGGGACAAACAAGAGTCACGGACATCTCAAACTTAATCATGAATAGAGTTAGTTTGATAAGATGTTTATTTACATTTCGCGGAAACCGAATTCATGCCAAAATAAGAAAAGGATAGCCTTAATATACCTTAATGCAAATCTTTCTATAACAACAGATCAATTTTACTCATTTACCATTTCACCTCGATGGCCTTCTTCAAAGCATTCATAACTTCCGAGAAAGCTCTTCTAATTTTCTAAACAAAAAAATAGCAGGGTGGTCCCTTATTCCCTCTTAAAGGACCCCATTGCCATACAACATTTTCCTAAGTGAGGCCTCTTTTTCCATATTCAAAATTCAGCCACTAAATGATCCATTCTTTTGGAACTTTTTTAAACTTCCCACTAAGGTTCATCGAGATGGTCTTATACAATATATTTGTTAATTCTTGAGAATGTAATTTAATGATAAGATATGTAAAATGTAAAGTCATACAAAACATATTAGTATATATATATTGGATGAAGTAATATATTAAGTAGTGATAATTTAAAGGATAATTGATAAAGGAATCTTGGCACCTTCTCTCTTCCGTGTGTCATTTATGCACTTTATGTTCTTGACACATCAACTCATCTATATCAACTTAATGCCACATTTTAGTCTTACTAATGTCATGTGTCAGCCAAAGAAAAGCACTTATTTATTAATCATAATTAATACTATAATTAATTTCGTACTCTCCTACTTTATTTCAACATTTCATTAATTACGAACATAATTAATTTCTTAAGCTCAATTCACTTGAATAATAATTACTTTAAACATACATTATATATTCATTATCATGGTCATGTAATATAGTATTAGTCTGCAGCCTACTTTGGCACACACAAAATATTATGTTCAATCACCATCATCACACTTTTATGTCCTAAATCATTTCAGAAGTTCATCCTTTTATACAATGAGATCTTGATCTCCATACTTGTATATGCCCTTATTCTTGCTGGTCTTGGTAAATTTTGCTCATGTTAGATGGTCCAATTCCTAGTCCAAAAATATAGGGTACTATAGCTTGAATCGTATTTCATTCAAAAAATGTCGAACTTCGGTGAAACTCTATGTCTTCGATTCGTTTAACCTCTAGTCCTTCTAATACCAATCATGATCATAAACCTTTATAACCTTAGGATGAATATGTTTAACCACGTATAACCTCAAAAAAAATCTCAATTCCGAGCTTGCTTTGACTAAGTTATGACACAACTTTACTTATGAAGATACGGGATGTAACATCATCCCCCTTATGAACATTCATCCTCGAATGTTGGACTTACCCGCGTACTTTACTATTCTCATGGCTCGTCAGCGAACATCTGAAGCTATTTGCATGATTCACCTTAGGGACGATACTATAACTCAATAACAATATACCATAATATATCAACATGATTCATCTTATAGGAGGTATTATAATCCTATGTAATACTTGAAATCCTTTCTCATTGAACTGTTACTTCAGTCGTAGACAATATTCTTAAACATTATTCTCTTGTCGCTTATTTACTTTTCCTGCTATCAAGGCGGTATTCCACCCCTTCTAAGTGTTTTTAATCTTAAACTCCTCTGATTTTAATTAAGCTATACCGACTTTCTCTAATTTACGGAAATCATCAACTCACTTGTTTTGATGGGCTTAATCCCAAGGTTTTACCTATATTCGTCACTTCATCTCTCACTTTCTCTTACCTTATTTCTATCCATCTAAAACCTTGTTGTACTACGATACTTTGGCTTACGACCTACATTTATATGTTCATAACTATTTGTAACCTTCTATTTAACTTGCTTGTATCATAGACTTTCTTATGTTGTTCTAGAACCTCAAGCGAGACATCGCACTGCTTCTAAATTCTCCTTACTCTCGTAGCTAGACCTCCTGGTACCTGAAAATAGTAAGCTGGAAGACATGATACTAATGGTACCACTATCATTTCTGGATATTGAATCATCGCGCTTCTGGCCCTACCTGGACTATTCACAATCTTCTCTACTTAGGAATCTCGTATCTTCTTTACTTTATATCTCTGAACATCGTACCTTATTTTCTGATACTGTCATAACTTTTCTCCTTCCATTGTCCAATGCTCTTGGCTGGCCATAGCTTTTCTGGTCATTGACATCTCTATATAACATCATACATGAGCTAAACTCGATTCCTTATGACTTAGCTCTATAGCACTATATGGATTTAAAAGAAGAGTAACATACTCCTAAATGTCTTGTAGCTTCGTGTTTATATAATGTGGTGCAAAACACACTTATAAACAAGCCCTTACTAAACACGGCTTGTAGACACCCTAGGACAGACATGCTATGATATCAAATTTGTCACGCCCCAAACCTAGGGAGGCTTCTGGACGGCCCGAGCGAATTACCTGAATATCATCACGCGAATGTATAACCATGTGGGCCGACAAAGCCTTAGAATGATAACTATAAAGCAACACGACATAAAATCATACACACAGAAGAACCCAACATATGTATACATACATACTAAGGCCGACAAGGCAAACATAATCTTCTAACCAACCATCTAGGCCTACAAGGATGTACTGAACAAACTGTACAACACAAGACATGTCTACAAAGCCTCTAAGAGAACGTCGACATAATAAATAAGTCAAGACAGGGCCTCTGACATATCCAAAGTAACAAAAGGATATAAACACCACCCTGACTCGGCAATACTCCAGGATGAAATGGAGCTCACCAATAAAAGTTGATATCTAAATGCGATCTACAAGGGCGGGTCCTCTCTCCACCTACCCGAAACCTGCGTGGCATGAAACGCAGCGTCCCTAGGAAAATGGACATCAGTACGAATAATGTATTGAATATTTAAGGCAAAAATAAAACATAATATTACATAAGCATAAAAAAATATACAAGTAAACCCGAACCTCTAAAATACCGCTGAGGGCCACAACATACATATTGGACGTTCTTATATTACAACCTTGTTCCATGCGCTATATTAACACTGTAAGTCTATCTGTTCGTCTGCCCCAACTAATCAGTGGTAAATGCCCAACCGGCCATCGCACGGTTGTAAATAATGTGTCTGTCCAACCGGTGGTAAATAACGATATATAACTGCCTAACCGGTGGTAACTGCCCGACAGATAGTAGCCCGGTGGTAATTGCCCGACCAATCGTAGCTTGGTGGTAAATAACGTGTCTACCCAACCAGTGATAAATAAAGATACATAACTGCCCAACTGGTGGTAACTGCCCGACCGATCATAGCCTGATGGTAAATAACATGTCTGCCCAATAAGTGGTAAATAACGATACATAACTGCTCAACTGGTGGTAACTGCCCGATCGATCGTAGTCCGGTGGTAAATAGAAATACGTAATCATGCCCCTATATATAGTATACATACGTATATAACCTTATTATTTCACTTATATGTCATTATTAGATCCACACACTATCATTGAAGTATAAGAAGGCGTTGTGAACTCATTGGAGTGACGTAAGGTCATTACACCTCCTATTATTGTTATGTATTATCAATCATCATGTACTACATTATCATCCTAAGAAGGATCACAATAGACATGAAGGATAAATCTTTATAACATGAAAGGTACTCCCAACAAGGAACAAACAAGAGTCACGAACATCTCGAACTTAATCTTGAATATAGTCAGTTTGATAAGATGTTTATTTACGTTTTGTGGTAAACGCATTCATGCAAAAAAAAAAAAAGGATAGCCTTAGTATACATGAGTGTATATCTTTCTATAACTACAACGAATCAATTTTGCTTATTTACACTTTCACCTCGATGGCCTTCTTCAAAGCATCCATAACTTCTGAGAAAGCTCTTCTAATTTTCTAAACAAAAAAATAGCAGTGTGGTCCCTTATTCCCTCTTAAAGGACCCGTCGCCATACCACGTTTTCCTAAGCGAGGCCTCTTTTTCCATATCTCAAAATTCAACAACTAAATGATCCATTCTTTTGGAACGTTTTTAAACTTCCCACTAAGGTTCATCGAGATGGTCTTATACAATACATTTGTTAATTCTTGAGAATGTGATTTAGTGATAAGATACGTAAAATGTAAAGTCATACAAAACATATTAGTATATATATATGGGATGAAGTAATATATTAAGTAGTGATAATTTATAGGATAATTGATAAAGGAATCTTGGCACCTTCTCTCTTCCGTGTGTCATTTATGCACTTTATGTGCTTGACACATCAATTCATCTATATCAACTTAATGCCACATTTTAGTCTTGCTAATGTCACGTGGCAGCCAAAGAAAAGCACTTATTTATTAATCATAATTAATACCATAATTAATTTCATACTCTCCTACTTTATTTCAACATTTCATTAATTACGAACATAATTAATTTCTTGATCTCAATTCACTTGAATAATAATTACTTTAAACATACATTATATATTCATTATCATGGTCATGTAATATAGTATTAGTCTGCAGCCTACTTTGGCACACACAAAATATTATGGTCAATCACCATCATCACACTTTTATGTCCTAAATCATTTCAGAAGTTCATCATTGTATACACTGAGCTCTTGATCTCCATACTTGTATACGACCTTATTCTTGCCGGTTCTGATAAATTTTGCTCATGTTAGATGGTCCAATTCCTAGTCCAAAAATATGGGGTACTATAGCTTGAACCGTATTTCATTCCAAAAATATCAAACTTCGGTGAAACTCTATCTCTTCGATTCGTTTAACCTCTAGTCCGTCTAATACCAATCATGATCATAAACGTTTATAGCATTAGGATGAACATGTTTAATCACTTATAACCTCAAAGAAAATCTCAATCCCGAGCTTGCGTTGACAAAGTTATGACACAACTTAACGTATGAAGATACTGGATGTAACAGGTTTATACCGCCAAAACTGATTGTTACGAATCCAGTCAAGACTTATTCTACCCGATTCAATTATCCCAGAACCGGTCAAAGCTCATTACTTTGAAATTAATTATTGCAATGGTCATTATCTATAAATATTCTGACTTAATGATGATTTTATTTCTGTGAACGTTGGGAGATGTTTCAGATCTCAACCTTTATTCTCTAAACGCTAGAAGATGTTTCAGGCCTCAATATTTACTACTAAGACCTTGAAACCTACCTATAAATACCGGTAGAGACTTCACTTCTTGATACACAAAAAAATATATCTTATTCTTCAAAGTTCTTTTCCTCCTTCTGTTTGTGGACAAATTACTTTGTGCAAACTCCAAACTTTCAGCCATTAGTGAAAGTGCTCGAAAGTGTTTTGGAACCTTGGAGAGCGATCGGGCTAAACGAATTGCACCGGAGTCAGTCCAAAATTGCTTTCAAGGTTGTGGCTTGCTACGACACAGCTGTGATTCGATAAGTTATTTTTAAATATTTTATTTGTTTTGCATCAATATTGTCCCATATTTTACTAACAATTTGAAAGAAAATTTATACAATATTGATAAGATGATTTTTTCATCGAACAAAACTCATCCAGATTTGTCAAAACTTGAGCCTTTGGACAGAAACAATTTTAAACATTGATCTCAAAAGCTTTTGATTTTCTTTGAACAATTAGAAGTTGATTACTCTTTGCTTGACGAACCAACTGTTGTTATTCCTAATAATGTTTCTAACACCACCGGTAGTTCTCCTGCTACCGATAGTACTACTGCTACTGTGGTTCTTGATGATGTTGCTAAAAAGAAATTTGAAAAGGATAATAAAATTGTTAAAGGACATCTGCTGAACCATATGACTAACCCTCTGTTTGATTTATTTGTTACTAATAAATCTGCTAAGAAAATTTGGGATAGTTTGGAAAAGAAATATGGTGTTGATGATGTAGGGAAGAAGAAGTATGTTGTTGGCCAGTGGATTAAGTTTCAAATAGTTGACAATAAACCAATCATGGAACAGGTCCACGAGTACGAGAACTTGACTGCTAATGTTCTTACAGAGGGCATGAAGATGTGTGAGATTTTTCAGGATAATTGTAACGATATGTCTGGTCATTTTTTAGCTAAAGACCCTTATTTGCTTGATTGCCCCTTCCCATAGACTTTATGTGGGGTTTGTGATGTACGGGGAAGGGTGGCACTGATTCTGAGGTCTATTATATGAGTTTTGGATGAAAAACCCAAAACTAGAAACTTAGAGTTGGTTAGTTTAACTGAAAGTTGACTTTTGACTAGATTGGTTCGTTTCTGGGTTCCGCCGCTTCCTGTAATTCCGAAGGGTCATGTATGACTTAATCGAGTCATTGGTTCTGTCATGATCCCTTTTCAGAAACCGTGGTGGCACCTATACATTTCCGCCAGTAAGCAAACCACCTCCCATATAAATAAAATAATATGAAAGAAATGCGAAAATATACTCAAAACATCAAACACCCCCCAAAATCTGGTCTTTGATCCAAGAGCACTAATGCGGAATACATGTCTGAACGAAAGCAACATAGGTCAAAACTGCATAATAAAATCAAAATATCTTACTACGCCATTGGAATCCAAATGTAAAGACAAAGTAAGAGAATAAACATCCAAGGCATGTCTGAAGAAGCATCTACACCTTGGAACTAATAGAGGGACTTGTATCTGCATCAAAAAAGATACAGCTAGCGTAACATGAGTACATAACATACCCCATAGACATCATAGGCGGACAACGACGAAAGATACGTAATAAAGATAAATATCAAGTTGACACCAGATCAGCCTACACTAGACAATTCAATAGCCCATATAAGTCACGTTGTACACATATCAATTCACTGATTTATCAAGTCACATTGTTCACATAAGATTCTAATCACAGTCAAGTATAATTAATCCATTCGCATATACAAGGACCTTACTATCATAATACCCACCAACTATTACTTTATTGTCCAAGTCATTTTCAAGCTTAGCTCCATTTACTCAACATTAACACATCAACAAACAAGTCAACACTTAGATCACAACAACCCCCTTATAAACGCCTTTCCAAAATTGCACTTAAACTAACCATGATGACATTAACTCCTTTATACTTCTTAGCCTTAGATTTAGTTAAGTCTCTATACTGTTACAGTCTGACACACATAGATTATTTAACGTATATTTTCCCAATAGCAACACTTATTACACGCTCCTTACTAGACTCGGTGCTCAATCACATGGTCAATTACTAGACAACACACAATGCACATATTTTCCCCGAATCTATACCATAATCTTGACATATTGACACTACCGACCACAGTAGCAGTAGACATCAAGACTTAGACTTACAAATTATACCCACAAAACTCATACATAAGAAATTAAGCCACACATGGCAACAAATTTAATATGTATCCAAAGATTCACAGATTCAGGTATCCAAGTATCCACAGAGACAAGCCTAATCATGGAAATCAATCTGATTCAATAGCATCAATCCAATTATCCAGGTAAATCAGGGTTTCACCCTAGTTCCAATAACCAACCACATCATATTACCAAACCATAATTAATAAATGAAATGGCATATATAGATGTATGTATGATATGAATGCAAATGTAAATGCCAAGTACCTTTCCATTAACAAGTATACACACTTTATAGGGGTTTGCCATATAAAAGTGACACATGGGGGACCCGCGAAGTTCATATACCCCTTCGCTCCAGAATACCTCGTCGGATCATGGAGCCCAGCTCTTGGCTGTAATAATATCATATTGCAGGCATGCAACTCCGATCCCCACATATCATTATATGCGCTGCGGCGTGCAACCCGAGCCATCTGTAATATTACCATCATTTCAATATTGCCAATAATCTCATAACTACCTATCCTTTTGGTGTCTTGGACCCATATCATTTTCATACCACCCTTATATCAATATCATTAGAACCATAAGTGTATGAATGCAAATGACAATACAAGACAAAAACTCATAATATATGAGATGAATAACACATGCTTTCAGAATTCAACAACAAATAATTCAAGTAAAACCAGGATATCACATCAAAGCATGTGTGATGAATAAACACAACAATATCAAATATGGCGACGAACCCATATAATGACGACAAGCCCACATAACAGCAGTCCAGAATTAACTTAAGGTTGATTCCCCAAATCACTCATCAACACAGTTCAACATTGGTACACACTCAACCGTTCATCACAACCGTCTGAGTGGAACCCTCAAATATGCCCGATATTGCTCAACATTTATAACTACTACATACTTCTATTAGAGTCTAAAAAAACTAAACCGTAGCCTACCTCATTACCGAACAAGAGTGCTACACGATCAAGCCTAGGTGACATCCTTGTCCTTCCTTTTCACCTCATGATGGTAAAATCTATCCACATATATACACTATTCGTTAATATAAAGCTTACGCAACATACAAGGATATAGACCTTACAAACAAAGTCCTTAAAACACCAACTCGGGCCCACGTCTCCAAGACTCGAACTTTAACATCTAAAAACCATTATTACATACTAGGTAGTCATATCCTTAATTAATTGAAAATCTATACACATTTGAACCATCAATTGAATAATAATCAAAAAGCCCTAATTTAGAACCCTAGAAATTTCTCCCAATTGAAAATAGGTTTCTATAACCAAATTAAGACTTAAAACATGGTAATCTAACATACTTTGATCCTAATTCCTGTTATTAACAATTTGATCCATAAATATCCATTAAAATCAATATCATAGCTCTCTTATTCTCATAAAAGCTTACAATCATTTTCCCCAACTTAATAACACACTACATTGCCATTAATGAACTTAGAATCATAAACTTAAGCCACTAAATGAAAAAAAACTCTTACCCAAAGGTTGAAATTGCTCATGTGGTTCTGAAATTACTCTTAGGCGGTGTTGGTTTCAAGGTTTGTTATTTGGGGAAATAAAATTATGACTTAAAGAATATATAGGACACTTGAACAATACTTCCGTCCCAGCGGAATCTACTCTTATGGAGCAGATTCGTTGTGGTAGACAAAATTTCTGCTAAGGCGGTGTCACTTGACACCTCACCTCAGAGCCATGGCGAGCACGACTCCGCAGGTGCGGACTCGCCCGTGCGGACAAACCGTTTACCAAGGCAGAAATCCACAATTCCCAAACTCCCACTTTGGCGAGCCAACCTCTCACCGAGGTGGACACGCTGGAGCAGAAAATGGTGCTGCTGAGGCAGACACCAAACACCAGATCATGGAAAACAACCACAAACCACTACCAAACACCTGAAACACTCTCAAGACCCCCCGAACACAAATCAGATATGCTCGTCTATGGTAAATAGTGCCACAAACTCGCTCGTACCATCATATTTCACATTTAACCAAGTTAACGCATACTTTTATAAAGAAACGTCTGGGAAACCCAAATATCCAAATTTTACAAATAAGGCCACAAAATACATCTGATTGCCTCGGGAAGTGGACTAGTGACCTGACTAAGTCATAAATGACCCTCTAGAACTATCGAAAGTGACGGAACCCAAAAATGAACCTATCTAGTTAAAAGTCAACTTTGAGTCAAACTAACTAACTCTAAGTTTCTAAAACTCATATAAATGGACCTCGAGATCCATGCCACACATTCTTGCGTATCACAAACTTCACATAAAAACCACGAAAAGGGTAAAATAGGAAATTAAGGGTGTTAAGTTAAAAATGACCGAATGCGTCATTACATCATATACCAATTAAACAAACATTCATCCTCAAACGGAGGAAAAGAAAACTCGAAAGATGACGAGCAACCAAGGAACCCCAAAATAACCTCATAAGAGCACTCAACAGGCCAGAAATGACACGATTGCATCGCTTGTTCATTTAACCAGTAGAAGCTACTATAACTTACCTCAACACCCCATATCTTTATTCCTTCATCCGAAATTTATTTCACATCTGATTCTCAAATGTACGAACTGGCTCTACTCGAATTCTCTGATTTGATCATAACCATACTTATGTCCGCATCCGATTGAATCTATGAATTATCACAATAACCAACATCGTCCCTTAGTTATAACCGCAACTAGAGTCCAACATACACCAGCAATATAGTATGATACTACTAGTCTTCCTTCCCAACTATCAATGTTGATCTTCGTACCAAAATTTCCTAGAAACACATAAACACACACCACAAACCTAAGCTCCCTCAAATCTCTAATCACCATGCTACATACATACTTACTGATTACTTTGCCATGCAAAATCCATAGAAAACTATTGATCCCTCTAAAAGACTTTCCATAACCAATTATGCCTCCTCAGTACATGCCAAGTACCCGTGCAAACCATTAAAACTGTTTGACTTGTTGTCATTTGAAGAATATCATCAATCTTACTTACAATTCCTATGAGGACCAATATTGTCATACCTTCATTTTGAATCAAAGTACATCAAATTCCTGTCAGTGGTTTACTGGAATACCATAAGTCCTTCACGCAACATAAATACGAGTCACCAGGCCCCAAATGAGAAAATCTGACTCGAAATAAAATGCTCAATTTATAAATCATTGGTAGCCACCCGACTAATTCCAAATGAACTAGTAAGCTTTCCATAAACATGCTATGACCTCTTCCATCTCTTTTCTTCATGAACAATCGATCACATGTCATCACCCACAACTTCCAAATACGAATTCTATCCAAGTCATCAATGTAACACCGATGAACCATACCCTTGATTATAGTCTCCATGTTTCTCAACTTCTACCGGATACGTAAGTCTGATAGAGCCACACGAACCTTAAATACATTAAATTTTCCTTTTACTTTTTCTAAACTCGTCCACACTCTGGACACCTTATCGAACATCTATCTGTCATATCTTGCTAATTACCGGCCTTACTAATTTCTTACGTATCAACTTACCTTCCATTTACCTTTTTTGCGCAATTACTTCCATGTCTTAATACTCGAAATACTTATCCATGCTGTCATTCCACAATGTATCAACACAATCTACTATTGGTCGCCCAACACAATCCTCATAGAATATTCATCATAACACTTAGTCAAATACAATAGACCTACTCCTCCGAGTGTACCAAACCATTTTACCCGGTCTGAAAGATGCGAAATTAATGACACCATAAACCACGTCTAACCCAAGAATTTCCACTGTTTCAAATCCGATTCCTTTTCTATGTCGAGGATGCACCTTACTCGATCTAAATTAGACCAACTACATATTTATCGAATTTCTTACATTTCCACCATTCATTCCAATCATGTTCACTACTGACAACCAATCATTACTCAAACTTTTAAACATGGAAACTTTTCCCAAAACCCAGCAAATTCCATGTACTATCCTTTATGAAATTCCTCGACTAAAAAATATGTCAACCCACTCTGGTTACTTTAACCAACTGTCATTTAGTACCCAAATGATAACCCGAACCATCACTGAACTAATCCATAATCCGAAAGTGATCCCTAATTACCGAACATACACTCCTGCTAACATCTTCACATAGTTTCATCGAAATACCCTTGTCAAAAATTCTTAACTGAAACAACCCTTCCTTTATTTTAGTTCAAACGCTCACTAACCCAATCATCGATACCCTAAGATTTTCACAACTAAAATTCAATCGAACTATTGTCAATCTGTTACCGTAAATATCCCCATAGTCCAACGCCTTATTCGAGAGTTTAATACGATGCTTGCTTGCGAAAAACAAACCCTTACCTTATTTTGTCGAGCCATAACACATTCAACTAACCGCGCAATTTCCCTATCCTTCGGTCAACTCCAAAGTAATTATTCTAGTAACTATAGAACTTCTCAAGTATTAACCTTTACATATCTTGCCCACAAATCTTATTGAAGAACTAATTACAACACCCGATAATCCCTTGATAGAACCCCACCTTATCCAGCGCTAAAGTCCTTCTTATTAATCGATCACTGGCTCCCATTAGCCTACGACAAGTCCAATATACTAACACATATATGACTTTTACACTCACTTGATACTACATAACTACGAAATAACTCACAAATCAACCATCTCTTGGTTTTAACAATTCCCTGTCATCACTAATCTCGAAATGCCAAGTGAACCTACGAGCACACTCTTAGGTGAAGAAACTTGATTATTTATTTCATTAAGCTTCACTCATCACAAGTAACATTGCCACATGATCTCAAACAGAAAGTCATTCCCTAAAAGGACTTACAACCATTAATTCTACTTTGCGATCACAATTCTGTCGAATCGAAGCCAATTTAACCTTTTATGACCTGTAAAACATCCACCCTCGTACATATTTTCAACATAACCTATCAAGCACGTCAAATACCATTTTCCCCTTCATATAGTGGAGATTGATCCATCCAATTTCTTTTCCTTGCATCTCTGAATTATCATTCCTACTTTTAAAGAATATCACTAAACTGAGAAGTTACAACCATAACCCCAATCAACTGAACCTTCAGATCATAACTGAGATAGAATTTGGTCAAACGTCTGTATCATAGTAATACGTCTCATACCCTACCGCACGACGTCATATCGAAACACTCACGTACGAATTTAAGAGTGTCTTACTACCATCGCTGATAGAATAGGAAAAAGTTCAGAAACCTATTTGATTCGACTTAGAATGAGAGGAATAAAGAAAGCAAAGTTTCAGAAATGTTCCACAGCCCCTCGAAGATAAGTACGGATGTCTCTACACCGATCCGCAAGACTCTACTAGATATTGCTCTTGTATTTAAGACCGTTTAACATATGGCTTTGATATCAACTTTGTCACAACCCCTTTTGAGGAATCATAGTGGCACATATACATTCTCACCGATAGGCAAACCACTTCCCATATAAACAGAACAATATGAAAGAAATACGAAAATATACTCAAAACATTAAACAACTCCCAAAACTCTGGCTTGTGATACAAGAGCGCTAATGCAAAATACAAGTCTGAATGAAAGCAACATAGGCCAAAACTGAATAATAAAATCAAAATATCTAACTACATCTTTTGAATCAAAATGTAAAGACATAGTAAGAGAATAAGCATCCAAGGCATGCCGGAAGAAGCATCATCACCCTGGAACGTTGAAATCCACTTGCCCGGACTCACACTTGAGCTCCCAAACTAGTAAAGGGACTTGTATCTGTATCAGAAAAGATGCAGCAAGCGTAGCATGAGTACACAACATACCCCCGCATACATCATAGGCCGACAATAACAAATGATACGAAATAGAGATAAATATCAAGTTGACACCGGATAAGCATATACTAGACAGGTCAATAGCCCATATAAGTCACGTTGTACACATATCAATTCACTGATTCATCAAGTCACATTGTTCACATAAGGTTCTAATCACAATCAAGTATAATCAATCCATTCACATATACAAGGACATTACTATCATAATACCCACCAACTATTACTCTATTGTCCAAGTCATATTCAAGTTTAACCCTATTTACTCAACCATAACACAACAATAAACAAGTCGACATTTAGATCATAACAACCCCTTAGAACCTCTTTACATAGCATTACACTTAAACTAACGATGATGATATTAACTAATTTATACTTCTTAGCCTTAGATTTAGTTAAGTCTCTATATTGTTACAGTCTGACACACTTAAATCATTCAACGCCTACTTTCCCAATTGCAACTGTTATTACAGACTCCTTACTAGACTCAGTATCCAATCACACAGTCATTTACCAAACAACACATAATGGATATATTTTCCCTGGATCTAGACCATAATCCTGACATATTGACACTTCCGACCACAATAGCACTAGACATCAAGACTTAGACTTACAGTTATACCCACAAAACTCATGCATAAGAAATTAAGCCACACATGGAAACAAGTTCAACATGTATCCAAAGATTCACAGATTCAGGTATCCATGTATCCACAGAGACAAGCCCAATCATAAAAATCAATCTGATTTAATAGTATCAATCTAATTATCCAAGTAAATCAGGGTTTCACCCAAGTTATAATAACCAACAGTATCATATTACTAAACCATAATTAATCAATGAAATGACATATATAGATGTATATATGATATGAATGCAAATGCAAATGCCAAGTACCTTTCCATCAACCGATATACACACTTTACATGGATTTTCCATATAAAAGTGATCCATGGGGGACCTGCAAAGTCCATATACCCCTCCGCTCCAGAATAGCTCATCGGATCATGGAGCTCAGCTCTTAGATATAATAATATCATGTTGCAGGCGTGCAACTCCGATCCCCATGTACTATCATATTCATTGTGGCGTGCAATCCGAACCATCCGTTACATTATCATCATTTCAATGTTGTCAATAATCTCATAAGTACCTTGCCTTTCCAGTCTCTTGGACCCATAATATTTTCATACCGCTCTCATATCAATATCATCATAACATGAGTTTATGAATGCAAATGACAATACAATATAAGAAATCAGAATGCATGAGATGCAACCAAGTATAGGAGATGAGTATCATATGCTTTCAGAATTCAGCAACAAGCAATCCAAGTAAAACTAGGATATCATATAAAAGCATGTATGATGAATAAATACAACAATATCAAATATGGCAACGAGCCCACATAATGACAACAACCCCACATAACAGCAGTCGAAATCAGCCCAAATCACTCATCAACACAGTTCAACACCGGTAGCCACTCAACCATTCATCACAACCGTCTGAGTGGAACTCTTAAACACACCCGATACCCATCAACATTTATAACTACTACATATTTCTATCAGAGTCTCGAAAAATTAAAATTGTATCCTACCCCATTGCCAAACAGAAGCGCTACACTATCAAGCCTCGGTGACATCCCTGACCTTCTTTTGCACCTTATGATGGTAGAAATCTATCCACACATATATATACTATTCATTAATATAAAACTTACGCGACATACAAGGATATAGACCTTACAAACAAAGACTTTAAAATACCAACCCGGGCCCACGTCACCAAGACTCAAACTTTAATATCCAAAAAATATTATTACATACTAGGTAGTCATATCCGTAAGTTAATTGGAAATCTATGCACATTTGAACCCTCAATTGAACCCTCAATTGAACAATAATAAAAAAGCCCCAATTTGAAACCCTAGAAATTTCCCCTTTTGAAAACAAGCTTCTATAATCAAATTAAGCCTAAAAACATGATTATCTATCATCACCCAATCCTAATTCACAATAATAACAACTTTTAATCCAAAAACCTCCATTAAAATCAACCACATAACTCTCTTATTCCCATGAACCCATGAAATTCATTTTCTACAACTTAATAACATGCTAAATCACCATTAAAGAGTTTAGAAACATAGCTTAAGCTATAAAAAGGAAAGAATCTATTACCTCAAGATTGAAATTGCTCCTAAAGCTGTGAAATTACTCTAAGGCGACGCTAGTTTCGAGGGTTTCTATTTTGGAAATGAGAATTCTGACCTTGGGAAATTTATAGGACACCTAACAGTATTTCCGCCCCAGCGAAATTGACTCCGCTGGAGTGAACCCGCTGCGGCGAAAAAACCCCTTGTTGGGGCAGTGTCACTTGATACCTCACCCATCACCACGAAGGACTCGACTCTGCGGTGGCAAAAACCTACCATCTCCCAACTTCCACTTTGGTGAGCCAACCTCTCACCGAAGCGGACATGCCGGAGTGGATACTGGTGCCGCCGCAGTGGATACCAGACACCAGCAATAAGAAATTATCGAAAACCTCTATCAAACGCCCAAAACACTTCTGAGACTCCTCGTACACAAACTAGACATGCTCGTATATGATAAACAGTGCTACGAACGCACTCGTACTCTCAAATTTCACAAACAACCAAGCTAAGTTATAATTTTCTAAAGAATCATCTGGGAAACCCAAATATCCAAATTTCACAAATAAAGCCACAAAACACATATGATTGCCTCGAAAAGAAAATCAATGACTCGACTAAGTCATAAAGGATCATACGGAACTACTGGAAGCGACGGAACCCGAAAACAAACCCATCTAGCCAAAAGTCAACTTTGAGTCAAACTAACCAACTCTAAGTTTCTAGTTTTGGGGTTTTCATCTAAAACTAATATAAATGGATCTTAGGATCCATGCCACCAATCTATGTGCATCACAAACTCCATATAAAGATGATGGAAATGGTAAAATAGGAAATTAAGGGTCTTAAGCTAAAAACAATCGGATGGGTCATTACACCGATGCCCTAAGGCCTTAGCATACCAACTCTGATACATGCGACATTCTCAATAACACATAGGCTAATAAGGCCTCTGATAAATGATTATCTGAACAAAGACACAATCACCTACACGTAGAAAAGGTCCAACCTATACATATATATAGACATGAACACGACAAGGCTACTGAAGAGGCTGACAAGGTAACACAAGACCATAATACACAACACGATAGTCTACAAGCCTCTAAAGAGTGTAACAACAACATCTAGTCATAATAGGGCCCCGCCATACTCAACTATATACATATGAACACACATCATATCTATCAACTCATTAGACAGATCCTGAAGGAAGGAGCGTGACAACCTTCAGATGAGTCAAGTCACCTAATGTGAGGAATCATTTGCATCTCTATCTGTACATGTAGGCATAAAATGCAGTGCTCCAAAAAGGGACATCAGTACGAAATATGTACTGAATATGTAAGGCTGAGACTGTAAATAAGTATAAAACTGTAAAATAAAGCATGAGCTAAAACTGTAACTAAGCATAATTGAAAGGTAAAGCAGTGTAAAGAGAACATGTACTCTGAGTGCCGTTGTGGGCCAGAATATGTATAAATAAAATATAATTGCGTATATAATGTCGTAGGCTTCTATGGGCAATATCGACAATCTCATATCTATATAAACTATGTATATAACGCCATAGGCCTCTACGAGCAATATCATCAATATTATATATGTATAGCTTCCTATATAATGCCATAGGCCTCTGTGGGTAATATAAATATATAATACATGCATATGATGACCTCTTATGGAATATGTAATACACTTTTGAATCTGTCGGTATGATGTAAGGTTGTTATACCTCTAACTCCCTTATGAAAGTTAACACATCACTTGTTACTCTTTCAACGACTCCATAAGAACCATAGTTCACATTATTAGCTAAGCTTTCAGGAAATAATAAGGAGCCAACTTTTGTTGACATCAACAGATGGCCTTGGAATAAAGATGTAACCTCAACAATGGATGGCAACAGTCAATAACACATTTCTAGGAGAATCACAAATACTTTCTTAAAGACTTAAGAGTGGAGTTTTCTTATCGGCATTTATTTCATAATAATCGTTTCAATGTTGATCATGCCAAAAAGAATGAAGTGAGTCTTACATACCTTTGTTGTTTTGATGATGCTAGCTTATAATTCTCCGACCGTCCTTTGAATGATACCCTACGTATAAGAGATATTTCAGATCAATCATGATTCAAGTTCAGTATATTTCATCCTTATTCATCACCACCATGTTATCCATGTATTTGCGACTCTATTCAATATCTTAAATCTTACCAAATCAATCCCGCATAAGTTAATATCAACAAGACAATCTTTATATGTTTTCTAGCCATTTCTCATTATAGATTGAAACTCCATTATCAAGATCAACACTTTAGACAAGTACCACAATGACATTTACAACATAATCAAGTTACATCCCATAATTTATAGTCACAACAAGTCATATACTTAGTCTCCAACAATCCAAAATCAAGACAATGACATCCTTGGTTATTTAGGTGTTAACTTGTAGATTTTTTACTCAAACACTTTAGCTAATACATGAATAATCTTAAGCACAAGAAAAGGGAGTGTAATTCTTACCTTACACAACAAATAGAGCTTTGTACCCAATCTTTCTAGCACCAAGAACAACCTTCAAGCATAGTCACTCCATAGAAGGGTTTTCCTTTACTTATCCTAGCTTTTCGATGTAGAATTATGGTATAATCAATTTGAAATAACTTTGAAACCATTAAAATCTGTTGGGAGGTTTAGATAGAGGGTTTGGGGATAGTTTGGGTGAGAATGGATCAAAATTGGCCCCAAAATCATTTTAACCCGAAACAAAGTCGGCCACCGACCAATTTGACGGTCGGTACAATTTCATACAATCATTTAATTTGGACCATATAATCTGTTTCCAAAAAATACGGTGGGGGCCCATTTTGACGGTCCGTCAAATTTGTACAGTCCATCCTTTTGGGCCATAAAAATGAGATTCTGAAGATTTTCATCAAAATATTTTTTTTCGATCTGTTTAACTTCCATACACTCCGATACTTCGGTAGACCACCTATAAACTCTCATTATCCTTCTGTAAGGTCAAATATCTTCCCGGAATATCGGTAATAATCGATAATGTGATGAAACATAAAGTTACAATGTGTAACACTATGGTAAAAATAATAAATTTTCTAAGTGTCCTGTGTGTGTAGAAGAAAAACATGCTAAGAACCTTTTAAATCTATTACTAGTAGAAAAACAGATTTGCTTGAACTTGTACATTCAAACTTAGTTGATTTCTAGAACATTGTTAGTAAAGGTGGAAAGAAGTATTACATTACCTTTGTTGATGACTTTTCTAGATACACTAAGGTATATCTTCTTAAGTCTAAAAATGAGGCTGAAAGCATATTTTTGAAATTCAAAGCAAAAGTAGAAAATCAATTAGACAGGAAAATCAAGAGGTTTATATCTGATGGGGGCGGTGAATATAGTATTATATTCTAAAAATTGTGAGAAAAATAATAATATACATGACGTTAGTGCTCCCTATACTCCTCAATAAAATGGTGTAGCTGAACGCAAAAATCGAGCCCTTAAGGAAATGTTGAACTCTATACTTTTAAATTCAGGTATATATGACAACATGTGGAGTGAAGCTATTTTGTCTGGTTTAAAACATGCACCTTAAGTAGTGGTATGGAAAACTTAACGACACATTAGTGGATGATAGTTTTGTTGTTAATGCTTCAGATATCTGTGTTTATTCTAAAATGATAGGATACATTTGTGTAATTATATATTTATATGTGGATGACATGTTAATCTTTGGTCCTAATGTGAATATTGCAAATGTGACTAAGAACTTTTTGTCTTCTAAATTTGAAATGAAAGACCTTGGAGAAGCAGATGTGATTTTAGGAATTAAAATCAAAAAAACTGTTAATGGCTTTTCTTTGTGTCAGTCTCATTACATTGAGAAAATGTTGAAAAGGTTTGATTGTTTCAATGTTGCTCCAGTGAGAACTCCATATGATCCTAGCATACACTTGAGAAATGAGAAATGAGAAATGAGAAAGAATAAAGAATCTAGTGTTTCTCAAATTGAATATGCTAAAATAAGTGGGAGTGTAATGTTTCTCATGAACTATACTTGGACTGATTTATCTTATGTTGTTAATAGATTGAGTAGATATTCACATAGTCCCAGTAGTGAACATTGTACTGCTTTTCATCATTTGTTAAGGTACTTGAGAGGTACTATGGATTGGTGTTTGCATTTTAATAATTTTTTTGTTGTTTTAGAAGATTTTTGTGATGCAAACTGGATAACTGATAATGATGAAGTTAGCTCCACGAGTGGCTATGTGTTTACTTTGGGTGCAGATGTTATTTCATGGAAGTCTCCTAAATAGACTGGTATAACACGTTCTACTATGGTATTCGAGTTTATTTTTCTTGAGCTGGCAGGGCAAAAAGTTGAGTGGTTAAGAAACCTTTTGGTAGATGTGCCATTGTGGGGAAGACAAGCTTCTTCAGTCTCCTTACATTGTGATTCATACGCAGCAATTGAGATTGCAAAGAATAGTGTGTGCAGTGATAAAAGGAGACATATTCACATCAGACATGATGTGATTAAACAGTTGTTGAAACATGGTGTTATCTCTTTGAAATATGTAAGGTCCAAAAAAAAATTGACGGATCCTTTAATCAAGGGTTTAACATGGAAGATGATCCTTGAAATGTCGAGAGGGATGGGGCTAAGTCCTATGGAGTCGAGAGGGATGAGGCTAAAGCCTATATATTAAGGTAATATGATGGATACCCATTTCTGGTCAAACGATGCCATATAACCCATCAATGTACACTACATTTTCTATCCCTATGGCGTATGATAGTGCTTATAAGGTTGAGCTTATTTTCTCTTAATGATTCCATAGTTGTAAGGTGGTCTATGTTGAGATAGACTTCTTGGAATCACCTGTGTGAGTGTAAAGGTGTGGTAGCCTTTTATGAAAGATTTAGGTCGTCTTTCTAGAGCGCTCAACACTTTGTTAGTATCACGGAGTTTGCATAAAATAAAAGATACAATATGTATTGTGGGGGATCTCAACTTATGTCCAATCAGTTCAAACGTACTTTACTTTTTGGATATTAGTTGTTGCCTCATTTCACTACGTGTTAATTCAAATGGAAAGATATTAACACTTAAGTACATGTTCCTTCCTTTTGTCCAAAAAATTATTCCTATTCTTTACCTTTTCATTAGTGGAGGATTGTTGGAGTTATTATTCATTTCTATTACTCTTTTATTCTAAATAATGCAAAGCCAAAGAATCTTTGTTGGTCCCTTTTCCTTCTCTCTTTCTTGACTTTTGTGAAATGTATTTTGTACCACATTAGTGGTGGAAAGTTATTTCTTTCTCTTTATATTGAAATGTGTTTTCTTGGGCTTGTAAAGAGTTGAAAAAAGGGAGTTGTCTCGCGCACATGAAAAATGGGCTTCGTAGGCAAAACGGGTCGATTTCCCCCCTCCCATGCGCGCGAGGTATAAGTGAGGCCTAATTCAATTTCGATTTTGCAAAATATTATTTTGCTATTTTTGAGCTTATATGAAATTGTCCAAATTCATGCTTATCGGATTAAAGTCTGGGCGTAACTCTCATATCCGGACGTAGCTCTCATACCCTCGGAACTGATAATCCGGTCATGGCTGATACCACCGGAACTGATAATCCGATCATGGCTTATACCACCAGATTGTTACGAATACGATCAAGACTTATTCTATTGGATTCAATTATCTCGAAACCGGTCAAAGCTCATTACTTAGAAATTAATTATTGCAGTGGTCATTATTCATAAATATTCTCACTTAATGACAATTTTATTTCTCTGAACGTTGGAAGACGTTTCATATCTCAATCTTTATTCTCTGAACGTTAGGAGACGTTAGAAGCAATTCTTAGTGGATATATTTAGGTAAAAATAAAACTAAGTTGTTCTCTGTTAAGAGTATTACAGAGGATGGATTTGAGTAACATTTCTTCATGGGGTGTCCTTTATTGCCAATTAAAGGGAACCCGGGCACGGATATCGTTTTGATGAATTTCTTGAAAGCCAAGAATTATGGCGTGTACGATTCGTTCAAGATGTTGCGAAAGACGTTGAGATGGGGGTGGGAGTTTAGAGTCTTTGAAATTGTTGATGAGAAATTTAGTCCTTAGCTCGAGAATTTGTGGTATACAGATAATGGGAAGGACAAGGAAGGAGGGATTTTGTGTTATAATGTGTTTAGGAATATCAAGAATAAAGAATTATAAGAGGAAATTTGGGGCACGCATAATCACCATCATGAAGAAGCAGCCATTGAAGAAGCTTATTGAAGCTCGTCTTTGAATTTTTTGGATATGGGTATGGGTCTTAATTGGATATTGGTTAATGGGTTGAATTTTAATTAATTAAGATTAGTTTAAAATAGGTCAATAGGATGATGACACGTGTCACTCCGTTAAAATGAGGGGTATATTTGTGCCAAAATATAATGAATATATTTAAACTCAAAGTATAACGAGTATTTTTGGATCAAAGTATAACAAGTATTTTTGGATCAAAGTATAACAAGGGATATATTTGACTTTTTTCCGATAGTACAAGGTATACTTGGCCCTTTTCCGTTTCTTATTTTCTCTTCATTCAGGTACTCCGTCTTTACATAAAGTAATTTTTCAAATTTGGCACACCCACGCCCATTAAGAAAATTACTTAATAACATTAGTTAAGAGGATTTATTCTCCAAGATTATCATTTATCTAGGATAAATTTGAAAAATAAAATTAATACCTTCCTGATTTTTTTTACCATAAACGTTGTGAGTTCTGCTTTTGCATTAAAACAATAAAAAGTAGGTTCTAAAACACATATCCAACTCGATAAATGTTTGCTTTCACCCATAAAAAGAATTTTGCCCCGAAACTACTCTAAGTTGTACACTGATCATATTCATCTTTCTGTCCAAATGAATCATAATAAGGATCATCCAGTTGATTGTTGAAGTTTGAGAATGTACAAAGCTGAGAATTCGTCGATGACGGAGCGAGGTGGCTGTAGGGGGGGGGGGGTAGCGCGAATATTAACAGAAGGTTAGAGAGAAAATGTGGTCTTCAATTTTTTTCTTTAAAAAAGAGATAATCATATATTACTGTAATACTAAAGATATGAAAGTCAATCCTATGAGTCAAGTTTACAAGAAAGAATTCTATTGGTGGTATCAAAATCTAAGAAAATTATGGAAGTGTTGTCTTTTGTACGCAATGTTCTCGCCTCGCTCAACAAAGAATTTGCTATTTTCTCTGCAGAAATTTCTTCATCGGTCGAGCTTCTCTCCTTTGCCTGCACATCATACAATTTTGAACATGGTTAAAGAATCTATAACTTCGGAAGAATCTGGTGCTTCCTGCACAAAATGCTTATACCTGTTGGACTAGTTGGACTGCCTTCTTAACATTAATAACATCCCAGAAGCCATCACTGCAACAACAATTCCACAAAGTTACAAGCATGTCTTAAGCCAAAAGACGTCCACGTAGCTCAGAACAGCAAATGACAAGAAAGTAACATATACTCCACTATGGTTTCTAAATCGGAAAGCAAATATAATTACAGTATCTACCGAAAATGCAAGACTACTACTTGGATTCCGTTGTAGGTATCCAGTGCGAGTGTCTGATAATAAGTGTGTGTGGTTCTTTTTACAAATCTTTAGCATGTTTTGAAGAATCCGCAAGAAATGTACTTGTCAATGTCCTATCTGTTAAAACACAAGCATGTCAAGGCAAACCATATAAAATAGATAACACGATGAAAGAAAATATACTTCAGAGTTCATTTTTTTTAGGGGATGGGGAAATGAGAAGGAAAATCAGAATTAAAGAGAGAAAGAAACAGCTCTGCAGCAATACATGAAATGACGTCAAATAAAGTTGAATTACCTAGCTAACAGTGCAAATCCTTTGCTAGCTTGATCTATGTGCACAACTTGACTAATATAAGGTTCTGAACTGAAGCGAACATCTTGCTGTTTAAGAAATTTGTCTCCGAGCATGCGAGCAAGGTTTAAACCTAGTTAAGAGCAAGCAAATCAGTTTTCTGGTTGATCATTAAAATCCTCAGGGGATACAAGCACAACAGACTCACCACATAGTCTCGTTTCCCCATCTTTTAAAGGCTCCCCTGTTGCTTGGATACGCAGCCTTTCAGAGTGACTAGTTATTCTGTGATCTTCACTCATCTTTGTCAGCTTCCCGTCAATACTGCCTCAAACAAAAACAAAATGATTGAGTTTAAGCTAAGTAGTTTATAATACGTATATATCTCTAGTCTCGAACAAAAACAGAACGATTGAGTTTAAGCGGAGTAGTTTATAATACGCATATATCTCTAGTTTCCTCCCACCTTCTGTGGAATGAGTTGACAAGGTATGACATCAAGACAACTTGTAACTACATATAACATATCACTACAGCCTAGTCCCTACAACAATGTACTGTCAAACAATCAACTACTAATCCTAAATTAGTTGGGTCAGCCATATAAATTCTAGTCATCCATGTGGTCTATTCGGACCCATTTATTCTAATACTAAATAATTTGTTTTAGGGATAAGGCATTGAAACACACCTAAACTATGCGGGGCGTCCTATTACCCCCCCTTGAACTTATTTTTTTCATATTATTTATCCCCTTCACTAATTACATGGCAAGAGAAAAAGTTAAAATGTGCAAACACTCGCTTATTCATTCTTGCATCCCAAACTAAAATACACCTTGCACCATGATACTTTGGGATAGTAGATCAGATTTTTAACTATTTCCCCCCTCCAAGTAGCTTCATTGTTGCTAAATTTGCCTTAAACTCGGCATGAAATATACTCCCTCCGGATCAAAAAGAGTGTCCACTTAGCCTTTTTTTCCTTGAGTAAAAAAGAGTGTACACTTATCAAATCAAGAAAGAATTAACCTTATTTTTCCAGATTTGCCCCTATTAAGTACTATGTGATCAAATCCCAATACATATCAAACTACTTCTTTTGTCTAGGAGTTTGTATTTTCTTGAGGGGTGTGCAAATGGCTAAATGGACACTCTTTTTGATCCGGAGGGAGTACTTGCACATTTTCAAAACAAATTCCTTCTTTGAAGACCCTTTTTGTTAGTCTTAAATAAGCGTGTGAAATGGATCAGTATATCTTAATTTACCACTCAATCACCCTCCCTCCCCCCAAAAACCCCCCGAGACTAACCAGCCAATATATCTTAGTGTTGGACTAGGATAATAATAAAATTTCATACTAACCAATCAAAGAAAATTAGACTATAGATGGATAAATCTGCGGAATTTTCCAAAGAAGGGGTATTTAAACAAAAAGGTTGGTGACAGACCATGCAAAGCAAACAAGATCATTATTAAATACAAGAATGAAGAACGTCAAAAGCAACCAAATGCCATATTGAAATGCAGCCATGTCTTTAATAGTTAGCAAATGAAATTACTGATGGAAGTGTGAGGACGCACTTTACAACACAAGCTGAATCTCCAACATTTGCACATTGGGCATAAAAATTTTCATGACCATCAGCCCAAACCAGAAGGACAGTTGCAGTACATCCCTGACAGATTTGTTGAAGCAATAAGGAAAATATTAGTAAATTCAACAAACTAAAACTTACAACAGCTTTCACTCTTCCAAAATAAGAGCATGTAACTCTAACAATGATGTGCAGCATGAACTTAATAATCAAACAATTAAGGCAAGAAACATGAGAACAGGGGAAATCTGCACCAGCGCATGGACCTAACCACAAAATTCTGCTGCTCAACTCACAACATTCATATAAATAAACTTGATACACACAGAGACACAGCTTGCATACTTGCTACACACCGAGAGATAAAGCTTTAATCAGGTGAACAAGGCTTATAAGATTTACAAAATAAGTCTAGGTAAAAACCTCATAGTGGTGATCTATACTTGCTTCAGTTTGAGAGAACGCCTCTGTAAGAACATCTGAAGCATCAGATAGCGATAATACCATCTCCCTTCTATATGAATCTGATAGGATGCTAGCAACCATCTGAGGCATTATTCTGTATAGGGACAACAAAAAACCACGAAGATATAATTAGCACACAGGAGGGACGAAGAATTTGCGAACTAGCAAAGACCAAATAACAATGAATTCAGGAAATTCAACTAAATATTAAAAAGGGGCAGCCCGGTGCACAAAATTCTCCATAATACAAGAAGATTACCGCCTATATCATTGGCAGAAAAAACAACCAATTGCTTTGTCACTGGTAAAATGAAGAAAATATCATATGTATATCTCTGTGTAAAGATTACCTTTTCTTTTTAGTGGCGGAGTTACATAACACTCTTTTTTTTTAATATAAAGAACACATAACATAGTGATTATAACTTACTTGCTGACGGATGCCGCAGCATCTGCTCCTCCGTGTCCGTCGCATATCCCAAACAATCCAAACTACAATGTCAAATATACAGATCTTTTGGTCATTATATTTTGGTCGGTAAAATAATATAAACCTTTCAATTGTAAAACCTTATCCGTCCCCGGAAGAGGCCAATGGTAATAGCAAACATCTTCCATAGGCAGCTTCTTTCCTCCTCGACGTACAGCCATGGCATCTGATGCGACACCAATCCCAAATGGAACCTGATCATTTTGGGATCTAATCTGTACCTGGAAGAGAAAAAAATCACATGACAATGAGCACCTATATACATGCCTGCAATCATACATTAGTTACGTGTGACATACATTACCATTCTTTTAAGGTACTTATTACCAATTTTCTATTTTGGTTTGTCTGGGAGACGTATATTTTCTGAAATGGCATCCATTTAAGCAGTTTAATGACTTAAACATTTCATGATTAATCAACTCCAATACACTAGGTTGTCCTCCCAAATATTAGCAACTTTTTAATCAAACAGCTCAAACTTTTCTTTCATGATACCTATTCCTAATCAAGCCAGACCATGTTACATAGTACAGAGGTAACACATTTTATAGAGATTTTTTCTTTACTGTCAATGACAAAATTGGTTAAGTCACATAGGACTCAGTTTACGAATCGGAAATTATGATTGCCAGCCTTTTAGCTCAAGGAATGGAAAAAAAGTCTCACTTCAAATAGGAACAGCCGGGATAACACTTGCCAAAATAAACGTCATTACAGGATGCCAACAGCTTAAACATGAATACATATACAAAGAGTGAAGGTTGACAGAAGTAAGCAACCTTTGAACAAAAGAACATGGTAGTTCACTAACACTTAAGCCTATACAATAGTAAAGGCACACTATACCAGAATATTATTCTCCTCCTCTTACATCTCCTCATCCAAAATAGCTAAATTGGAATACAAGGGCAAAACCGATCAACTTTGGTCCAGATTTAGGTCTTGAACACTTTACATTTTTGATAATAGAGCATGTAAATTTTGAGCTGTGTATAAAGACATATCCAAACACAAAAGCTAGAATCTTAAAATATCAACTGTGGTCAAAAGAGGATGGTTTCAGTCTCCAAAATGTTAGTAGGTAAATCTTCCTGCAAAGAAGTTAGCATAAACTTGTTAGGAATCACTCCTTCCCGCTCTATCCTTGACTCATTTGTTTCATTCAGTCGGCCTTCTATTCCTTTATAGGGCGTATCGTGCAATCAACTTTCTGGAAATATCAGTTATTACTTTTTATCAAAGAAGATATAAATATTACTTTTTGGATAAAGAGTGATATCCAGGCAAGCGTTTGCGTAACTCACTGGATATCCGCTACCTCTCAGCAATACCAGTACAGGATAACTATGCCAACCAAGACTTAAGCAATTGCAAAGAATTCAACTAGTGTGGCCTCTGCTGGTATTCAAACCTTGGTTCCACTACACCTCCTTGACCCCTAGGATATGTAGGAGATAAGTAGGAGTAAGACAGACACATATACCACAAGTTTAGCAGCGAGATAGAAGGGAAGTTGAGGTGATATAGATATGAGGTAGCTAACTGTAGGCATTTTAGATATCTAGGTTCAATGTGCCTGAAGAATGGAATGATAGATGAAGATGTTACACATAAGATTAAAGTAGGATGCTTGATATGGAGGAGTGTCTAGGAAGATACCTACCAAAAAGAAAGCCAAATTCTATAGAACAACTAAACGACCAACAATGTTGCAAGGGAGTAAATGTTGGTGCTCTACAGCTCAACATATCCACAAGATGAGTGTTGCTCAGATGCGAATATTAGATGGATATGCGGTCATACAGGATTATATAAGATCATAGATGATCACAACCATCACAAGGTGCAAGCAACACATATAAATGATAAAATGAGAAAATTCTTTAGCTGGTTTGGCCACATGTTACGTAGGCCTCTAGAATCACACCGGTTCTTACATGTGAAAACATGATGATTGAAGATGTAGCAAAAAGGAAGAGTTAGACCTTAATTCACATGGAAAGAGATTATCTCAACATATTAGAATATTTCTGAATACAGGCAGATCTAGCAAAAGATGGCAAACAATGGAAGTTGAAAATCCGTATATGTGATACCAACAAGAAGACTAGTGCTTACGAGAAGACTCTTAGTATATTAGAGATATAAGCACTAGAGTATATTAGAGAACTCCAGTGTTACATAATCTTTAAGTACAAAGTATTGACATATTTTGGCCCCAAACAGAGCCTTTATATGATATCAGTCATACCGCCGAAGCCAGCTAGCTAAGGATTGAGGCATAGTTCTTGTATTAGATCAATTTTTTATATTGAAAACCCATGTTAGGACTTTACCTTGCATTTGTATCATGCTAAAAGGTTACTTTAATCCCTTCTGAAATCCTACTCATTTAATCAGGAGAGATCAAACTATCCATGTTCAGTAGAAAAAAGAGCAAACAGCAATTTCCGTGATCAATCTGTAGCTCAGTCCTTGTTTAATACATATAGCACTTACATTCACATTCTGTTCACATGAAATGAGCCAATTTGGTTTCTTCACGTGATATATTAGTTTTGAAAAGAACTTAAAGGCTTCATCAACTTCTATCGCCCTGCATACCTTTTTTAGTTGTTCTTTGGGAACCCAGCACCCTACATTACCATCAGCCCCTGAAAATGAACTTCTCAACCCAATACAAAAGCTGCTCGGATTGTCACTCAAGGGGTAGATTTGGAGCAAGGAGATAAAGAGGGAAGGATAACCAAGGAATTGATTGTCTGTTTATTCATTTATTTTGTTGGAGGGGGATGAGTCCATCTTCAAATGAAGAACCTTAACATAGTGACAGCAGCAAAAAGCCCATTCACTTACAAATATATTCGAAGTTGTGCCAAGCGTTATTATGTCTCCATTTGCAAGCTCAACTGGACCGCCCCACTGTCTGCTCCCAGAATGAGGATTATGTATATCATGGGAATTTACTAGTGTGCCATTCAAGCTACCCATGTCGACCAGCTCCCACCTCAATTTCTGTAACAATAAAAGTGAAATATGTCTAGACTTTATTTTCTTTTGCAAATTAATAACAAAGAAACAATGCAACATGTTAATAACATCCACCAAGATCCATAAGAATCCATATTTTCAATGGACATACATTTATATTCCAGTTTATCATTGCATGCTTGCCAGAAACCTCTGAATCCTTCACCAAGATATCACTAGGTGCCACTCTTCCAAGAGTAAGTGGAAGCCTAGATGTATCTATTGACTGCATGGAATGTTGAAGACCTTGACAAGGTCCTGAGATAACCTCCAGCATGAGGATGCTTCCTGCACTTCTAAAAGAAAAATATGATGACACTGTTTACACATGCTTCCAATCAAAGAGTGTAAAAAAAGCATCAACCACTTGTCACAGTAATAGAAGAAATTACTTTGATCTTTAGTATCTTTTGAAGCAAAATCTCCGAACTTTTCATTCTGTATTGCCAAATTCGATCTGTACTTTACATCTTCTGGTCTGATGTGTTTCTGTTCTTCTGCTAACTGATTAAACACAAGTGGGCGCTTAAGCGTCTGGCCAATAGAAATATCTTCTGAAGTATCACAAACATCCAGAACAAAACTGTCGCCTGAAAAAGCAATTGAAGTTATGATCTATAAACAATAAAAAGCTAATCAACAAGGAAGGAAGCGTAATATACTGTGTGTTAATTGAGGATTTATGGAGGCCAGCCTTTGTTTTTGAACAAGTCCCTGTGTCCAGGGTGAACCATAAGCCCCTTGATTCTGGTGACCACCTGCATCATGAGCATAACCTCTAGAATATTCATGACTCTGGCTTTCAACTAGATGCAAATCATCTGAAATAAGAGGCCTCTCTATATCTTCAGCCTACATAAAAGATAATTACAGCAATTTCAAAAGAATGAACCAGAAGGGGTGTGGGGAAGCAAGAGTCAAACTTATACTTTATAAACATGAATGATGAAACAACTAGGAAGACATTATAAGGCAACCATAGAATATGTAGTAGCTCCAGTAGCATCTTGAAAGTTATTCATATCAGACAGTGAATCAAAGTAACATACGCCTGCATGTGAACAAGATAGTTCACAACTTTTTTTTGGGGGGGGGGGGGGGGGGAGGAGGTCAGTAAGTACATCCAAATCTTTTGTAAGGACTTCACTTAGATACAGAATGCCCAAACGGATCAAATCATGAGAAGGTTAGAAAATTTATCTATGTGCGTTTATATGTTAATAGCTGTCAGATTCTAGCCAACCAGGACACTGGGATAAGGCAAGCACTTAGAAGTTTGGCTGGCCAACTAGAATTTTAACAACTTCATAGACAGAATAATGGATGTTAAAAACAAGAAAAGAACTTGGAAGAGGTGGGCAAATAAAGTAAGAAAAGTATAACGCGGAAAAGGAACAACTAATATAGACGTGATCAAATATCCTCATTCAAACTTCAAAGTCAATACACATAAATTCTGGCAATCTATTTTTTTGAAGACGTAAGAGTTATATAACTTGGAAGAGGTGGGCAAATAAAGTAAGAAAAGTATAAAACGGAAAAGGAATGAGTAATATAGACGTGATCAAATATCCTCACTCAAACTTCAAAGTCAATACACATAAATTCTGGCAATCTATAGAAGCTCTATTTCATCTTAAGAAGTTTTATCAAAAATTCCATACAGGAGCAGGAGGGTGAAGAAGAATTATTCCCTTATGTTGACTTATCTAGAGTCTCTAGGCACTATATGATCTGTCAAATCATCTAGAATCTAGCATTGCTTTTTAAAAATAAAAGGCAAGATGAACTCCCTCCATATAAAATTGAATAGTGTAACTGATTTTCTTAGCATCAGATAGGAATCTCGAAATTAATACTACAGTCGTTATGCACTATTAGTCCAATATAGCTTTACAATCATTGCAGTTACATATAGATTAAGTTCTCTTGTATTGTTGTGCAAAGCAGAACAAATAATAATTATTATTACCATAAAAATACAATCCATAATAACCTTAAACATTCAACTGTGAGATCCAGTTGGAAACAAATCAAATATCAAGTACTTTCTCAGTAACGATAATAGAAATATAGTGAAAGACACATTTAGATACATAAAACAACCCCTTCCTTAACACTTTAACCTTTTGAATGAAGTGATCACACAATTCAACATAATAGCAGAACAAGCAAAGATCCTAGATTCAAGTCTCCATGTCACACATCAAAAAGGTCTCCACGTGCTAAGAAAATAATCCAACCACACATAAAGAGACATCTTTTTTTTTTACATTGGTAACATCACACATAAAGAGACATCTTGAAGAAATAATTTAAATAAGTCTACCCACTTAACCTTTCAAATGAGATATGTAAAGCCTCTTAAGTTTCTAGGCTTTGAGTTTCAGTAATAACGGGTTAAATGACGTGATTAGGATGCCCCAAAGGGGGGGACCCACACAGACTAAATATAGTGTTTGGGATATACCAATATGTGCACTGTATGAATTAGAAGTGGTAACGTGGCCAAATGAAGCTAAAAATCAAAGTTGGAAATGTTAATGGGAAAAAAGGCCCAAAGTAACTCATGGATTTAACTTCAAAATAGCATTATACCCAATGTATACGAAACTTGGCTATAGTTAACATGAAAATTGTATCCCAAAAGAGCATTTGAGGGGTCGTTTGGTAGGATGGGATGGGATTATTAGTCCCATGGGATTAGAATTATCCCATGTTTGATTGGTGGGATAACTCCTTTGGTATCCCACCCAATCCCATCTATATGGGATAAGTTATCCCATATAGAGGGTGGGATAAGTTATCCCATCTTATCCCACCCAATCCCATCTACATGGGATAACTTATCCCTCCTACCAAACGACCCCTCAATGTATAAGGAATTTGGCTATGGTAACTAGTTTACAACCCTCAAACAGTTCATCAAGCTGAGCTCTCCTTTTTTATCCGCGAGTGGCAAAAAGCCTCTAGTCCTCGCAATGGGGCCACGACGCGAGCCTCATGGCAAGGACCCTTGGTGTATAAAATTGCAGTTACTGCCAGTAAACCATTTTTCTTGAAAAGGTTTAGGGTTGGGAGCTTCTCAAAGTAGGGATTTTGAGCTAAATCAAGGTTGTTATGAATGATAATTTGAGTTTAAGTATAGTCAATATACATGGATTCTAACATCACTACTACACATAAAACATTAGATTTCTTCATCAAATCTTCAAGAGTTCAAAAATCACAAAAGCTGAAATCTTCAAGATGTAATCTCACTTCAAGCGTTGATCATGATGCGTAAATAAGCTTATTGAGTATGTTTATGAGCTACATTTGTGGATTAAATACGGTATTGAACTAACCCCAGAAAAGGGTGTTGTTGCCATTAAAGAACTTAGGGCGGAAGAAGATGAATAATAACTTGGGGTTAAGAATTGAGTTAACTATGGATACAAATAACTCCATTGAGTTAATACATGCTTTGCAATAGAATTTTGTACTTGACTCATGGGAGTAATATGGGAAAAAGAGATTTGGATGGCTTATAGCCTATGTTGGACCCTAAATGGGCATTGTTGGATTCAAATGAGTAACGATTGATGGAAATTGAACATATCTGTGTAGATGGATAATGGATTGTTGTTGCACTTCATTGGGCATGTCAGTGCGTTGATTGAATTGATAAAGCTAAACATTGGAGGTAAGTTAAAATGTACAGTACCTTATTTTGAGGTGTTTTCATGAAAGTCATGATTCCAAAGTGCATAGAAATGGTTTGTAGTGTCGACATGTGTTCGTACGAGTGAGTCCTTCCATAGTTTTTAGTTATTAATCATTTCATAGTATCTTATGACATTGTATATGTACATATCATATGTTTGGTGAAGTTATGACTTTTATTGAAAGATAGCAATTCATTATATGATCCTCACTTGATTTGAATCGAAAGATCATAGTTAAATGTTGAAACTCATTTATCAACTTATGAAACTGTTTTTAAAGTGTTCTTGCCATATCAAATCCAAACAGATTACATCAATTTCAAAGTAATGTTTTGAGGCCATGAGCGCCATTTTCACATACAATGGATTAATGGGCCATATGACTTATAAAGAAAATGGATTAATGGGCCATATGGGCTATCAGAAATGTATGAGGTACCTAAGGGTCATATCGTTTAAAAGTAAATGTTCTGAGAGGACTATACTAACTGTCAACTATAGAAAATCACAAGTGCTGGTGCAGAGTACTAGTCCATAAAGACATTTTATCGTGCTAGCACAGCTGTCAATGTCCCACGGCATTGGCTGAGACAGCCTTGTAGACCGAGTCACTATCGTCAATATCCTACGACATCGAGTTAGAATGACTTGTTGACCAGGTGATGGTCAATCAAAGACATCGAATATTGTTATTGTCAGTATCTATTGGAACTCCCTACCTAAAGACATACTTCCAACAAAGACCACAACCAAAAAAACAAACATCTGAAACAGGTCGTTATGGAACTCTGAGACCCGATTCCCAAATTTTTCCTTGAAGAGAAAGGGTACAACAGCTTTTTGACTTATTCCTTGCATCCGTATGACAGGAATTTTCACTTTGTCAACAGTGTGTTGTCACCAATGCTAATGCAATTGATCTTTTTCTCCTATTTTAGTAATACAACTAGTAAGAACATAAGATTATGGAGACAAAAGATCCGTATAAGCGACACCAACCAGTTAGGATTAAGCTTAGTTGTTGTTGTTAACTTGTATTAGCCCTGTGTCGTCCAGAAGCTATTTTTCCCTGGTTAAAGACAATCATGCCTATGGATGTATGAGCCTGAGGTTGAGAGAACTCCAAAAATTACCTTAAAAGACAAATTATTTAGTATATGAAATTGACATGAAAAATGTTGTTAACTTGCATTAGCCCTGTGTCGTCCAGAAGCTATTTTTCCCTGGTTAAAGACAATCATGCCTATGGATGTATGAGCCTGAGCTTGAGAGAACTCCAAAAATTACCTTAAAAGACAAATTATTTAGTATATGAAATTGACATGAAAAATGTTGTTAACTTGCATTAGCCCTGTGTCGTCCAGAAGCTATTTTTCCCTGGTTAATGACAATCATGCCTACGAAGGTATGAGCCAGAGGTTGAGAGAACTCCAAATATACCTTAAAGGACAAATTATTCAGTAGATGAAATTGACATGAAAAAGTGACGTGGCTATAGAGGCTTCATTCAGCTGACCCCAACTAAACTGGAGCTGAGACTTGATTAATAATACATCAAGATTGCTATTCATAAGATGATGAGTACATGATATCTAGGCTGCCATCTAGATAGTAGATATCATCTGCTCTTCCTTTTTCTTTTTGGGCCTTACTCGTGAAAAAAAAGTACTTGTGTTCCATTTTATACGGCACTCTTTCCTTTTTAGTCTATTCCGAAAAGAATTGACATAACTTTCCTTTTAAAAGACTGACACATTCTATATCTGGAAACTCTTTAAATTTAAACTAGTCATTTCACAAGGATGCTCCTACAGCCAGAGAAATATCCTGCCATGTCTACAACCACAAGTTCTAGTGGTATTTCTGGTGTGTGCCAAAAGTTTTCTCTCCCTTAAACTCCGCACCCTGTCAAATACTATCATATAGAATGAAACCGAGGGGGTAGTAGATACCTAGGTTACTAGCCAAATATATTATAAGACCATGCTACCCAAACCGGTCATTTCCCTTCAAATGCAATGATGGATGAAGTAGGAAATAGCTATTTGTAATACATTTAGTAATTCATATGGTTCCTCCAAAAGCCTCAACTGTACCTCCTCAAGAGATACATACCATGTCAAATACCACATTAGAGTCCACAAAACCGAATTTTGAACTGTGAGTATTCGACTACATATCAAGTAACATCTCGTGGGAGGTAAGCTAAAATCGCCTTTTAGATAGATCAGAACCTCCTATGTAAGTGTAACCACATAACCATGGCATTACTATGTAGTTAGCTCTTCAAGGAAACCAAATAAGTTCCATTTCCCTGGAACTTTAATTGTTTGGTCATTTTAGGATCACATTGGCATTCAGTTCCTAATAGGGCAAAAGAAACTTTTCCAAGTCTCAGAGTTTCTCCTCTGTCCAAGCTCGGTGTAGGCGCGTGAAAACATAGTATCCCTAAATATAGGAACCAGGCTGAGCTGTCCACATTCAATTCACAAAATGCTCTTAACTAGGCAATAACACCAGCTCCCGAAACCATGAAAAGTTTCAAACTTTGCCATCCCCAAATACAACCAAAAATCATGATCTATCAATGACATCTCATTAGAACTATAATCAATCAATCAACTACACCTCAATTTCAATCAAAGATAGGTCGGCTATACTAATTCCTCGATAACCATTCCGCTCTATTCGGTCCACAAGAAACTATAAACCCTAGCAAACTTAATCCAAAACAAGAAAAGATACAATCTTGTTTACATTTCACCATATTAGGAACAAAAAAGACTCTTGGGAACAAGAATCAAAACCCTATCTTGTTATATTTGCATCATCCATCAATTTTAAGGTCAAGCACAAAACAATAAGCAAAACCCCAACAACCCAATCGTAGAAAAGATCATTTCTTGTTATATTTGCATCATCCAGCAATTTTAAGGTCAGGCACAAACAATAAGCAAAACCCCAACAACCCAATCGCCAAAATGATCATTTCTTATTATATTTGCATCATCCAGCAATTTTGAGGTCAGGCAGAAGCAATAAGCAAAACCCCACCAACCCAATCACAGAAAAGATCATTTCTTGGCTTAATTTACATAAAAAAAGAAAGAAAAATTTGAAAAAGGGTCTGACCTTGATGTTGTTCTTGTTACGAAAGACAGAGTTGGAGGAGACAGGAGAAGAGTAAAAGAAACGCCATGGCTTATACTTGCAGGCGATGAGGATAAATAATAGGATGAAAAGGAGCATAACAAGAAGAGCTATAATAACAACACCCTCTTCTTTCGATAACACAATATTGCTGGTGGTAAGAGTGGACATGGTGATGGTATCATCAGCACCTGGCATCGCCTTCACCATCGGTGAACCGTGTGATGATGATGATGAGAGAGAATTCATCAAATCTAACTCACTCACTGTTTTCTATTTCTATCAACCTTCCCGACAACCTCGCTTTGAAGTGGTCGCTTTTATTTTTCTTTGTTTTCTCCATCCAATACCTCGCCCCCCCAAACCCTTTTTTAATATAATATTTTCTCTTAGCCTCTGTTTGGATGGTGGTAACTGTTGTTTCATAATGTATCATTATTACAAGTACATTATAGTGTGTTTTATTGTATCATGTCATATTATTTTGATGAATATAATATTTAGATAGATTGTGTCATTTTACATAACTGATAAAGTTATTATCATATGATCAGGAGGTCACATATTTGAGTCGTGAAAATAATTTTCTTATAGAAATATAGGATAACACTGCGTACTGCGTATAATAGATTTTGTGATTCGGTTTTTTCCGGATCCCGCACAAAGCAGGAGTGGACTGCTCTTTTTTATTGTATCATTTTTCGTTGTTACCATACATCCTATGTGCCAAAAAGATTGTCCTATTTTTCTTATTAGTTTGACCTAAAAAGATTGACATATTTCTATAGTTAGAAACAATTTAACTTTATGAGATGATTTACAGCCATACAAATATTTAAAATTTATTTTTGATCACACATTTCAAAAATCTACTTTTATTTCTTAAACTCCGTACCAAGTCAAACTAGGACAATCTTTTTGGACGGAGGGAGTATCACACATCAATAATTTTGAGGAATAAACCTACAAGAAAATAGAGTACGGGGTAGAGTTACTATTAAAAGGTAGAGTAAATGGTAAAATAAGATTATTAGATAATAAGTAAAGATAAAATGAGAAAAAAGAATAAGATAACAATGCGATCACATTAAATCCGTCGTTACACAAAATGAGGCTTTTTCATCGTTAAATAACATGATTTAACGATACATTGTAATAAAATGTAAGTAATAATAAAAAAATATCGTATTTAAATGAACAACATAATACAATACCATATGTAACAACTATCCAAACAGAGTGCTAGTTTTTGGTATAAAATCTATGATCTGATTTACTAGTATAATATTATATTTATGAGCCTGTGTACTAACTTTGGAAAAGTATATGCATACACGTATATTATTGCTTGTAGTAAAAACGAGAGTAGTTTCAGGTCTGCATTTATAGACACACATGGACCTGTCAATTGTCAACGATCTAAATTGATAATGGACCTTACATGGTATTTGCCTTAATTGTAGCTCTTACTGTTATAAAATAATATCAATAGCAATATAAGTCAAGAGTCGTAGATAAAAAGGTAGAGAGAAAAATGAGACGTTCTTCTTATTTTAAGTGTGTGTGTTTTCCCTTTAAATGTGAATAACATCTCAATTTATAAGATGAAACCACTCAATGGAGGTTACAAATATTAAGTGTTCAAATCAATAGGTACATGTAACCACCCAATAGAAATTACAAATATTAAGTGCCCAAATTAATAGGTACATGTAACATACAAAATGTTAATGAATGTGTATGGACATTCATACAAAGGATATGTATTTCATAACACTCCTCCTTGGATGTCCATAGATAATGTGCCTCGTTAAAACCTTACTAGAAAAAAACTCAGTGGGAAAAATTCTAGCCAAGGAAAAAAGAGTACACATTTCTAATAATACATATTTTGATTGCCTCATTAAAAGTCTACAAGAAAAACCCAATCGGACAAAACCTTATATGGAAAAAAGAGTACAACATGTATTAATTCCCCTTGATGAGAACTTCAGTCTAAATGCTTGAGTCTTCGTATTCCAATATTATGCATCATCTTCTCGAAAGTTGCAGTTGGTAGACTTAGTGAACAAATCAGTCATATTATCACTTGAATGAATCTATTGCATGTTGATATCACCATTCTTTTGGAGCTCGTGTGTGAAGAACAACTTTGGTGAAATGTGCTTTTGTCCTATCTCCTTTTCTGAATCTTCCCTTCAATTGAGACAATGCGTGTTGCATTATCTTTATATAAGGTTGTGGGTATTTCAAACCACATTTCCTTCCAAGCGATTCAAATAGTCATAACATCAGTTGGAATTATTGATATTTCTTCATTTTCTTGAGTTTGCGGCTCATTGATTTCTTCAAGAATATCAGGATTGATCAAATCTTGCATTTCTTTATGAGATTTTTTCTTAGTGTCATCTTGATCATTTATTTTTCTTTTTCCAGGATTCCAATCCTTATAATTCAATGGTCTATCACGCTTCAGGCGTGCTTTTGAACTCATTTGCTATGACACTAGTAGATGGTCCTACAGGGACATCAATCCGAATTGGGACATTCTCTGCAGGGATATGTGATTCGGTAATCCTTTTCAAATTTGTAAATGCGCCTGACATTTGATTTGCTATTCTCTGCAAGTGAATAATTTTTTGGACCTCTTGCGCACTAATAGAAGCACGTAGATCAAGATGAAACGATGATGGATTTTCCACAAAATTTTCCTTTTTATTTCATTATTCTCTCCCCCCTAATTTTAGAAAAATTCTCTCATCAAATCGACAATATGCAATTGATCTTATTTCAGTATCTCCATGTAAGGAAGAAATTATATCATGCTCATAGTTATAGCAAGATAAATAAATGTATCAATTGAACAAATATATAGTACTTCATGACCAATCTAATTTTCTCATTTCAACTTCTTTTAGCTGGTAGTCTACTGCTTTTCAAAAACTCTTCAAAATCTCCAATCACATTCAAGTCAGCAACTTGCACAACCTTATGAAAGATTTTGAATATTTTAAAGGGATAAGGGTAAATAGAGTCATCTTTGTACCACTAATCAATAAATATTTATTAAGGTGATTTCAGTATATCGACCTTAGTTCATTTAATCCATTTATGGACAAACAATTTTTTCAATAACTTGTACATGCTTTAGGCATTTTGAATCCTTCAAAAAAATTTATATAATTTTATCACGTGAGCCATATAGACTGAGACAATTTTCATTTAGTATTTAATTTACATGACATCTTCTCGTGTCAGGACTGCAGGTCCAGTAAATTTACCAAGATGTATCTACTTGGTAATTATTCCTACATCAATATGCTTTAAGAGACGTAGAATTCAGATCCTCATAATATTATACAATATTGCGCACTATATTGTATCAACTATATCGTCGATGAGATATCATTTTGTATCGGTTTGCAATTAGACACAACTTACTGAGATCTTACCACTTTATTATTTTTCAGGTACCTGAACCTCGTACGAGGTTTTATGAAGTGTTATGTCGTATGCTCTTCAAGAGCACATTGCCTCCTTATTATGATCATTTTGATCATTTGCTCCCCTCATTTTTCAAGGATTATTGCGTTTGAAACCGATTTGTCTACCATGCTTCACGCATGTTGTAAACCCTGTCCTTCAGGGACATTTAGGAGCATCTTGCAGCTAAAATATGAAATAGCTGTCAGCAAATGCTTATAGCATTTGACTTGAATTATCGTTTGAACGAGGATCATACTGGTGATAATTCACAATATATTTCTTAGCTGTTTATTCTCTCTACCCTTATGTTAGAAAAACTAACATACATTTTCACATTTTTTTGGGAAATCCATCTGTATGCATCATGGTAGATTCATTAATCATATACTGCACAATAAAATTATTAGATGAAAACATTTGGTTCCTGGCCTTGATCCAATTATGAGGGGAGAATTTGTCATAATTTATCAGTTTGAAGCATACAAACGTCATTATATGCAATATATCATATTTCATATCAACACATGAAGCTTTGTTCTCATTCGCAATGGTTTAGCTATTTATCGGAGGCATTCAACGCTAAACCAACTTGAATATAAACCAGTATTAACAAGATGAATTATCTTGATTACATAATTTGAAAATTGTGCTCAACTCAATTATTTTGAGCAAGCAATTTTGCATATGTCAAACTGCGGGTTGACAATAAACGCACATGTGACCGTCTTATCGATGCATCTATTTAAGGCATCACTTAATAGGTAAACGGACCCTTATTCACCTTTTATATTTTTCAGAATTTAGGAAATTCAATCTCAACATTAGTCAGTATAATCAAATTATCATAAGAAAAAGCAAATTAATTCTTGAAGAATCTTCTAGTTCTTCAATATATTCCGAATACAAACTTAGCACATTAGATTTAAATCAGGAAAACCAAAATTATCACATCAATTGATAAAATTATTTGTACTAGTAAACTTCAGGTTTACCATGTCATGTGTTATTTATTTTAGTAAACTTCTGGTTTACTATCACATGAATTCTATTTTGTATAATAAACTTATGGTTTATCGTGACATGTGATTTCATCATGCTTATATTTGTGCAGTATAATTTGGAGGATAACATTTCAAATACATATTTCTTACCCACTATGATTTTGTAGATATTTAGTCATCCAATCATTTATACCTTCAATATGATAGTCATTTACTTTAGTAAACTTCAGGTTTACTATAACTTGTGCTTCGATCATAACAACTTTGTATATTACAATCTAGAATGAATGGCATAATAGTATATAAGCTCTTCATGAACAATTAATCTATTCTCCATAATCACATATTGCTTGGACACTACTAATGACATGATCTTCTTGATAAATAGTTAGCTCTTCTAGAGCCCTTAATTGGTTTTGTACTATCAAATATTTCTTAGCCATTGTTGGTGTCATGAAGAAAATTTAATTAGACACTTATGTCATGAAAATAAATGGTAAACGAATGAATATTTAGAAATAATAAATGCATAATTCAATTCTAATCCAAACGTGCTTTGAAAGTTATTCATATCTTATCCACATATTCAAATGAAATGACATGCACAAAATAAAATAAGTAGATTGTCAGAAAATACAAAGTAAAGACTAATATATAACAAATTGCGTCATATATTTAAAACTAATAAGTTTGGACAAGTCCTATTAAAATATAACAACTCTTTGTATCCATCTTAAAGAAATTTTGACACATCATGATAAGTCCTGTTAGGATACAATAATTTACTTATATGATCAACATAATAATTTAGTAATATAATAATTTAATAATATATTTCAATGGCTATCCATAAATATCTCCTTATATCTGAAAAACAAAAAAGGACTCAAACTAATAATTATTGTCAAAAGATTTGTTGTAGTTGTAATCAATTGCCATAATCATTATCAAATGTTCAATAATTTTTAATCTACTAAGAAGTACATTATTTCCACAATTATGTTATCACATCATAGATGATAATTAGTCGATACTTTATCACTTAGCAGTACGACATGCATCTTAAAATATTATAACTTCACTTTGAACAGATATGGTGTTTATCAGATTGAGGTAATAATTACCCAACATAAATATATCGTAGACATAACAATATCTGCTAGAACATCTTAAATGATTTCATGAAAAATAATTGCTATGTGACTAGTCATTCTTTTGAGCATAGATCCTGTGACTATTTCATACGCATCAAGTTATAGCAGTAGCATAATCTTTTGACTTGGTACACACGATTTCCTTTGAATGAAAAAAAATAAAAGTAAGCATGCCAGATTTTGATAACCAACCAAATCATTGTTATAACCTACAAAGTTACAAAGTTATTCAAGAGTAAAGTTCAAAGTTTTATCACTTTGGGAGTAAATTTCATATTTACTACTTCGAGAGTAAACTTCAGAGTTACTACTTCAAGAGTAAATTCAAGAGTCTTACTACTCAAGGAGTAAATTTCAAGGTGTTACTATTTCAGGAGTAAACTTAAAATTTCTCTATTTCGAGAGTGGAGTTAAATATTTTACTACTTCGGGAGTAGAGTTCAAAGTTCTATTACTTTGAAGTAAAATTCCAAGTTCTACTACTTCGGGAGTAGAGTTCAAAATTTGCTACTTCGGGAGCAGATTTTTGAGTTTACGACTTCGGGAGTAAAGCATAAAATATTTAGAATATTTTTCTCAACTATTCTACCTCTTCTGGAGGTGAGTCGTGATAACTTTACAACCAAACACACGTCCATATTTATAAGCATTATTATATACTATCACATTTACTTCAAGGAATGAATCTGTATTTGTAACATTTATCAAGTTCTCATTCTTCAGGAATTGAACACAATCATCCGAACGTGCCTTAAGCATATCAAATCGTGATGGCTTAGATCTTCTTTTAAGATATTGCTACTTCAGGAGCAAATCAAGGCATACATATGATGTAGAGATTTTTTCTCTAACACGTCTTTAATTGTAATCATAATAGACCTATAAAAATATCACAACTTCTGACGATTATACACAAAATTTTATTATAACGAAACTAATGACAGGTGATCACTTATGATTTCAACCAAAAAAGAAACGAATGACCAAATAATCATAAAATTAATTTCCAATAAATTAGGAAATAGACATGAAAATTCCAGCAACAAGATTACAAAAAATGGAAAAAGGGAGAGGTGTAATACCTATACATGGATAACCACGGCCATATAAACAGTTATCATGGATAGTTAGTAAACATACATGTTCTTTTGTACATAAATAAACACAATTAAAGTACTAGATAATATGATACTTATCTGGAAATGCTTTAGTCTTTCCAAAATATCTGCTCAAGATGACAGAGTCTCGTGCTGATAACGTGTTATAAAATAACAACAATAGCAATATAAGACAAGAGATGTAGACAAAGAAGTAGAGAGGAGGATGAGTCTTTCTTCTTGTTTCAAGTGTATGTTTTTCTCCTTTCAAAGGTGAATAACATCCCAATTTATAGAATGAAACCACCCAATGGAGGTTACAAATATTAAGTGCCCAAATCAATAGGTACATGTAATCACCCAATGGAGATTACAAATATTAAGTGCCCAAATTAATAGGTACATGTAACATACAAAATGTTAGTAAATGTGTATGAACATCCATAGGATATGCATTTCATAACTCTTACTTAATTATCTCACTTTTACCTTAATAGTAAAATAGAGTGTTTTGGTTAATGATCAATTGATCCTTATTTACGCAACAAATTTCCTTTGACCTAATTCCTATTTGATTAAATATTCTTTTGACATAATGATATCTACTGTACAAGTTAATGAACCAAAATTAAATTTGGTATTCGATGATCAAGAGGTCTCAAATCAACCAAAAGGGTTCGAATGGGCCCTGAATAGGCTAGATCAAACGATGAATACAATATGCAACAAGAATTTCAACTTTCAAGTTCAAATCTTTAATGCGCCAATCACACGAGAAAAAACATCTACACGTGATTTTCATGAAAGTTATCTACAAAACAATCGTGACACATAACTTCAGCACGTAATCCGCACACATCCTACTTCATCAAGCGCTTTTGTTGCTATTATTGTCTACCCCTATCTCTGGTGCAAATTAGATGTTAATTTGGTTGTTTGTTTCTTAAAATCTATTTTCTCCTTATATTTGTGCTTAAGGGTGTGGGAAGATTTTTTTAAAAATTAACGAATATGGACTTAGTTCTTTAAAATTGAAAATATCGACAAGTATACTTTACTAATCAAATAATATTCTAAATAGAACTCTATATATCTTCGAAATTTAAGAGAAAAAAATGAACTTCTCACATAAATCATTCTCACGCAAAGGAGGATATACAAGTTAAATGAACCAAAATTAAATTTGGTACTCGGTGTTCAAGAGGTCTTAAATCAACAAAAAAGATTCAAATCGACTATTTTCTGAATAGGTTGGATCAAATGATGATTATAATATGCAACAAGGGTTTCAACTTTCAAGCTCAAATCTTCAATGCGCCAATCACATGAGAAAAAACATCTACACGTGAATTCTCTTAAAGTTATCTACATAATAATCGTGACACACAATTCTAGTCCTATTTCATCAATCACTTTTGTTGCTATTATTGTCTTACCCCCTAGCTCCTTTATTGTATAATCTTCGGAAAAGGGTCAGATTTGCCCTTGTACTCTCACAAATAAAGTAAGAAAGGTATAACACGGAAAAGGAACGAATAATATAGACGTGACCAAATCAAATATCCTCACTCAAACTTCGAAGTCAATACACATAAATTTAGGCAATCTTTTTCTTTTTTGATGAAGTAAGAGTAATATAACTTGAAAGAGGTGGACAAATAAAGTAAGAAAATTATAATGCAGAAAAGGAACGAGTAATATAAACGTGATCAAATATCCTCACTCAAACTTCAAAGTCAATACACATAAATTCAGGCAATCTATTTTTTTGATGACATAAGAGTAATATAACTTGGAAGAGGTGGGCAAATAAAGTAAGACAAGTATAACACGAAAAAGGAACGAGTAATACAAACGTGATCAAATATCCTCACTCAAACTTCAAAGTCAATATACATATGGAAATCTATAGAAGCTCTATTTCATGTTCAAATTTCGTTTAAGAAGTTTTGGTCAACAGAATCAAGGGGCTTAAGAAGTTTTTCTCTTCAAATTTCGTGTAACTCACTACATACTTATTTTAATATTATCTATATGATTTTAAAATATTTATATTAATTAGTATTGAAAACATGTGCAATACACGTGTCACAAAACTAGTTAAATAATGTATATGTGAATAATAGATTTCAAGAAGCTTAAAATATGAGTTTAAAGTGAGTATCAAATTTTCTCTAGCCATGTTTTGAGGTGATATGGCAGCACACAGTGGTTGTAATACTTAATTCAGTGTCTATGTATGTGGTTAGAAAATAACCACGTTGAAAAGGACTTTTGGCAATCATGTTTTCTACTATTAGTAATAAGAGGGCCTTAATTGAAATTTTATAGTTATTTTTAGTGAAAGAAATAATCCCCTTGATTATTTTCATTAATTGAATAAGTATATATACAAGATATAAAATAGGAGAATTCTATTCCTATTCTATTTCTAAAATCTTATTCTACCATAATTCTAACTCTACAATTATGGTAGTGTATATTCCTAATTATGGTAACAAATACATTACAATATACTACACATATATTTTCCAAATATACAATATTCTTGACTACCAAAACAGCCACAAAACCGAGCCCAATAATGGCCATAAATCGTGGCACTTAATATGTCAATATACACTTGTATATTGTGTGTATATTTCCATATTTAACACACCCTCAGCCATAGCTGCGGTCTTCTAACACGAGACTGTCCCTAAAATCTTCAAAGAGTACCGAGGGAAGACCCTTTGTAAAGATGTCTGCAACTTGATATCTTGATGGGACATGACATACGCGTACCTGCCCCCGAGCAACCTTTTCACGGACAAAGTGAATGTCCATTTCGATATGTTTTGTGCGTTGGTGCTGAACCGGGCTACCTGATAGGTAGATGACACTAACATTATCACAATATACTAAGGTCGCCTTCTGAATGGAGCAATGTAGTTCTAACAGCAAATTACGTAACCAACACGATTCTGAGACCACATTAGCTACCCCTCGATATTCTGCCTCTGCACTTGAGCGGGATAGAGTCGCCTGACGCTTTGCGGAACCAGAGACCAAGTTGTTGCCAAGGAACATACAATATCCTGGCGTGGGCAAATGCGGTGTCCGGACAACCACCCCAATCCGCATATGTGTATGAGACCAGTGTGGATGTAGAAGAAGGATACAAGTGCAACCCATAGTCCAGTGTCCCCTGAATATACCGAATGATGCGTTTGATTGCATTCATGTGCTCAACTCTTGGATCATGCATGAATAAACACACATGCTGAACAACATACGTAATATCCAGTCTGGTAAATGTAAGATAATGGAGTGCCCCTGCAAAACTGCGATAGCGGGTCGGGTCCTCGTATGGTGCACCTGCCGCGACACTAAGCTTGGGTTTTGCATCAACTGGGGTAGAAGTGGACTTACAGGATGACATCCCAGCCCTCTCGATGATCTCACTAAAAGCTTAACCTTTTAGATAGAACACACTTTTAATATTTGATTATATTCTTAACACGCTTCCTCACGTGCTGGCCTGATTTTTTTTCATGGTCCAAGCACGTGGAAATTCTTTTTGAGAATGGGTGGCGGTGAGGTTCGATCCCAGGACCTTTGGTCTGCTCTGATACCATAAAAGAAATAATCCCCTTGATTATTTTCATTAATTGAATAGGTATATATACAAGATACAAAATAGGAGAATCCTATTCCTATTCTATTTCTAAAACATTATTCTACCATAATTCTAACTCTACAATTATGGTAGTGTATATTCCTAATTATGGTAACAAATACATTACAATATACTACACATATATTTTCCAAATATACAATATTCTTGACTACCAAAACAACCACAAAACCGAGCCCAATAATGGCCATAAATCGTGGCACTTAATATGGCAATATACACTTGTATATTGTGTGTATATTGCCATATTTAACATTTAGAAAAAGAATTGAGATTGTCACACTTTTTTTTTCTCCGGTGGTTAGGGTTGCACCTACACTGTTCTCCGGTAGGCGAACCACTTCCAAAACTCAACAACAATTTTAAACTTAAAAGCGGTAAAAGAAAAATAAATTATCTTGTCATATATATAATAAGTCATAGAATACTGAGGATATCTAATTATTACACTTTTCAAAATCTGATCTAAACAGTACAAGAGCGACTACAACATAAGGAATATAATGCTTGAAATACTGCCTCGAAAGTAAAAACAAGAATAAGAGTGAAGGAATGGAGAATCCAGGGTTGCTGAAGAGCAACAGGCTCACCCTGTAATCTCTAAGTCAGCAACGTCGGACATCAACCACTAGGCCTGACACTGGTAGACTGTAGTGTATCTGCATCCAAATAAGAATGCAATAAGTATGGTATGAGTACATTGTTGACACCCAATTTTTGCCCTCCAAATATTCAAATTAACTAGTCAAGCTTCTTCTTTTCTTTTACAAAGATTTGGATTTCAAGGCAATCCAATTGTCTCATATCGTTTCTTTCTACAGAAACCTTAGAATTAGAGCTCTATAAATAGAACCCTCTCCTTCATTGTCAAAAACAAGTTGGAACACCTCAAGTTCTGGACTTTTGAGTACTTAGCTTAAAAATAAGAGTTTTCCCTCACTTAAGACGAGTTGTTGAAGCATTGGAACGAGTTTAATATTTTCCTTCTCGATGGTAGCTGTCGTCGTCGTTAAAAGGTGATCGACTCAACTTTGTCTCCCCATGTCAGGTGGGTATAATTGTGCGGATTCCGCATCGCACCCGCTCCAGTTGGGGTGGGTATACCTTCAGTTGGGATGAGTATGTGTATAACTTTGATGGGTAGTAGGTGGGGGTATGCGTAGGTGATGGATTTGCAGTTATATCCGCATGCTCCGCATCCGTCCGCTCCAAATACACGCCCGCCTTGAAATTACAATGCTGATATCTTTAGAAATGATAGGAACCCGCCGTGTATTTTGATTCGGACCGAAAAATATAAAGGATAAAGGATAATTCTTTTGGATGAATATCTCTCTTTACACTAGGGCTGGCCAGTGGGCCGGGACGGCTCGACCCCGACCCGACCCGACCCCGTCCAGCCCCAACCCCACTTTAAAAAAAAAAACGATAGCGGGACTCGAACTCGGGACGGAACAATGTCTCATCCCGCAAGACCCGAGCCCTCCTCAGGCCCGTCCCGGGCCCGACCCCGACCCCGACCCCGCCCGAGAGCTCCCCTTTGCAAATATAACTGTTGCACCAACGACCATTTTAGATTTTGGTCATTGGGCAACGACCATTTTAGGCCTCCCCCCTCCCCCAACCCCCTACCCCTTAATATTTATTTTTAACCCATAAGTTATAATATTTACACTTTAACCCAATTTTCCAACTATAAATAACTCATTTTCTCTTCATCTTTCTCACAAATCTTCCTACAATCTCTCTAATCTCTCAATATATCTCTCTACAAATCTACATTGTTTGCTAAATATTCAATTTTATTTATTCATTTGGAAATTGGGAGTGAAGTTGGCAACTAGCTTAGGGATCTTCCATCGAGCAAAGTTTCAATTTTCAACCTCTCGATTACACGTCGACGTTACGTCGGCGTTTGGCACATTCGTTCCTTCATTAAATTATTATTGTCTGTTTATTTTATTTAGCGCACTTAATTTTATTATCTTTAATTATTTATTATCATAATTAAAATGAAAGGATTAAGAGGTATGCTTAAGGGTAAGGGTGCTTCTTCTAGTAGGGGCGACAACCAGGCAATGATACTTATTCTAGTCATTTTATTCCTACACATGATGATTTTGTTGATACGCAACATTTTCCTACAATACCATTAGATTTAGACGAGGAGTTATTTTCTGAAACTCAAGAAGACTTTAATTTAGACGATGATCTAGATGATACACCCACTAATGTTGATGACAACACACCCACTAGTGCACCTTCAACTGAAATACCTCCTATTCCCCCTAGTATGAGACGAGGTCCAGCAAAACGACCATTAAAATCAGATGCATGGACATTTTTTGATAGAGACGTAGAGAATCAAGTAGCTATATGTAAAATTTGTAAAAATGTTTTAAAATTTAAAATTGGAAAAGGTCACGGTGGGACGGGGACGGGGGGGGGGGGGGGGTTAATTAGACACGTAGTAAGTGCTCATCCAGCTAGGTATGCCCAATACCAGGCTTCAAAACCGGGTGCGCAAACGCCCGCTCCATCGGGACAAGGTTCACATATCGTCATCGTCCCACCAAGTACAAGGTCAAATTAACCCTATGACGGGGGGAATTGTAGGCCCTAAATACAATAAACATAGAGATAAGGAAGCAATATCAAAATTAGTTGATGTGGAGGGTTTGCCTTTTTCATTTCTTTCATCTCCCGATTTTATTCATTACATTAGAGATATATATAATCCTGGTTTTAACGGTTTTCCTAGATCAACTGTTAAGAGAGATGTATTTAAATTCGCGCATGAATATCAATAATATTTACGTTATTCATTATATCATTTTAATGGCAAAGTATCTATCACGTCTGATATAGGTCGTAGTACTAACGACCATGATTATTTAACTGTAACTTGTCATTGGATAGATTATAAATGGTCTATGCAAAAACGTATTTTAGCGTATAGATATATAGATGATAGGCACACTAGTACTTTTATTGCAGATAATATTTATCAAGTGTGCCATTATTACGGAATAACCGATAAAATTATGACTATTACATTAGATAACGCTTCTTCTAACAATTACGCAATTACAATTTTAAAAAATAGTTTAACTCCATCTTTTCCAGATCATTTTCATATAAAATGCGCGTGCCATATATATAACTTAATTGTAAAGGATGGTCTATCACTTTTTCAAGACATTCTTAGTAAAATACAATTTGCTATAAACTTTATTTTTAAAAGTAATAAAGTACAACGTAGAAAAGAATATAAAAAAACTTATCACGATTGTGGACTATCTTATAGAAAAATTCCACAAGAAGTATCCACTAGGTGGAATTCTTTATACGAGCAACTACTTGTTGCTTATGACTATAGAATACCTATAACTTTATTTTTTAACTCTCATAATAAAAATCCAGCCGATATGATTTTAGATAGTGATTGGGTAAAAATTTCCGAACTTATTGTATTTTTAGAGAAATTTTTTCAACCAACAAAAGAATTTTCCGGAATATATTATCCTACTATTTCAACTATGTTGTTTTATATAACTCTAATATTTTTATTACTTAGTGAATATATGGAAAAATCAGCTTAAAAGGCAGCTATTAAAAAAATGTTTGTCAAAATAAAAAAATATTTTATTCCTATTCTCACTATTTATATTATTGGTTCTGTATTAAATTCTACTATTAAAATAGACAGTACTAAATCACTAATTAAAAGTATTACGATTGTATAGAAGTACTACCACCTCCAAGTCCCAAAAATCTAAATCACCCACCACCTATTGAACAAACTAAAGAAGAAGTGTTGTCTAGCGTAGAACACCAATGCAAAAAAATATATAGATTTTATCAACAAGAAAATGCTAGTAACTTACCGGCTTCCATACCATCTGCTTCATCTTCAACACAACCTCACAAAAGACATGCTGTTTCTACGGCTAGTATTGAAAGCCTCAGAAATAGAATGTGCGGCCGTACCTCTACTACTAACCAAATTATCGAGTTGGATATTTTTGTTTTGCAGGGTTCTATACCGTATCAAGAAGTTATCAATGAAGATGGACATGAAGACTTGCTGAAATACTGGAGGGGGAATGAGAAGACCTTTCAGACACTTTCATTGATGGCCCGAGATGTTTTGAACATTCAAGCGTCATCAACTGCGTCTGAAAGCGCTTTTTCTGCCGGCAGATATCAAATAGGAGACCACAGACACTCATTAGCCGGAGATAGCTTGGAAATTGCAGTATTATTCAGAGATTGGATACGAGCGGAGCAGAGAAGGTGCGGTCAACCGGAGATCAACGAAGAAGAAGATGAAAACTACAATGAAATCTTAACCGAAGGTAGTGGAAGCGACATGGATCAATTTGACCAACAAATATCAATTCCAACCGAAGAACCATAGGAAATCATCAAGCAATTAGAACAGGTTTTTTTGAGAATGTAATTTTTTTAATTGCAATTTTATTATGTAATTTGCAACTTTTGGACAACACCACAAAGTTGCAATTTAGATTTTAGACAATTGTATTTGTATTACAAAAAAATCATATGTCTATTAAATAATATAAGATGCACAAAAATAGCCTTGGGATGTTTTTATTACACTATCTTGTCTTGTTTATTGAGTTTTTTTTAATACATATGTTATTTTAAAAAAAAAAGGAAAACCCGCCGGAACCCGCCCCAATCCCGCCCCGACCCCGCCCCGCCCCGATTCCGACGGGATCGGGATCGGGATCGGGACGGGACTGGAGCAAGTCCCGCCAGACCCGACCCCGACCCCTTCGCCCATCCCACCCCGACCCCACCAGACCCGAGCCTGGCCCACTGACCACCTTTGCTTTACACAATGATATAAGTAGAAAACCATGATATACTTTTTAAAAAGAAAATCATTCCCTTTTTTAAAAAACACAGATTTTTAGGAAAAAGACTGAAAAGAAATGATTATTTCAAAGGGTGATACTTTTATTTTAAAAAAGAACAAAATGATTTCTTTTCAAAGAATAACTTTTGGGCTTAGCTAGGGATGACAACGAATCGGATCTGGACCGGATCCTACTAGATCCAGATCCAGATTCATTTTTCATACCTGAATCCAGATCCGGATCCATATCCGTCGGGTCCATAAAAATCAGATCCAAATCCGGATCCACATGTAAAAAAAATTTGCCTTGCTAAGAATGTAACATTGCTAAGAATTTTTTTTGAACTGACAAACGATTTTTACTTAGCTAACAGTTTACTGTGTTTCAATTTTTCATATGAGATATTTCGTTTGTTGTCTCGTTTTGATTGTGAGCTATTAATTGAAAATATTGGACAATGACAATAGTTGTGGAAATTACTGACTAGTATTTCCACAATGCAGAACTTGCATGTGCTTGGAATCTTCACAAATGAAGTGAATATAATTTTAACTACTTGTCTATGGAGATGTTAGTCATTCACTAATATAACATTGATTTTATTATCAAAGTTACCTCTTTATTTTTTGGTTTTTGAGTTAACGCGGGGATAAATTAAACTTGTTTTGAGAATTAAACTTGCAAGGATGTGCTTAGCAATTTTAAGAAAATACTTATAAAATTACATTCTAGGTTAAGAATTATTTAATAAAAAATGGATCCACGGGTGACTAGATACGGATCTCAAATACAAGATCCAGATCCGATCGGTAAAAAACGGATCCGGGTCCGATCCAGATCCGTCGGGTCCAAATTTTGAAGATCCATATTCTATAAAACGGATCTGGATCCACCGAATCCGGATCGGGTCCATGATCCACTGCCATCTCTAGGCTTAGCCCATTTAAAGCTAGAATGAATGAAGGAAACCCATTTTAAATTAAGTTTGGAGGAATGTGGTTGACCTTCACTTAAATAAAAGGAACAAAACAATGATTTTTATAACTTGAAGAGTAAGTCTCGGCAAAGTTATATAATTTTGTGGCATATTTTCAAAAGCTTATACACTTGTAACATTTTCAAAACTCATAAGGAATAAGTAGGATATGACACATAATTTTGTGGCATATTTTCAAAAGCTTATACACTTGTAACATTTTCAAAACTCATAAGGAATAAGTAGGATATGACACTTGAGATTAAATTAAGTTGAACTCTACTTGAGAGAAACTTAAGTGTGTTATGGTCCGGAAAGTGGAATAACTATTTAAGCCTTATTCGTATTTTTTTGAAAAGAGGATAATTTTTGTTCAAAAGAAAAAATAAAAAGGACTCTTACTTTTCTTTGAAAACTTTATGATATGCCATGGCTTTATACACACATAGTAAACACATTTTAGACAAATAAAAGTAAATTCATTTTTGATACCCGAAGGTGAATCAACATTCTGCGGATTTTTAATACCGTGGTGCCTAACACCTTCTTCTGAAAATCACCTGAACCCTTACCCGAACTCTGATTTTAAAAAAAGTTTTATCTTTGTTTGAATAAACCCTTTAATTTTGGTTTTTCTAATTTTCCCTAGATAAAATAGGCGGCGACTCTAAAAAATAATAAATCCCAAAGAGTCCACAAGTTATGAAGTGTCTTTTATACCTCGCGTAAAAGTGAATCATAACAGATGGCAACTCCGCCGGAGATTTCAAATAGGTTCAAACCATAAGGGTTCCAATAATATGAATTTGCTTGATTTATTTGTCTAAGTGTTTAATTATTGTATATATAACTGTCATGGCATGCATATCATTTTCCGCCAAATGGCACGCACACACACTCGCGTCAGTGCACAAAGATGATTATGCGATTTCGTAATCGTCCTCAAGAAAAAATAAATTATTTTCTTGGAACTTGTTGAAGACATAATTGGTTCGTTGGTTCATTGTCGTCCAACAATCAACAATGGTTCACCCCGAGCGGTCCACTCGAGTCCCGAGTCATTTGAAAATCCACTCTAGTTTGACTAGGATAAAGCGAAGCCAAATCTCTATTACTTAGCGCATGCTTACCAGGGATGCCTTAAATATTCGAGACATATTTAAGTCCATTAGAAGACTATCTTCGTGTCTAAACAATCTATGATCTAAAAAGATACTGCATCCAAATGTGTGAAAAAATTGAAGGATGTACATGTCGGTTATACGAACCGATTGTTCTTGGGGATGTGAGTCTTACTATTGTGTAAACTTCATCCGAGATGTGCTCGATTTTTTTAGAGGTGATAGAGGACCCTTATGGTTGTGTAGTTTAGGATTTGTACCCCTGCGCGGGACTGACATTATGTATACCCAGTTTACTCATTATATATCTCCATTCGATATTCATAAATTTTTATATAAATTTGGGGCAAAAGGAATGTCTTAACGACATTTACATCCTTCAAATCAATAGGCTTACATTTGGCTTAAAAATGTCACATATATGCTAGGACGCGTTATACATCATTTACGTGCTATGTGCCGCCCAATTTGTAACTTTGTGTGCCTAATTGATGTATGTGCTTAAATACATCTATTTTGCTTTGAACATGGACGATCCATTATTCAGTTCCAAAATCTTAGAACGTCACTAAGCACACAAAACCCTAAAGTCGAACTTTTTCAAAGTCCACCAAAAAGTACTAGAGTCTCCGAAATCATACATCAAAATCCAAATATTTTCAAGTTTTTCATAAATAGTCCAGTCACCATCAATTATCGTTGACCACATCATTCCTAAAAAATCACTTTACCGCGTTCAATGGTTGTCAAAGTTACACCCTTATGCTGTCAAAGTTCTACATTTTTTCAGATTTCCAGAAAAGTCGTTCGGTCATCACTAATTATCATGGACCACGTCATTTATAAAAATCACTTTACCGCGTCCAATGATTGTCAAAGTTACACCCTTACGCTATCAAAGTTCTATATTTTTTATGTTTCCAGAAAAGTCATCCGGTAATTGTCAATTATCGTTGACCACATCATTCCTAAAAATTACTTTACCGCATCCAATGGTTGTCAAAGTTACACCCTTACGCTGTCAAAGTTTTACATTTTTTTAGGTTTCCAGAAAAGTCATCCGGTCATCACCAATTATCGTTGACCACGTCGTTCCTAAAAATCACTTTACCGCGTCCCACGGTTGTCAAAGTTACACTCTTACACTGTCAATGTCCTACATTTCAAGGTTTCCCCAAGGGTGATCCGGTCATCGCTAATTATCGTTGACCACATCATTCCTAAAAATCACTTTACCGCATAAAACGGTTGTCAAAGTTACACCCCTTACGATGTCAAAGTCCTACATTTCAAGGTTTCCTGGAAAAGTCATCCGATCATTGCCAATTATCATTGACCATGTTGTTTCTAAAATTCATTTTCCCACTTGGTCATTGCCAAAGTCAGACATCAGTCATTTTAGTAACACTCAATCAGTTTAGAATCAAACACAATTTTAAAATTTCATTACCCTAGAGAAAACTTTCTAAATACACACCCGTGCGTGAGTATGAACGCTCGAACCTATTAGAGTCTCAAAGTCAATCTAATGGTCAAAATACAGTTAAATCTTTAGGCCGTCCTTTAAGGTCTTCCATTTCAACCGAATTCTGGACTATTCTGTTTTAAGCAAAACAAATGTTACTTGCTTTACTTATTATGACCGACGAACTGACACTTTGCCTTTTGAGTTCTTATTTCTTAAAAAGAGGCTAATTTATGTTGGTAATCAAACCGTTCTACTTCACAAGGTAAAAGTCTGTCACCACATCCCTTCCGAGTTTGATCAACAAAATAATAAATGACTGGCACAACAGAAGACGATCTCAGAATACTAAAAATTTCTTTAAAGAACTTGAAATTCGCCGATCGGGGAGATCAAGGACTTCACAAGGACGTTATCACCTTTCTGCTTTAGAAAATCAACGATCTCAAAGAGGAGGTAAAATAGGCCAAGCTAACCACTGTTGTGACCGTTCCCTCCATCCACTCGTGGAAACCTCCTCATCAGTCTGCATCTCTGAGCTCTCCAATCTTCGAGCATTCCCTAGTCCATGCGATCAAAATCACTCCCTCCACTCAAAACATACCCGCCATTAACCCATACCACGTCGGTACCTCCTACTACACTCCATCACTCTTTAATACGAACCCAACCCCTGAAACCACACACTCCGTACCTTCATACCAAATACTGCTACCTACTCATACCAATCCCATCATCCGTCAAAAACACTACTAGCTTGCCCACCTCACAGAGCACCAACAATCCTCGAAACCACCCGCATATCCAACCTTGTCATTCCACAACCCTATCGATCAAAGCCATTTCTTCCCAATACATCCTAGATTGGACCATAACGAAGAGATGAAGAAGGCTTGGAGAGCCAAGAAAGGATAGCTTGAAGAGAAAATGGAATAAAAGATTAAGGAACTAGTCAAACAGTCTACACGGGCCGCCTAAAAATCCACCGGTTTAAGATACAATGATTTATGCATTCACCCTAATTTGAACTTGTCTGAGGTCTTCAAGATACCGAAATTGGACACTTCAAATGCCAGGCTCACTTGCGATCCTACTTTGTCCAACTCATAGGAGTGAAAAAGAATCAAGCTTTGATCATGAGGCTTTTTAATCGAAGCTTAAGCGGAGAAGCCTTATAGTGGTTTACCACACAAGATGTACCCTAATGGATCACTTAGGAGGATATGGCTGATTCATTCATGGAAATATTTCAGTTCAACATAGACAAAGTACTCGATCGATATTACCTCGAGAAGATGAAATATAAATCAATGGAGAGTTTCTGTGAATATGATATTCGATGGAGAACAGAAGCTGCAAGGGTACAACCTCTGATGAGCGAAAATGAGCTAACTACTATTTTCATCAGGGTCCAAAAGCCAGATTACTATGAAAGGATGCTGGCCATGGCGAGTCAGCCATTTGCTGATTAATCAAAATGGGAGAAGCCATAGAAGATGGTCCCAAATCTAGAAAAATCATAAGTCAAGATACCAATACTATGGGAGTATAAAAAAAGAAAGAGGATGAAGTATCTGCCATTATGATTACACACGCCCCAAGAGTTTTCACGCCAATGGGAGGAACCCAGACTAAGCTTTATGAAAGTCTGAAGGCAGCATGAATACTCCTTCCCATTAAAGGAAAGTCAGGAAAATAAATAATGAAATTCTACCAAGACGATTAGCGATGCGCCTATCATTCAGGCACAGTTAGGCACGACACTGAGAAATGTATAATTCTCAGACGCAAGATCCAAGAATTGATCAACGACAAGGTGATTTTTCAAATAGATGGTTGGGCAGGGAATAAAGACACCGATTTAGACGTCGTATAAAATGTCACATTTAAAGTGACTCATTTTCTTCCTTGTAATCGCACCTTTTTTTTGTAATCAAGCTACAATCGATGTATCCCTTACGATGGGATACATAGAAAACCCATATCGGGTTTAGTATTCTTGTAATAGGTAATCCAAATGCTATTCCTTATAATATGAACTATACGATGACCTGATTTTCCAAGATGGGATACGTATGCAGTTCATGTAGGACCCGACCACTTTATCAAAATAAATTTAACCTTTGCCTGAACTACGTTCGACCTAATTTCTGTCATTACGAGATATGTAGGCACTCTATGAGCTCAGTCATCCCAACCAAAAAATCCAAGAAAACCTAGGAAGCCACAAGGGCTGAATTTTCAAAAGGGTCTCATAAATTCCAAAATCCAGAGTTGGCACGAGAATTTGCCAATACATCTTCAACTGGGGCAGAATTTTTGAGAGGATCTCAAAAATTCCAATTGAGAGTTTGGAACGAGAGGTCGCCAACACATCTTCAACCGGGGTAGAATTTTTGAGAAGGTCTAAAAAATTCCATATGTGACATTCCTCTACAAGAATTACAAGAGTATTTAATCAGTGAAGCTAGGGCAGAAATTTTGTAGGGGGAACCTCAAAAATTCCACAATAAACAACATCACGTTTTGCGAGGAAGTTGAAGAGTTCTTTCATGTGCTAAACTGGGGTAGAATTTTTAAGGAGGGTCCTCAAAAGTTCCATTACGACTGTATTTCAAAGACAGACAAGCTTGCACGCCCAAACACGGAAGTATCATCAGGACAGCGAGGCCAAGCCAATGTGAATCAGGCTCCCAAACTAAGAAATTTGATTTGTATGCAGGAATAAAGAAATCACAAAAGTTGACAAAACGGAGACCACCTAACGTGTCAAAGGCGTTATTAGGCTCATCGTAGCGTAGCTATAACAAGCAAGACAGTTTCATCTTACTTTATCTACGGGTTTGTTCCTTCTATATCATTAACAATTGTTTTGAAATTTTGTAGGTGATGTTGTTAGATACGATGACTAAGATCACGAGACATCATGCGGACCACTGTGTCCAAATCATCAAAAACCAAAGATCCTATCTCAATGTCCTTTACCACAATCATGTATTCTTGCAAATTCTATTAGTATCAGGTTCGAACTACGTTAGACCTGATTCTTGTTCCAGCAAGATACGTAGGCAACCAACATAAGGGTACAATCTTCCTATTATTTCAAACTAAGGACCCCAATGTAGACTAGGACACATTTTTGAATTACTCAACTCGTTAAATCTTCATTTTAAACTGTTTTAAATCAAGAACCCTCAGACTTGAAACTGAGGCAACTTGTTTTAAAACAATTCAAACAATTTTTTGAGATCTATGTTCTAGCTTCAAGCTGTCCAATCGAACATCTTAATAAATAAAAATACCCTTTATCGAACTACACCTCTTTAGAAGCATGTAGGTGTTCCTTCCGTGTCAAAACCACTCTATCGAAAAGGCAAGTGTCGCTATCTTTGAGTTTCGCATCTAGTGTAATCTCCAAACTCATGTTGGGGCACCCCCAATCTTCATTTCAAATCCTGGTGATGACATATTTAAGGTACATGAAATTATGTCAGTGCAAAAACTAAACTTCCGCATAATAAATACCTTTTTCTACCGATCGAGTCTAACTACATACGACCTAATTTCCAATACCGGGGATGTGCAGGTGAACTCAATACAAAAGCTCGCCTGTAATTCAAACTCCCCCAAATCATGTCCTAAGTTCTCCAGTCTCTCGTAAATTCGATACTGGTACAATTTTTAAGGATTTCAAAAAATTGAGTCGAATTACATGTGACCTGAATTTTTATATAGTCTCAGATATGTAGAAAACCAAATGCAGAGTCCGGCCATAATTTTCTAAGTTGCCATGCTTTTCTCTTTAAGAGATGAGCTGATTTGGTCAGTCAAAATTCGAGTTTGTCAAATTTCGTTGCCCAGAGACGGCTTCGTCATTCCTGAACAACGAATGGGTAATTGTTGACACCCAATTTTAGTAGCAGTTGAATAGGATCATTGGATGACTTGGGCCCAAGAAGTTAAACCCTTTCACCCTTCCCTTTTTTTTGCATTTTGTATTTATCCTGTTTGTATTGTAAACAAGCATGCTAATCAATTTATCTCTCTTAACCTAGAAATTAAACCCTAGGTTTTCCACCTCCAAACCATGATACAAACCATAAATTAGTGAAGAGAAACATGAATAGATTATGAAAATAAGGTGAGAATCTTACCCCAAGAATGAAATGATTGAAAAACCACTGAATCCTCCCCAAACCGAACTTAGACTTGAGTGAAATGAGAAATGAGTAGTGATTTTGGAGTTGGGGTGTTTTTAATGTTTCAGAACTAGTGACTCCGCTTTTGCCGAGTTTTCTCAGACCGCTTCTGCGGAACATTAACCACAGAAGCGGTCCTATTTATGCCTCTAGATTCACGCAAGAGCGGTCGAGGTCTGCAAAAGCAACCTCGCACCTGCGCAAAAATACCGCAGAAGAAGTTTCACCCTATCTCATCAGAGCTCGCATCAGCGGACCAACTTTCGTAGGTGCAACCTCACACCGCTGGTGCGATTACACCAGCATTAGCAAACTTCCAACTCCTCATCCAAGACCCAGAACTCACTCGAGACCTCACTGATACAAATAAGATATGCTACATGAGTGTAAACAATGCTACGAACATGCTCACGCACTTTGAATATGCATTCGACAATGCTAAGACTCATTTTTTTTTACAATTTTCCCCAATTTTTTCAAACATCACAATTTAGAAAATATGGACTCAAAACATAACCGAAAGCTTCGAGAAGCAAACCATAGACTCGACTAAGTCAAAAATGGCATTCGAACCTATCGGAAATGACAAAACTTGGAAACAAACTCGTTTACCGAAAAGTCAACTTTTAGTCAACTCTTTCCATTTTAAAAACTTCAAACTTAGGTTTTTTTCCTCGAAACCTATCTAACTCACCTTGGGAAACGTTCCACCCATCCTCGCGAGTCACAAACCCTAAAAATAGTCTATAGGAAAGATAATTTGGTCAAGATAAAATGTTAATCCAAGAAAAACCGAACATATACTTACATCAGATACCAATTAAATAAATGTTCATCCTCGAACGAAAATAGACGAATGGGAAAACGTACCAAAATCAGTAAAGAGCTGAAGGTATCTACTCGGTCTCCCAAGTAGCCTCCTCAACCGGACGGTGCTTCGATTGCACCTTAATAGAAGCAATCTTCTTTGACCTCAACTTCCTAACCTATCAGTCTAAAATGGGGACAAACTCTTTTTCAAATTCCATATTTTGAGCAAATAATACTAAGTCCCATTAAATGATGTAGGACCCATCAACATGGTACTTTTTCAACATGGAAACATAAAATATCGGATGAACACCTGAAAGACCTGGTGGCTGAACAAACTCATATGCCACCTCATCAACTCTCTGAAGAATCTCAGATGACCTGATATACATCGAACTCACTTTCCCTTCTTCCAAAACCTCATTAAGTCCTTCATAGGCGAGACCTTTAATAGACCCCGATCACAAACTCCATATCCGGACCTTCCGGTCCGTATACTCCTTTTGTATACTATGAGCTGCTAGGAGCTTGTCCTAAATCAACTTCACATTTTCCAAGGAGTCTCTCAACATATCCGTACCTCATGGCCTCACCTCAAATGCATCAAACCAACCAATCGGGAAATGACATCTCCTACTGTATAAAGCCTCAAATGGCGCTATCTCAATGTTGTAGTGGTAATTGTTGTTGTAAGCAAACTCTGCCAAAGGTATGAACTGGTCCCAATGAACACCAAAATCAATCACACAAGCCCGTAATATATCCTTTAAAACTTGAATGGTCCGCTCGGACTGATCGTCCGTCTATGGGTTAAATGTTGTGCTGAGATCCAAACGAGTTCCCAACTCCTTTTGCAAAGTCCTCCAGAAATGAAAAGTAAACTGAGTGCCCCGGTCTGAAATGATAGAAATGGTCACCCTATGCAACCGAATAATCTCCCAAATATAAATATTTACCAACTTCGCAGAATAATATGTCGTCTGAACCGAAATGAACTGCACGAACTTGGTCAACCTATCTACAACAACTCAAATGACATCAAACTTGCCCAAAGTCTTCGGTAGTCCAACTACAAAGTCCATAGCTATCATTTCCCATTTCCACTCGGGTATGAGCATCCTCTGAGTCACACCACCCAATCTTTGGTGCTCATACTTAACTTGCTGGCAATTCAAACACTGAACACAAACTCCACAATCAGGGATGAATCTACCTTATGCCGAGGGGTGTCACGTGACACTGCTTCATAATTTTTTTTACTAAATATATGTAGATAATTATAAGGCAAAAGAAAATATGATGTTATAAAACTTAAAATGACACTTCTTGCTGCAAAAGTCCGCGTAGCTCAATTGGTTAATCGCTTCACTTCCTTAGTTTAGGATGCGAGTTCGAACCTGAGCAACGTAATTTATTTTTATAAAAGTGTTTCTTCTCATATACAAAATGATAGATGTTCAGGTTCGAACCCCTAACCTCTTGGAAGGTACCAAGATTAAAACCAATTGATTCAAATTCATATTTGTCATTGTTGCGACAACAATCAAGTTAGACATAAGTTTCTTCCTTAGTCAGTTGTTGTGCAGTTCTTTTTTATGTTGTTTGCTTTCTTGCCAATGAAATTAATTAAGAACAATTTACGAAATCAAATTGATTAAGTATTTGATTTTATTTTTAATGAGGTTATTTCTAATACATTTTTTTTTAAAAAAAACTCACCGAGAAAAGTTATTTTAGTATTTTTTTTGTAGAAAAGTTATAGTGATGTACGCGAATTGTATTTATTTATATTTTGTTCATTTTTTTCATATTGTGATACATTATTTTATTTATTATTTCTCCTTTTAAAATAATACACCGCTGATAAAAAATATTGCATACGCCACTGTCCACAATATCCCTCTTCATCCTACCCCACCAATAATGCTGCTTCAAATCACGATACGTCTTTGTTGCACCCGGATGGATAAAATACCTAGAACTGTGAGTTTCCTTCATGACCATGTTAGTCAACCCTCCAACACAATGAACACAAACTCACCCCTTAATCCTTAAAACTCCCTCACTATCAAGAATTGCCTCCTTAGCTTCTCCTCGCAACATCTTATCCCCAATCTTACACAACTTCATATCATCAAACTGTTGGACCTTAATTTTCTCCAAAAGAGACGACCTCGCCTCAATATAAGCCAAAATCTTACCCAGTTTAGAAATATGAAGTCTCTCTAAGCTGTTGGCCAAGGACTGAACATCTAATGCCAAATGATGCTCATCAACAATCAACCCCGCCAAGATACCCATACTCACTGCCTTTTGGCTCAAAGTAACTGCTACCACATTGGGCTTGCCCGGATGATAAATAATGATCATGTAATAATTCCCGAGAAACTCCATTAATCTATGCTACCTAGAATTTAAATCCCTATGGCTGAATACATGCTGAAAATTGCGATGATCAGTGAATACCTTTCAATGAACACATACAAGTAGTGCCTTTAAATCTTCAAGGCAAAGACTACCGCTGCCAACTCCAAATCGTGAGTTGGGTAGTTTTTGTCATGTACTTTCAACTACCTCGATGCATATGTTATCACGCTGCCCTCCTGCATCAATACACAACCCAACCCTATCCACAAAGCATCACAATACATATTGAAATCTTCCCCCTCCACAGGTAAGGCAATAATCGGGGCTGAGGTCAATAATGACTTGAGCTTTTGGAAGGTCTCCTCACAATCATCCGACCGCTGAAAAGGTATATCTTTCTGAGTCAACCGGGTCAAATGTGAAGCAATCGATGAGAAACCCTTCACGAACCAACAATAATAACACGCAAGACCCACGAAACTATGAATCTTGGTCACTATAGTAGGCCTAGCCCAATATTTGACTGCCTCAATCTTCTTAGGATCCACCAGAATACCACAAAATTGAGCCAAAACCCGATTTTAGAAAACTAAGCAACAAGCTTCTTCTCCTTCAATAACCCAAGGGCAACCTTCAAATGCTTCTCATAATCTTCATTGCTCCGAGAATACACCAAGATGTCATCAATGAAGACGCTAATGAAAGAATCCAAATAGGGGTTGAAAATCCTATTCATTAAATCCATAAAGGTTGCAGGGAATTGGTAAGCCCAAATGACATAACCAAGAGCTCACAGTGGCCATAATGAGTCCTGAAGGCCGTCTTCAGAATATCATCTGCTCTAATCTTCAACTGATGGTACCATGACCTCAAATCAATATTCGAAAATACTGACGCACCCTAAAGCTGATTGAATAAATCATCAATGTGGGGTATTGAATACTTATTTCTAATAGTGACCTTTCAACTATCGATAATCGATTCTCATTCGTATGGTACCGCCTTTCTTCTTCACAAACAGAACAGGAGCACCCCACGGAGACACACTACATCGGATAAACCCCTGCTAAACAAATCTTGCAACTTCTCTTTAAATTATCTCAACTCAGCTGGAGCCATCAGATCCGGAGGATTAGAATTAGGATGAGTGCCCGACTCTAAATTAATATAAAAATCAATGTCTCGGTCCAGCGGTATACCAGGCAAATCCGCCGAAAAGACCTCCAAAAATGCGCTCACCACTAAAATAGACTCAAGTGGAAGAGTATCCATATTAGTATCCCAAATATGATCCAAACACGCCAAACATCCCTTATCAATCAACTTCCTAACCTGAAGAAAATATATAATCCTCTTTGGTGTAGGGTTCAGAGTATCCTTCCAGATACCCGACATAACTAATGTGACTATCTTGGCATGTCAGTCCAAGATCGTATGGTACAGTGACCACCAATCCATAACCAAGATAATATTAAAGTCTACCATATCTTGAATAACCAAATATCATACCCCATAAAAGTAGCCACACAAGACAGATAGACTCGATCCACTGTCACATAATCACTGACAGGTGTAGAAACACGAATAGGTACATCAAGCATATCATATAACATATCTAGACCGGTAGAGAAATAAGTGAACACATATGAGACTGTAGAACTCGGATCAAAGACTACAGAGGCATTCCAATGACAGATTGAGAAGATACCTGTGATGATTGCATCAGAAGCCTCAGCCTCTGGTGTACCCAGGAAAGCATAGAAGAGGGCACGTCTACCCTCAGACTGCGTACTCCCATGACCAATATGGGATATATATGCTCCATCTTTTCCAGACTGAGAACCACCTCTACCAGCCTGATAACCACATTTGCTCGCCTATGAACCCCCTCTACCAGACTGTCCACCTCATCTGGCTGACTGCGTTGGGGTCTTAGGTGTCTGAGCTTGATAACCCTACTGAGATCCACCCTGTCTACATCTAGGACAGTCTCTATAAAAGTGCCTAAGGTCACCGAACTCATAACAAGTCTTGCCCGACATAAGCTGCTGAACTGACATAGATAAACCAAAATACCTTTCACGGTCAGAGAATTAGGAGTAAGAACTCCTAGATGTGTATCCTATATTGTGACCACTCTACCCAGGAGGGCCACATGCTGAAGTCTGAAGCGCTGACTGAATCAGGTGACTAGATTGAGGGTGATTGGGCCTACCATACTATACCCATTCTTTAGAAGAAAAACCAATGAGGTTACCGAACCTACAATCCTTCTTCTAGGAAGCACTCCCCTGGGACCCACATTTCACTGACTCAACCATCTTGATGTGATCCGCCACAGCCTGGAACGATGCCCCATAAGCTACCAACTGTAAAGTCGCCAATTAAAGAGGGATAGTCAATCCCTTCACAAATCATCTAACCCTCTCCATCTTAGTATGAAGTAATGGCGCGACATAACGAGACAAAATATGAAATTAGGACTCATAATTAGTGACAGACATCCCTTCATGCTCCAACTTGGAGAACTCATCTCTCTTGCTCGCTCTCAAATTGAGGGAACATACTTTTCTAAGAAAACCTGATAAAACCAGGTCCAAGTCAACAGAGGCAACCCAGCTGGCCGACACTCAATATAAGACCTCCACCACTATATTACATCCCCAATCATCTGAAGAGCAATATAATCCACTCCATGCAACTCTACAATACCAAAGTCTAAAGTATTTTATGACAACTCATGATGAACTCATACACATCCTCTTCGGGCGTACCATAGAAACAAAAAAGGCTTCATGTTGGAGAACTGTTCCCAAGTCTTCCTCTGCTCACGGGTCATAACTTCTACATGAACTGGCTGAGGACAAAACTTTGGCGTTGGAATCTCATCAATACGGGGTGCCATAGCAATTGTAGGTTGTGCCTCCGGAGTACGATACTGATATGGAGTCTAACCTCCCACTCGGATCTGCGATCCATCTAGAGTAGTTGGAAGAACACCCACATGAGTTAACCCATCGAGAAAGCTCAAGATGTGAACCATAGCACCTTGAAGCACTATCATGGCTATAATCTCTAGCTGAGCCTGGGATGGTCCCAACTCCTCCTCAAACTGATCATTCTGATTCTCTATCTTCGGCTCAAGGGACAAGGATCTAGCATGGGCCTGGCCAACCCACTGTGCTCCACTCCTAGCCGATGCTACTCTACGGGGTCTACCCCTACACAGGTGTCCTCTACCTCTGTCGTGTGCCACAGTGGAAGGAGTAAGTGCCTTATCTCTAGCCACATTTGTATGAGTCCTTACCATCTATGAAGGAATAGGAAAATAAGGTCAAATACCAATTTGATCAAGCTATCACGAAAGGAATGAAAGAAGTGAAGTTTTCTAAATATCCCATAGCCTCTCTAAGATAAGGACATACGTCTCCGTACTAATCCGTAAGACTTTATTAGACATTGCTCTTATACTCGTGAGATCGGTGAACCTAGAGCTTTGATACCAACTTGTCACGACCCTTTTCAAATGTCATGGTGGCACATACACTATCCCTCCAGTAGGCGAACCACTTCCACTTCCAAAACCCAACAACAATTTTAAACTTAAAAATAGAAAAAAGAAATAATTAATACTAAATTGTCTTGGCATATATATAATAAACCATAGAATACTGAGAATATCTAATTATTACACTTCCTAAAATTTGGTTTAAACAATACAAGAGCGACTACAACATAAAAATATAATATCTGAAATACTGTCTCAAAAGTAAAAATAAGAACATGAGTTAAGGAATGGAGAATCTAAGGTTGATGAAGAATGACAAGCTCACCCTGTAATCACTAAGTCAGCAGCCTCAGACGTCATCCACAAGGTCCGTTACTAGTAGACGACGTTGTATCTGCATCCAAATAATGATGCAACAAGTGCAATATGAGTACACAACGTACTCCTGTAAGCATCATAGGCCGATAACGACAGATAACATGTAACACATATAAAGATTAAGTTGACTTACAACTTTACAAGTACCCTAAAGACTACACAATTATTGCTTAAACACATAAGTCACCTTAGAATATATAAATTATTGTCCAAACACATAAATCACCTCAGAACATAGAAGATTTCAATAGGCATAGTTCACATAAGTAGTGTGAATGTTAATGCATGATATGCATGTATGTAAGGTACCTCTCAACAACCTGGTATACACATGTTACTGTATGTCACCACATAGTTATAACCCATGAGGGACTCTGCCAGTCCATATATCTCTCACAACCAATCAGAATGATCTATCGTACTGGTAGAGCATCAAACCACAAACTCATTTGCCGAGCCATTTTATATCATATCATCTCAGTATCCAATTCATCTCATATCATTTTCATTTACCTTTGTTTCCTGGCCTCATCTGACCAAACAATATTTCTTATCTAATCCATCTCAGTATCAATGATAACATGAGTGTATGAATACAACAGTAAATAAAACAAGTAATCATGAAGTATGAGATGAAATCATGTTTCAAGAGAGATGAGTAAACATGTGACTCATTATCATCAATTACACAAGATCCAAATAATTAGTCTTTCTATATTAAGAGGCATAAAGTGATGAGGTAAATCATGTCAATAATCACAATTAATAGCAAACATGATGACAAGTCCACATAACAGCTGCTAAATTCAACATAAGTTTGATCACCCCAACACAATACACAGGTAGTGCTCATCAGAGTCACTAAGATAGGACACCCATCACGCTCATAACCCTTAATAATTATAAATAGTACTTGCATCTATCGGAGTCTAAAGAAAGTAAACCGTAGCCTACCTCACGGGCAATCAGGTGCCACGAACTCAATCCCACGCTAAGGCCTTGCCTTTTCATAGCGCCTATGATCAATTGTAGTATAATATAATAGATTTTACATTAACACATAATTCTAAACACAACCATAAAGATAAGGCCTTTCAAAGAAATCGAATACCCGACTCCCAAAGTGACCATAGGCCCACAAGGGAAAAATCAGAACTTTAATTCAGAAATACGCTACTCACTGTCTAATTAGTCATATCCTTAAGCTTAGTAATAAACTAGTCACAGTTAGGCCTCCAATTGCCCTAATTATTAAAAACCATCAATTTGGAATAACCCTAGAATTTCACTTAGAAATCATAAGATTGAAATAGGAATTCAAGCTTGTAATTAGATTCCCCAATCATTAACAAGCCTAAATCTGAAATGTCATCCATTAAAGACTAAATCTTGGCATCCAATTTCATCAATTTAGCTCTCTTAACATGAAATTAAAGCCTAGGTGTTCCACCCCCAAACCATGATATAAACCATAAATTAGTGAAGAGAAAGATGGATAAATTATGGAAATAAGGTGAGAATCTTACCCCAAGAATGGAATGCTTGAAAACCCTTGAATCCTCCCCAAATCGAGCTTAGAATTGAGTGAAATGAGGAATGAGTAGTGATTTTGGAGTTGGGTGTTTTAAATGTTTCAAAACCAGCAACTCTGCTTCTATGGAGTTTTCTCCCAGATCGGCCTCACTTCTGCAGAACATTGACCGCAAAAGCAGTCCCACTTAACTCTCCAGATGTGTGCAAGAATGGTCGAGGTCTGCAGAAGCAGCCTCGCACCTACGCAGCGCAGAAGTGGCTCTGCAGGTGCGGCCTTACACCACTGGTGTGATTACACCAATAACAACAGTAATAACAAAACTTCCAACTCCCCATCCAAGACCTAAAACTCACCCAAGACCTCTCGAATACAAATCAAATATGCTACCTGAGTATAAATGATGCTACAAACTTGTTCGCACACTCGGAGTACTCATTTGACAAAGCTAAGACTCATTTTCCTACAAATTTCTACAAATTTTCCAAACTACACAATTTAGCAAATATGGACTCAAATATAACTAAATGCCTCGGGAAGCGAATTAAAGACTCGACTAAGTAAAAAATGGTGTTTTGAACCTACCGGAAGTGAGAAACTCAGAAACAAACTCGTTTACCATAAAGTCAATTTTGAGTCAACTCTTTTAATTTCAAAAACTTCAAACTTAGGTTTTTCTCCTCTAAACCTATCTAACTCATCTTGGGAGCTATGCCGCCCGTCCCTATGAGTCACGAACCCCGAAAAGAGTCTACGAAAAGAATAATTTGGTCAAGATAAAGTGTTAAGCCAAAAAAGACTGAACGAGTCATTACAGAGATAAAGATTAGGTCAATGTATAAGTATGGAAGATGTACAATGAATGACTCATCACTAATATTTATAAAACATTAACTGAGTGCTGCATATTTTCACTTAATCAATGATGGGGTCTTCACATTTTCCCCCTCCAATCTCGGTAAAACTTAAGTAAGCCATGTTTTTTCTCTATCTTTTCACTGTATACGAATGAGAGAAATTAAGGTTTGACGTCTTTCAGAAGGATTGACTCATTGTACTCATCTAGAAAATTGAACCATGGTATGTTAAGGCTATCTCTTCTTTATTTTTGCATGATCTAATGGAAATAAAACATAAATGAACGACCCACTAATATAACTTTATTCTTGCTATGCTAGAGATGTTCATGTCTTTCATTCTATGGAGATGTTTCTTGAATCTTACTTTTTCCTTGTAGGAAGTACTTCTCATGTCAAAAAGGCTATCTTTTATGTATTGTGTTCTTCTTTATGATAATGAAACTTATGATGGCATGTTAGATACATAATGATAGTCAGAGGTATAACGACCTTACGTCACTCCGATAAAGTTCACACACACAGACACACATGTGTGTGTAGCAACACTGATCAGTTGGTTATGATGATGATGCCCACAGAGAACTATTAACATCCCTCCTCAGTAGGCTACTCAGCTCAGCAGAGGTGTTGGTGCACTCCATTTGTTATAGAGTTTCCATTTTGAGTCAGTATGAGTTTGTATATATGTTATGGGTATTGGTCAATTGATCATATTGTGGCTTTGTTTGCTTTATATGAGCTATTACCATTCTAGGTATGGATTGGATTTGTGCGGCCTTATTGGCCTTGACTTTCTATATGTTCAGGTTATGACTTTAGATATGGTTCGCTCGGACTAGTAAGTCATCGGGTGACACCTCCCAAGGTTGGGGTGTGACACTTATATTCGTGCTTAAGGGTGTGGCAAGATTTTTTCGAATTAACAATTATGGATTTAGTTTTTTAAAATTAAGAATATCGACAAGTATTCTTTACTAATCAAGGAATATTCTAAATAGAACTATATCCTTAAAAATTAAAGAGAAAAAATGAACTTCTCACATAAATGTATTCTCCCACAAAGAAACTGAAAGTTGCACGAATTTTCCTTTTACAAGTATTTTTCTTACTTGAAATTTATATTGTCTACCAGATATCTATCATTCTTGATAAAATTTATTCATATTAATGTTTTTCAAACTAAAATAAAAAGGATAATTTATGAAATGGATACGACCTTATTTGTTTGCATTTAACGGAAGTCTGAATCTGAATGGTTCAGACCTTAGGTCATTAAGTGCATTTGCTTACATTAAGATCTAAGCACTAATTTGGTCTTTTATGTCCCACATTGGTACTGGTATGTGTTTGATGTGGGCTTATATAGCCTTGGGCTATCTGTAACACTTTGTAAATTCAGATTAGGTGTGAATATGTTAAATGAGTATTAATGTGATATTTTAGATATATGAATTCAAATAAAGATAAGTTTGGGTGAAAATAGTTGATCTAAGATCAAGACGAATAGCGGAGTGCATAAGATCCAATAGAATCGATTAAGTTTATGGTAGGTCTGACTTCCAGCTTGTATATGTGAATATCTATTAAGAATTTGAGAAAACTTAAAACGTGAAAGTTGTAGCCCTTTGAAATAACTTTCCAATGATATATGGCCCAGCTCAAATGGAGCTATGTGCTAAGAGGTATTCCCATTTTACTAAGTATTATTGATTGTCGCAACACTCGTGCATCGCACAGGTAGTGCGAGCAGAACCCGTTTCTGAAGTTTTTTTTGCCTTGTGTGATGAGCCCACGACGCGGAGCCATCGCACAAGCAGTGACCCGAGATAGGGATGCGACCCGGAGGTGCTGCGACCCCGTTTTTCTAATTTCAAACCCTATAAGCTTAAAACATCATTATAACTTTTTCCCACTTTATTTTGGATGACGTTTTAAGAGAAAACAACCATGAGGCTCCCCAAAAACATCTAAGATAAGTTATTGATCTATTTTTATCATTACTACATCAATATAACATCAAATTAACACTAGTCCATCCCTTAAACCCTTAGATTCTTAAAACTCAAGAAAGAGAAGAAGAAAGGACGTTTGAGATTTCCTTCAAAAAGGTATGATTCTTGATTTTCTGATGTTAATTAGAGGATTTAGACTAGTGTGTGATATTAGAAACAATGGGAATCTATGGGGGATTCAAGAACACATTTTCAGGCACGAAAAAATCATAGTTTTGCGATAAGGGTAGGAACTCTTAGAATTTGATTAAAGTTCTGAACTTTATCATTAATAATCATTTTATAATGATTGTTTAACTTGGAGGAATATGTGTGAGCAAAAATTGAGGTATGTCTAATTTTTCAAAATCTTCTATAAAGTATGTCTACATTTTTGAAAATGTTTTGATATGCATCTATACTTTAAAAATGTCTTTTGAACCATGTCTACTTTTACGAATGTTTTTGAAAGCGTGATTGGTTTTGAGAATCCTCTCTTTGGTTATTATACACGTTGAAACCCTAGTTTGGTTGTTGTCCTTTGTTGAACTTACTTTTGAATTAAATATGGTATTTGAACAAGGTCATGCGCGTGTAGGGTCAAGCCCACATCGATTTTTATATGAATTGTATTAATGGTATGAACATGTTCTGCCCCACTATAGGATGGTTGAACTTATTTCTAAAGATTGAAGTTTTAAACTTATTTTGCATTTGAATGTATTTTCTTGAATTTAAAACTGAATAAGTAATTTGAATAATGTTTTTAAATTGATTTATGACTTGAAATACCTCTATTATTGAGAAGATGACTTGATAAGTGAATTTGGTTATAAGCCATGATTAATGACATGGCTAATATGACATGACTTGTACTCGTTTGTGTCTGGGCATATATGGGCAAGATGTGCTAGTCCAGAGGATGATTAGCTGTTATGGATCCTAACGTATCGCTTTGAGCATTGTTGTACCATTCCATAGGATGATTTACCTCTATGGCATATAGCACATTGTATCTATTGCTCTGTTAGTCCAGAGGATGATTGACCTCTGAGGCGTGTAGCCCGGTGTATCTATTGTTGTGCTAGTCCAGAAGAAGATTAGCCTCTGTGGGATAAAACCCAGGTGTATCAAATGATTGTTCACCTGTGAGTTGACTTGTGTTGATCTTTTGGTTGCCTATGAATGGTTGTGGTGATCTAGAGTTTCGTAAGTGAAATACTTAATGATATTAGCGATATAATATGTTAAAATTGATATATTCGTGTGTTTTGGATTTCATTGGTGATTTTTCTAAGTTTGATGATTTATTCTATCTCTGGATTTCAACTGTTTTTCATTAATATTTGTTTCACTAATTTTGATATATTATTTTATCATGCTAACTATTGCCCCTTAGACACTCACTGAGTACCCAGTACTCAGACATACCATTGTTGTTTTTGATGATATGTTTGGTAACAAAGAAGATCATGTTTATGATATGTGTATGGAGTAGGAGAACTTGCTACTTTCCAAACTTATTGGTGAGCCCACATGCTTGTTCGTGGGACACCTCTATATCTTAGTTTATTGTTTTTAGTTCCGGGCTGCGTCTCAAAGTTAGTCCATTCATTTATTTATCTTAGAAGCTCCATAGATAGTTATCAGGACTGTGAGTAGATATTGAAAGTCTCATATGACTTATTGAGGGTTGCTACATTTTACGCTTGAATATTTATACTAGACTTCCTCAACTTTTATTAAGTATGAGCATGCTCACGTTTAACTACTTATGACTTGTTATAGATGAATATTGAAAGAGAATAGACATTTAATGATTTTTATAAGGTGTTTCTGGTATTGTTCATAGCATCAGATGTATGTTGCGTCTAGGGTGGATTTTGGGGCGCGACAATCTTGGTATCAGAACCTTAGGTTTAGAAGTGTCCTAGGATTGTATGTGGAGCTATGTCTATTGAAGTTTTTTTCATACACAATGGCCACCCGTATCAATGTATGACTACCAGGACATTATAGATGTTTTTCATCCTTCTTGATTCTAGATTATGTTGTAGAGCTTGAACTTCCTTAGGATCAATCTGACGCATCCGTTAATTTATGCCTCACAGAAATATCTTTAACTCGTACATGAGTTGCTAATCCAGTAAACAATGTTTCTTCTGCCTTCATTATCTGGTGGATGACCAACCAGGATCACTAACTGTGTCGCAACTGAGGTCAATGTTGAAGTTGAGAACGACAATGAAAATCAAGCACCAACTTAGGTTCTACTTGTTCAGTCGGCCCCTGCTGCTAGCGTGACTGATATTGGGTCGAAGTAGACCCCAATCTAGATGCTCACCACTTTGGTGGCATCCCAACAACAGCGTGAGGGTGCAGATCTAGCACTTGCAAGTAGAGGGAGACATAAGCATTTTTGGGCTGAATCCGCCTAAGTTCTTTAGTTCGCGATAAGAAGATAATCCCTAATACTTTATGGATGAGACTTTCAAGGCTCTAAGGGAAATAAATGCCCATGGTTCTAAAGCTATGGAATTTGCAGCATATAAATTGAAGGATGTTGCTCTTTCTTGGTTCGAATTGTGGGAGACTAAGCGAGGTATCAATTCTCTGGCTCCTACTTGGGCTGAGTTCAAGGAGGATTTATGGAGAGGTTTTTTCCTGATGAGAAGCGGTTTGCTCTGGCTACTAAGTTTGAGAAGATTGAGTATGACACTATGTCTATTCGTGAGTACAATTTGAATTTTACTCGATTGGCTAGGTATGATATGAATATGAATTTGATAGAAAAGTATAAGTTGAGTAGGTTCGTGTAGGGTTTGTCACCACATATTAATTCTGTGTGTTTTGCTGGTGTTACGTCCCCTACTTGTACCTTTTTATCTTTGGTTGGGTTCACTGAACAATAAGAAAATTTGAGAGGTAAAGAAGTGTTGGAGGAACATTAGAGTATGATGGCCATATCTGCGGGTGGTTTAAGTGGTGCATATCATAGAGGGCAATGGAAATGGTATACTGCACCTGATCAATTTGTTGCTCAATCTAATGTTGATGTTCCGTTTGGTGGTCAAGGGAAGAGAAGTGACAATCGGAACATGTATTCTCAATGTAGAGATCGACTGTCATCTGGATGAGAGGATCGTGTTTGCCATCATTGTGGTATAAGGGGTAATATCAAGAAAGATTGTAGGAAGTGGCTGCGTGAAATGGCTAACTCTTCTGGCTAGAGAAATAATTTTTCTGCTCCTGTTATTGCCAAGAATCCACCTGGTGGTAATTCTAACAACACTTCTAATACTCGTGGTAATAGGGCTGGTAAATTGGTTGCTAATACCGCTAATGGGGGACAAGCTCAACTTTATGGTTTGGATCGTAGGGAGGTGGCTAAAGCCTTTGACATCGAGGTTACAAATATTCTAACTATTTGTTCTCTTGAAGCATATTTGGTAATTATTCGAGGTTCAACTCTTTTTTATATAACTCCATACTTTGCCCTTGATTTTGGTGTAGAACCCAAATAATTGTTAGAACTCTTTTCTATGAATACCTTGCTACTGTCCTCGTTATTGCTTCTAGAATCTATAGAGACTATGTCGTTGTAGTTAAGGGTCATGAGACTACTTTTGACTTGTTTGAATTAGAAATGGTAAACTTTGATGTGAATATAGGAATAGACTAGCTTTCCAAGTGTTATGAAACTCTGGATTGTCAACCAAAAATAGTTAGGCTTGAATTTCCTAATGAAATCGTTATAGAGTGGGAGAGTGATATTTCTAAACCTCGAGGTAGAACTATTTCGTAACTTAAGACAATGTGCAAAGGGTGAAGTTACCATCTAGTTGTCGTTAATGACACTCAGTCCATAATACCCTCACTTATTCCTGATTCCAAGTATGTGTTGAATCTTCTGGTTATCAAATTCGTGCGAATAGACTAAAGGTGTAAATGACTAATTTCATGTTTAGGCCTGTCTGTTGTAATCGTGGGAGTCCCAGTGAGGACCATATGGTGATTTTAGCGTGTTAGATAAGTTATGTTTTGGGATAGCTTCTAATACAAAAGAACTCTAGCGAAAATTTTGAAAACTTGATGTTTAGGGAAAAATTTAGGCCATATCTCTCATTTGAGGATGAATGATCCTAAGAGGAGGATGAGTTTGGGTGGAAATAGTTGATCTAAGATCAAGATGAATAGTGAAGAGCATAAGATCCGATGGAATCGACTAAGTTTATAGTAGGTCTGACTTCCAGCTTGTATACGTGAATATTCGTTGGGAATTTGAGAAAACATGAAATATAAAAGTTGTATTTCTTTGAAATACCTTTCCAACGATATATGGACCAGCTCAAATGGAGCTCTGTGCTAGGAGTTATGCCCATTTTATTGGATGATGTCGGCTGTCGCGACACCAGTGCATCGCACGGGTGGCATGAGCAGAACCCATTTTGTAGAACAATTGTTGAACTTGGAGGAATACGTGTGAGCAAAAATTGAGGTATGTCTAATTTTTCAAAATCTTCCATGAAGTATGTCTATATTTTTGAAAATATTTTGATATGCATCTATACTTTAAAAATGTCGTTTGAACCATGTCTACTTTTACGAATGTTTTTGAAAGCGTGATTAGTTTTTAGAATCCTCTATTCGGTTATTGTACACGTTGAAACACTAGTTTGGTGGTTGTCCTTTATTGAACTTACTTTCGAATTAGATATGATATTTGAACAAGGTCATGCGTGTGTATGGTCAAGACCGTATCAAACCTTATATGTATTATATTAATGTGATGAACATGTTTTGCTCCACTATAGGATGGTTGAACTTATTTCTAAAGATTGAAGCTTTAAACGTGTTTTGCATTTGAATGTATTTTCTTGAATTTGAAACTGAATAAATGATTTGAATAAGATTTCTAAATTGATTTATGACTTGAAATACCTCTATTATTGAGAAGATGACTTGAGAAATGAATTCAGCTATAAGCCATGATTGATGACATGACTTGTACTCATTTGTGTCTGGGCCTGTATGGGCAAGTTGTGCTAGTCCAGAGGACGATTAGCCGTTATGGATCCTAACGTATTGCTTTGAGAATTGCTGTGTCAGTCCAGAGAATGATTGATCTTCGTAACGTGTAGCCCGGTGTATCTATTACTATGTCAGAGGACGATTGACCTCTGAGGCATGTATCCCGGTGTATCTAGTGTTGTGCTAGTCCATGGGACGATTAGCCTCCGTGGGATAAAGCCTCGGTGTATCAAATGAATTTTTGCCCTGAGTTGACATATGTTAATCTTTTGGTTGCATGTGAGTGACTATGGTAATCTTGAGTTTCGTAAGTGAAAGACTTAATGAGATAAATGGTATAATATGTTGAATTGATATATTCATGTGTCTTGACTTTTACTGGTGATTTTTCTAAGTTTGATGATTTATTATATCTCTGGATTTTAAAACTATTTTTCATTAACATTTATTTCACTGATTTTCCTATTTTATTTTAACATGTTAACTATTGCCCCTTAGACATTCACCGAGTACTCAAACATACTATTGTTATTTTTAATGGTATGTTAGGTAACAAATAAGAGAAGGTTCGTGATATGCGTACGGAGTTGGTGAACTTGCTGCTTTCCAGACTTATTGGTGAAGCCACATGCTTGTTCGTGGGACACCACTCTATCTTAGTTCATTACTGCATCCCGAAGTTAGTCCATTCATTTATTTATCTTAAAATCTCCATAGATAGTTGTAAGAATTGTGGGTAGATGTTGAAAGTCTCGTATGACTACGTTTTACGCTTGAATATTTTATATTAGACTTCCGTAGATTTTCATAAGTATGAGCATGCTCACATTTAACTATTTATGACTTGTTATAAATGAATATTGAAAAAGAATAGACGTTTAATGATTTTATAAGGTGCTTCTAGTGTTGTTCATAGCATTGGATGTTGTTGCGTCCAGGGTGGGTTTTGGGGCGTGACACTATCCCACCTTAATAGCTACTTTTTAGGGTGTGATTCTTTCTAAGTTATAACAATTGGTGTCAGAGCCAGCTCCTTCGTGTCGTTGTGCCTTGGATTGTGACGTTGGTATGGCAGTATTTGCCATTGGCTAGTAATGTTTAGCGCACAGCCATCAAGGACGACAGATGCAGAGCGTGATGATATGTTATGTCCCACATCGGTACTGGTATGTGCTTTATGTGGACTTATATAGCCTTAGGCTCTCCCACCTTAATAGCTAGCTTTCGGGGTGTGGTTCTTCCTGGGTATAACATGGTCTGAATAGGTCTTAGTAATTAAGATTTTGAACAAAGTTTTAATATCATTAAGAAGTATTTTGTATGGATAATTTTTACCGCCACTCTGTCTACAAGCATTAACTCCATCACCCACCCACCCTCACCACCACCACCACACCACCACCCACCTACCCCCGCCCTACCTATCTCTATACCACTCTCACTAACCACCTCTGACATCACAACCAATACCCCAACCTCCCAATCCTCACCCCTATACCTCACCACCACTACCCACCTCTGCCATCCCAACACCCACCACCACCACCCACCCACCCACCCACTCTCCACGACCACCCTACTACTATCCCCTCACCCCCACTAACAACCTATGTCATCACAATCACTAACACTATCAATTACTAACATTAACCAACTTCACCATTACAACAACCACTACCAACCATCGCCATCGCGCTAGTCACTACAACACCAATCATCTTTACCATTACAACTATCACCACCACCATCACCATCACTAGCGAACATAAATATTTATTTTATTTTATCAAATAATTATTTTATTTTATTAGATTTGTATTTATTTTATAATAGTTAGTTACTTTTTTATTTGAATTGTATATTTATTATGTTTATATAATTCAGATGTTGAAAAATAAATAGTCTTAATCATTCAGTGTACAAATCTAGAGGCAACATCTTAATCATTTAGATGTGTATTCAGATTCAGACATCTAATTCTTAATGAAAACAAATGAGACCTAAAACTATAAGAGAACGTGAATTGGTTGCAAATCATATGTATTATGTGAACTAGTTAATTATAATATCATAATTGAGGATCAGCTCTTGGAACATATGGATATTGACAGAGAAGTCTATAGAGTTAGTGAAGATTCTTAAGAAGAGAAAAATCAACATAGTGTGTGTCCAGGAGACCAAATGGACATGAACCAGGGCTCCGGATGTAGATGGGTTTAAGTTATGATACTCAAGGAAATCGAGGAGTAGGGATTTTAGTAGACAGGGAACTCAGGGACCAAGTGGTAGAAGTTAAGAGGGTGAATTATGACCATTAAGCTAGTTTTGGGAGGTTAACCTTTAACATAATTAGTGCGTATGCGCCGCATGTTGATTTGGACGAGGATGACTATTGACTTCTTTGGGAGGCGTTGGACGAGGTTGTAAGAGGTATCCTGCAGACCGAGAAACTAGTGTTAGGAGGAGATTTTAATGGTCACATAGGGAGTACTTTAGGAGGATATGATGATGTGCATGTCACGTTCAACTTTGGAGATAGAAATGAGGGAGGACTCTCCCTTTTAAACTTCGTGAATGATTTTGAGTTGGTCATAACTAACCTGAGCTTCCAAAATATGGAGGAGTACTTAGTGACATACCGTAGTGTGTTGGCTAAGACTCTGATAGATTACCTGCTCCTTAAAAAGGGTGATAGAGGTGTTTGCAAGGACTGAAAGGTTATCCTGAGCGAGAATCTTACAACACAGCATAAGCTTGTGATTATGGACTTAGAGATCAAGATAAAGAAAGAAAGAGGGTTGATCATGATCGGCCACAAATTAGATTGGGAGGCCTGACTGAGCTCAAAGCTTAGGAGATGAGGGAGAAGTTGGGGGATATGCGGGCTTGGGGGAGTAATTGGGATGCTGATAGTATGTGGGCTAAGACATCAGAATGCATCAGGGAAGCAAGTAGAGAGGTGCTAATTTTTGCGGGGCAACTCAGGTGGATGTGAATAGGCCTGGTGGTGGAATGAATAGGTCAAAGAAAAGGTAGAAGCCAAGAAGGTTGCATATTTGGTGTTAGTGGAAAACGTCAATGAAGAGGACAAAAAGAGAAACAAGGAAAAGTATAAGGCAGCGAAGCTAGTGGCCACGGTGACTAAAACATCATCTTTTGAGCATTTGTATAAAGAACTTGAGTGCAAAAGCGAGGATAGAAAGATGTATAGGCTTGCCAAGATGAGAGAGAGGAAGTCTCATGACCTGGATGAAGTAAAGTACATCCAGGACGAGAATGGTGAAGTGCTGGTAGATGAGGAGCACATTAGGCGGAGATGGAAGACATTCTATAAGCTTTTGAGTGAAGAAGGGAACATGAATATCGTGCTGAGAGAGTTAGAGCATTCCAAGAGCTGTAGAGATTTTTAGTATTATAGGCATATAATGGCTACATCAGTTAGGGGGCTACCTGTTAGATGAAGAATGGGAATGCGACCAGGCCAGCTAAGATCCCGATAGACTTCTGGAAGAGCGCAGGGGAAACATGTATGTAGTGACTGACTAAGTTATTTAATGTCATACTTAGCACAGCTGAGATGCTAGAGAATTGGAGGTGGAGTACAATGGTTCTACTATACAAGAACAATGGCGATGTTCAGAACTACAATAACTATAGGGGTATTAAGATGTTAATCCACACTATGAAACTCTGGGAGAGGGTAGTCGAGATGAGTATGATGAGGGATGTATCGATATCCAAAAAGTAGTTTGGATTCATACTGGGGCAATTGACTACAGAAGCTATTCATTTTGTGAGGAGATTGAATGAGTAGTTTAGGGGAAAAAGTGAGACTTACACATGGTGTTTATTGACCTGGAGAAGACATATGATAAAGTCCATCAGGAGGTCCTTTGGAGATGCTTTGAGTCTAGGGGTGTTCCTATAGCCTACATCAGGGCAATTAAGTACATGTACGAGGGTGTTAAAACTCGGGTTAGGATAGTGGGAGGTGATTCAAAACATTTTTCAGTCGTGATGAGGTTGCACTAGGGATCAGCCTTAACCCATTTTTATTCATGAGACGTGTAGTGGAGTTAATAATAGGTTGGAAGTTTGGAGAACGACTTTAGAATCTAAAGATTTCAAGTTAATTAGGAATAAGATGAAGTACATGGAGTGCAATTTCAGTAATGCGATATACGAGATAGATGTGAAAGTGAAGATCGAGGGACAAGCCCAAAAAAGGAAGCTTCAAGTATCTTGGGTCCATAATACAAGGGGACAGTGAGATTGATGATTATGTCACATGCCGTATTGGAGTAGGGTGGATGAAATGGAGGTTCGCCTCCGGAGTGCTTTGCGATAAGAAAGTGTTTCCTAGGTTGAAAGGTACGCTTTACAGAGTAGTGGTTAGACCAACATTGTTGTATGTGTCATAATGTTGGGCAGTTAAGAATACCAATGTTTAGAAGATGAATGTAAAGAAGATGAGAATGCTTAGATGAATGTGTGGTCATACTAGAAGAGATATGATTAAAAATAAAGTTTTACAGGACAAGATTAGAGTGGCGTCCGTGGCGTACAAGATGAGAGAAACATGATTGAGATGGTTTGGGCATATGAAGAGTAGGTGTGAGGATGCACCAGATATGAGGTATGAGAGATTGGCGGTCGCATGAGTTATGAGAGGTAGATATAGGTCAAAGAAGAACTGGGGGGTGGGGTGATTAGACAAAACATGGCACAACTCCTGCTAACTAAGGACATGACTGTAGATAGGAAAATATGGAGGTCAAGGATTAAGATAGAATATTAGTAGGTAGTTGAGTTTTGTTGCGATGTGTGTGAGGGAGGTGGGGGCTAGCCTTTCCATCTTCTCTTCTCATTTTCTTAGTAGTACTATTTAGGTATCGTGTAGATCATTATTCCTATGTAGGTATTACTTCATTTGTTCTATATCTTGATATTGTCTGCTGTCTTATTTTTTTGCAATCTTGTATTGACTGCGTGTTTTGAGCCGAGGGTCTATCGGAAATAGTCTCTCTGACCCACAAATGTAGAGGTAAGGTCTGCGTACATCCTATCCTCCTCATACCCCACTTTGTGGGACTACACTAGGTATGTTATTGTTGTTGTTGTTCATCCACTTTCTCCATAAAGCTTATTTATAAACGCAATTTCTTAATTAATTTTTAAAAATTGAATAAACATGTAGAATGATAGGAGGTAAATTCACAACTGATAATTGAGTGTCTGTTAACTTTGACTCTTTTGTATTTTCTGTGAAGGATTTCAAGACGGGGATACCTCTAATGAGATGTAATAGTCGAGAGAGCTTTATCCAATCACCACCACCACCATTTCCACGATTCAAGGCACACCTTCTACATTTTCCGCTCTTGCTCCTTCTTTGTGGCATGCATGTTTGGGTCATCCAGGGTCTTCTATTATTTCTTCTCTTAAAAATAATAATTTTATTGATTGTAAGAGTACGCGTAGTACTCATATTTGTCCTTCTTATCCTCTAGGGAAACATGTTAGATTACCGTTTGTAGCCTCTACTTCTAATACGTCGATACCTTTTGACATTATTCATAGTGATTTATGGACATCTCCCATTTTGAGTTCTTCAGGCCATCGTTATTATGTTATATTTTTGGATGATTATTCTAATTTTTTGTGAACTTTTTCTCTGTCTAAAAAATCTCAAATTTTTTCCACATTCTTAAAATTTAGAGCTTTCATCCGTACCCAATTTGAACGGAAAATTAAAAATATTCAATGTGATAATGGTAGGGAATATGATAATGGGCAATTTCATGAATTTTGTGACACTCGTGGCATATCTTTTCGGTTTTCTTATCCTCATACGTCCTCACAAAATGGGAAGTCCGAAAGAAAAAATCGTACCATTAATAATATTGTCCGAACTTTACTCGCCCATGCTTCATTACCTCCCTCATTTTGGCATCATGCATTACAAATGACTACCTACCTTCTTAACATACTCCCTAGCAAAGGTTTAGCGTAACAATCACCCCTAAAAATTCTTTCTAATAAGGATCCCTCGTATTCTCATCTTTGGGTGTTTGTGCTATCCGCTTTTCCCGTCTACTACAATTAACAAACTACAAGCCCGTTTTACCGCTTGTGTGTTTTTGGGTATCCATCTAATCATCATGGTTACAAATGTTTTGATTTATCCGCTAATAAAATCATAATTAGTCGCCATGTCATTTTTTATGAAACCTAATTTCCGTTTGCTAAATTGTATAATTTTGTGTCTAGTTCGTATAATTTTTTGGATGATGGACTCTCACCATATATTATCTACCATTTATTTGAGCTATCCCGTGACCAAAATCAGCTAGCAGGCCCACTGCCTGCTGGCCCAAATATTACCAATCCAGTCTCTGCTTCTTGGCCAGCAGGCCCGCTGCATGCTGGCCCAAATTTCGTCCACCCAAGTCCACTATTTCGTCCAGCAGGCCCACTTCCTGCTGACCCAGTTTTACCGTCACTGCCCTTCTGCCACTGGGCCAGCATGCCTATTACCTGCTGGTCCAGTTTTACCCGACTTGACACCTACCCAAAACAAATCTCCTTATATTTCGAGTCAAGGGCCTGTTACTCATAGCCAACATGGTATTTTTAAACCTAAAAGACATTTTAATCTAAATTCTAATGTCAACAAATTACCCCTACCACGTAATCATGTATCTTCCCTTCATGACCCGAATTGGAAAATGGTCATGGATGATGAATATAATGCTCTTATTGAAAATAAGAAGTGGGAGTTGGTGCCCCGTCCGCCTGGTGTCAATATTATTCGTTCTGTGTGGATTTTTACTCATAACGAAAATTCTGACGGTTCTTTTGAGAGGCATAAGACACATTTTGTAGGTGATGGTAAAATACAACAAGTTGGCGTGGATTGTAGAGAGACGTTTAGTCTGGTGGTCAAACCGACAAACATTCGCACTATGCTTAGTCTGTCTCTCTCGAAAGCATGGCCCATTCATCAGCTGGATGTGAAAAATGCTTTCTTACACGGTGACCTTAATGAGACATTGTACATGCATCAACCCTTGGGATTTATGGACCCCACGTATCCCCATCATGTATGTTTGCTGAAAAGTCCTTATATGTGCTTAAGCAGGCCCCTCGGGCTTGGTATAAGAGGTTTGCAGATTATGTGTTTACTATTGGGTTTTCTCACAGCATGTCTGATCATTCTCTGTTCATCTATCGTCATGGTACTTCTCTGACATACATTCTGTTATATGTGGATGATATAATATTGACTGCCTCTTCTGATAATCTGCACAAGTCTATCATTTCCCTTCTCAGTTCAGAGTTTGCTATGAAAGACTTGGGGCCCTTGAATTATTTTTTGGGTATAACTGTCACTCGTCATACATGTGGTCTATTTTTATCACAGAAGAAGTATGCGGCTGAGATTATTGAGAGAGCTGACATGTCATCTTGTAAGTCCTCTTTTACTCCGGTTGATACCAAACCGAAGCTGAGTGCTACTTCTAGCACACCATATGAGGATCCCACCCACTATCGTACTCTTGCAGGGGCTCTTCAGTATCTTACCTTCACGAGACCAGATATTACTTATGCAGTACAACTGGTGTGTTTATTTATGCATGATCTGCGGATTGAACACATGCATGAGCTCAAACGCATTATACGATACATACAGGGCACACTTGATTATGGATTGCATTTATATCCGTCCACCGTCTCTACTCTCGTGTCCTATACAAATGTTGATTGGGGTGGCTGTCCAGATACCAGACGTTCAACCTCTGATTATTGTATATTTCTTGGTGATAACTTGGTCTCTTGGTCGGAAAAATGACAGGCTACTTTATCACGATCCAATGCGGAGGCCGAGTATCGATGGGTAGCCAATGTGCTGTCTGAGTCATGTTGGCTACGTAATCTTCTATTAGAGCTTCACTTTCCTATTCATAAAGCTACATTGGTCTACTGTGATAATGTTAGTGCAATCTATCTATTTGGAAATTCGATCCAACATTATCACACTAAACATATCGAGATGGATATTCACTTTGTTCGCGACAAGTACATGTCTTACAGTCCCTTCAAGGTACCAAATTGCTGACATCTTTACTAAGGGTCTTCTCTTGGTTCTGTTTGAAGATTTTAAGGACAGTCTCAGCGTACGACAACCGTCCGCTATGACTGCGGGGGTGTGATAGACATTGGTATACCGTGTGTATATGACACATACCGATAAGATTGATTCACTATACCATGTTGTAGAATTCTTGTGCAAGTGTAATTATGATATTAGTATTATAGTAAGAAAATGTATTAGTCTTGTATTAGAAAAATATAAATTTATTTTTCATATTTAGGTATTGTATATTTGTATATATACCTCTTCATTAAGGAAATTTCATAATCTCATGAAACAATTTGAATGTATACTGGAAAGAAATGAAAAGGGAAAAGCAAATGCGTACAAACACAAAAATAAATATGTAAAACTATCTATGATAAAAAGAAATCTTCATATAAGAATTGGACTTCTGAGAATAAGTGATCGATTATGAAAGATATCGTGGAGAAATGAGAATTTCCATCAGAAGAAGGGAGATATATATATATATATTTTGTTGGAAGAAGGGAGGTCTATATTTTGTTGGAAATATCTCTAATAGGAACGTGTCTTTAGATTTCGAGCCGATTGTTTCATTGAGCTAAGCATCATACGTCGAGACTAAAGCAAAAAGAAATGTAAAATATGTCATTGGTCCAACATTTTCACTCGCTTCCTTATTTTATTGTAGATGTTTTTTTAGGATTTTCTGGAAATGTATATGTGTTTGTTTAGTGCTTCATAAACATATTTATGTGCCTTTAATCTTCTTTAGCTCTTGTCGATATTTTGCAATTAATTTCAATTATTTATTACAGCAGAAAGAGAAAAATAGTTTAAACAAATAAAAAAAAAAGAGAAAAGAAAGCTAGTGATACAATTAAAAACTTTAAATTTTGTGGTATCAACTAACAGATAAATTAATTGATAAATGAAAAAATATGAGCATGTTAAATGCCACTTGATTGGCATAAATAATTTTGCTGAAATGTTTTTAAAATATTATTTCATGTTACCGTAACTATTATGTTTTTCTCATTAAAGATATTGTTTAAATTTCTTAAATATATGCAGGCTTGCAACATTTCCGATTGTCCTTATAAGTTGTTTCACCAAAGAAGTATAAAGATCATATCAGAAGTTAAATATCACTAAGAGCAATGTGAATATAAGTCAACACATTGCACCTAATTTGTCCGAACTTTTAAAACAAATACATATAAAATCATATAACTAAGATACAAAAATTTCTGTGTTAGATTTTAGCTAGAATGAATAACTTACTATTTTTATGAACTTACATTTTATTGTTTTATAACTAGTATTCCTTAAAAGTTTACATAACTGATAGGGGGCACGCTTAATGTCACGATCCAACCCGGAGGGCTGCGACGGACACCCGGACCTCACCTGTCGGGTACCACTACACATATAGTCAACATCTAATCATAATTAATCACGGCCACAAAGGCCGTCACTCAGTACCCTGCTGACCCATAGAAACTATACACTGGAAAGTAACTATGCAAAATCTTAACCAGAAAGCCCAACTTATAGATATATACATACCAAGGCCGACAAGGCCATACATGACTACTATACACAGGACACCGTCTACAAGCCTCTAAAAGAGTACATGACATCATAAGGGTCGGGACAGGGCCCCGCCATACCCATATACATACGTGCAAAATTTACCGTACCAAGATTTGATCGACACTCTGAAACAAGGGGAGTGCTCCAATATCCGTTGAGTCAGCAACCTACTAATGCGGATTGTCGCCTTGCCTACATGAATCTGCGGGCATAAAACGCAGCATCCTCCGACAAAAGGGAAGTCAGTACGACTGATGTACTGAGTATATTAGGCATGAACAGTAGTATAACAGGAATATAACAATAAATTGAGACAGAAAACAGCTGACAGAAATAGCCGACACTAACAGTCGACCAGTAATAAATGCCTTTGAGGGCCATAATATGCCTAAATGTCATGCACAATGCAAATGCGATATACATATATATATTGGCCTCATCGGGCATTTTCCTTCCCATAACAGCCTCCGTGGGCATCATTTCATATCGGCCTCTGTGGGCATAATCATTATCATTTTGGCCTCATTGGGCATCTTCTTTTTCGTGATAGTCTGTACCAGCTGCAGGTGGTGATGCGTATATAACATCATTCCCTTTTCCCCATCCCTACATATATATAATTCATACCATATAGTAGTGTATATAACATATGTGAGTCCAGGGTAATACATGAATATAATGCAAATGCATGAATGACAATGAAATATTCTGAACTTATCGCATGACATAATATCCTTGTACCTTCGGCTAACCCTGTGAGCATTAACACGTACCTTTGGTTAACATTGGGACTATCGACATCTTTCCCATATACCTCAATAGGGATTTATGAACATATTTAGACATGCTTTCAACATAGGAATGAACAACATGAATATTCTTAACTACTAAGAGAAGAATAAATTAGAGAACAATATTACGGTCACGTTTCATTATATAGAACATGTCAAAATAAAAAAATGATTTACCTTCACATACCTTGCTTCTTGAGCTTGGAAACTGGAACCACTTTTATTTCTTTGAACCATAAAGGAAATTCGTATATTTTGGTATAAATAACTATAGGTGTTTAAAGGATTTTCTACTACTGGAGATTCCTTGGTAACCAATATTGAGAGAAAATGGTCGATGATATACTCTTTTAAGGCCATGGGGTCTACCCATTTATTAACATTTTGCTACACCTAAAGTTTATCCCACCAAAATCAGCCACCGATCCCATATTAGTATTAGTCATGTATTGTTTCATCTCCATATACACACGTGGCATATTAAACATGACACTTGTCCCCCTTTACGTTTTTGTCACTAATCATTTGTCTCATGTAATCAATTCATTGTTCACAATTTATTCAATTATTAATCACTTCATATAACCCTTATCATGGTCATGTGATATAACATTAGTTCATACTCTCTTTGGGGACATACAACATTTATTATTAATCCCCATCGTCATACTTATTAAGTCCTAAATTATTTCGGGACCACATCTGTTGGTATACTAAGCTCTTCATTTAAGTATGTAATTATGACCTAAATCCTCCAACGCTCGGGTCTATTTACATACGCCTAGCGATTCAAACCATGATCCGAAAGTACGAGATGTTACATCCTTCTCCCCTTAGAAATATTCGTCCTCGAATGTTGGGGTGATGTATCTAATATCCGTCACATAGCTAGAAAACATAACCTCATCTTTTCAAGAGGCCATATAATTATAACATATATCATTATATATACGTCAGACTTCTCATGGTCTTTAAGCATTAATTATAATGTCACGAAATAGAACTCACCTTATGCTTCTTTTGGAACCTCAGTGTTGGTCTGGAATAGGTATGGATACTTGTGCATCATCTCCTCTTCCGCCTCTCATGTCATTTTTTCTACGTTCATATTCCGGCAAAGAACTTTCACGGAGGCTACTTCTTTCGTCCTCAACTTGCGGACTTGTCGATCTAAGATAGCAATAGGAACCTCTTCATATGATAAGTCCTCTATAATCTCCATATCATCGATCGGTACAATCCGGGAAGGATCTCCAACACATGCTCTCAACATAGAAACATGGAAAACCAGATGAACAAACTCCAACTCCGAAGGCAAGTCCAACTCGTAAGCTACTTGACCGATCCGTCGAATTATACGATATGACCCAATATACCTTGGGCTGAGCTTTCCCTTCTTTCCGAATCTCATTACACCCTTTATAGGAGAAATCTTCAAGAAGACCCAATCATTTGCCTGAAACTCTAAGTCTCGCCATCGCACATCTGAATACGATTTCTGACGACTCTGAGCAGTTAAATATCGTTCTTGGATAAACTTCACCTTCTCTACAGCTTGGTGTATTAAGTCAGGCCCAAATAACTCTAATTCGCTTACTTCAAACCATCCGATAGGAGATCTATATCTCCCTCTGTACAAAACCTCGTATGGAGCCATTTTAATGCTAGCATGATAACTGTTATTGTACGTGAACTCAATAAGGGGTAAATGATCATCCCAACTTCCCTTAAAATCCAATACACAAGCTCGTAGCATGTCTTCGAGCGTCTGAATCGTACGCTAGGCCTGCCTGTCTGTCTAAGGGTGGAAAGCTGTACTAAGATTAACTTGGGTGCCTAAACCCTTTTGAAATGATTTCCAAAATTTAGCTGTAAACTGTGCACCTCGGTCCGATATAATAGAAATAGGCACACCATGAAGGCGAACAATTTCCTTAACATACAACTTCGCATAGTCCTTTGCTGTGTAGGTAGTTTTGACCAGCAGAAAATGAGCTGATTTGGTCAACCTGTCAACAATTACCCAAAAAGAATCAAACTTACGATAAGAGCGAGGTAAACCTGTAACAAAATCCTATTAATCATTTTCCATTTCCACATCGGAATCTCAATGTTCTGAGTCAAGCCACCGGACTTTTGGTGCTCTATTTTTACTTGCTGACAATTAGGACACTAAGCTACAAATTCCGCAATGCTCTTTATGTTGTTCCACCAATAGATACCCTTAAGATCATGATACATCTTAGTGGATCCGAGATGAGTGGAATATCATGAACAATGAACCTCCGTCATAATTCTATCTTGTAATCCCATTACATTTGGAACACACAAACGGCCCTGGTGCCTGAGAACCCCCTGTTCGCCGATCTCAAAGGTTGTGGTCTTCTTCTATTGAATGTTTGCTCTGATTTTTCTCAAACTGGGTCTTCCCACTGACGTTCCTTAACTTCCGATATGAGGGATGATTCTGACACATTCCGAACCATAAAACCACAATCCTCCGAATCCATTAGTCGGAATCCAAAACTAGCTAACTGATGGAGCTCCCTTACTAATTCCTTCCTTTCGCCATGCACCGACATCGAGCTGACCATCGACTTATGACTGAGCGCGTCTGCTACAACATTAGCTTTACCGGGATGGTATAAGATGTCCACATCGTAGTCCTTCAATAATTCAAGCCATTTTCTTTGCCTCAAGTTCAACTCCCTCTGTTTAAATATGTACTGCAGACTTTTATGATCCATACATGAACACCATACAAGTAGTGTCGCCAAATATTTAGTGCATAGACCACTGCAGCCAACTCCAAACCGTGTGTCGGATAGTTCTTCTCATGTTTCCTTAATTGCCTTGAAGCATATGCAATCACATAACCATGATGCATTAGCACACATCCTAAACCTGCTCCCGAGGCATCACAATACACAACATAGCCTTTCTGGACCCTCTGGGAAAGTAAGGACTGGTCCCGATGTTAGTCTATCCTTTAATTCTTGGAAACTCCGCTCACAAGCATCGAACCACTGGAATTTTATGGCCTTTTGTGTCAACTTTGTTAATGGTGCTAATATGATAGAAAACCCTTTCACAAACCTCCTATAATAGCCGGCTAAGCTTAGAAAGCTGTGAACCTCTGATGGAGTCGTGGGTCTCGGCCAATTCTTCACTACTTCAATCTTCTGAGTGTCAACTCTTATACCTTTGTCTGCCACTATATGACCAAGAAAAGCCATTGAATTCAACAAAAATTCACACTTGGAGATCTTAGCATACAACTTGTGATCCCGGAGCATCTGTAATACTATCCGCAAATGATCCATATGCTCTGCTTCCGAGTGAGAGTAAACCATAATATCATCTATAAATACTATCACAAATACATCCAGAAATGGGCGAAACACGATGTTCATTAAATCCATAAATGCCGCCGGAGCGTTTGTGAGTCCAAATGACATTACTAAGAACTCGAAGTGCCCATACCTTGTTCTAAAAGCCATTTTCGGAATGTCTTTATCTTTGACCCTTAACTGATGGTATCCTGACCTTAGGTCGATCTTTGAGAAATATTTTGCACCTTGTAGCTGGTCAAACAAATCATCAATTTTGGGAAGAGGATACTTGTTCTTGACAGTGACTTTGTTTAGATGCCGATAGTCAATACACATCCGTAACGAACCATTTTTCTTTCGTACAAATAATACCGGCTCACCCCATGGAGATATGCTGGGCCTAATAAAGCCTTTCTCAAGCAAATATTTTAGTTGCTCCTTTAATTCTTTCAATTTCGCTGGAGCTATTCTAGAAGGAGAAATAAATATCGGCTGAGTGTCTGGCAACACATCTATACCGAACTCAATTTCCCTTTCGGGAGGAAGGCCTGGAAGTTCGTCTGAAAATACATCAAGAAACTCATTAACCACCAGAATTGATTGAGAAGTAGGTGATTCGGCATCAACATCTCTAGTTCGAACAAGATGGTATATACAACCTTTGGAGATCATCTTTCTTGCCTTAAGATATAAAATAAACCTACCTTTTGGTGTCACCGTATTACCCTTCCATTCAAGGACTGGCTCGCTTGGAAGCAGAAATCTAATAATCTTTGTTTGGCAATTAACATTAGCATAGCATGATGCCAGCTAATCCAGGCCCATAATAACATCGAAATCAACCATTTCTAATTCTACCAAATCCGCTAGGGTCTGACGGCTACAATTCAATACTGCACAATTCCGATAGACCCGTCTAGAAACTACCGATTCACCTACTAGTGTAGATACCACAAATGGATCTCTTATCAACTCAGGCTCCATACCAAATTTACAGGCAATAAAATGGGTGATATATGACAGATTGGAGACTGGATCTAACAACACATACATATTATGTGAAAAGACCGATAATATGCCTGTAATGACATCAGGTGAAGACTCCTGATCCTGTCATCCCATTAATGCATAGATGCGGTTCTGGCCCCTACCTCTGCCTTGACCGGATGATGTCTGATGATCTTGCCCTGACGGGCGCAATGAATGTGATGAAGCTGCTGTAGATCCGACCGGCTGGGCCATAACACTTTCGCCTCATATCGGACATTCTTGCCTAATATGACCAGGTTTACCACAAGAATAACACATATTTGATCCTTGTCGGCACGGCCCTGTATGGGTCTTACCGCATTGCTCGCATCGAGCCAATGGTGGCCTCATCTGAATAGAATCTCCTCTATAATAAGACCCCAACGCTCGTGAATTCTGACCTGGTCCCGATTGAACATACCGATCAACCCTCAACTTTGAAAATGGTAGTGATGCGCTAGCTGCCGGGTAGGATGGGCGTATATAAAGTTGTGGTCTGGGCCCACTTTTGAAATCCCTCACGTCACCTACGGATCGAGCCCTTATCACGCTCTCGATCTATCCGTTGTTGTCTCTTACGATCCTCCAGATTATATGCATAAGCCTGAATGCAAGCAATATCCATATTCGAATTCAGAGAAGTCGTAGTACACTCGTTGACCAAGTGCGGCCCCAAGCCAGTAACAAACTTATGTACCGGTCACTCATCTCAGCTATAATCATAGGGGCATATCTGACCAATGAATTAAACTGCAAGCTATGTTCTCGAACACTCATGTTGCCATGCTCAAGACGTAGGAATTTATCTTGCCTGTACCGTCGAAGCTCGACCGGCAGAAAATGCTGTAAGAAGGCCTCTGAAAACTCTCTCCATCCCGCTGGTAGAGCACGTGGTCCCCTAGAATGCTCCCATGTCTCATACCAGGTCACCGCGACATCCCGCAGTCTATAAGAAGCAAACTTTATTGATTCAGTATCGGTAGCATCCATTACCCGCAAGGTACGCTGTATTTGATGCAGAAAATTCTGCGGGTCCGCGTTTAAGTCTGATCTTGTGAATACCGAAGGGTCTAGGTTGATGAAATCCTGGGCTGTCGAGCTAGCAGCTCTATCAGAAGGATTGAGAATCTGATGTTGGGCCTGAGCGGCCACTAATCGAGTCAATAACTATACATCACTTCGCATATCAAGATCCATAACTGGAGTGTCAGGTGGAGGAACTGGGGTACTGTAGCCCCACTAATCTCTTCTGGAAGTGGTGAAGTCGGGGAATCATACGAAGGGGTCACACTGTGGGTCTCACTCTGGCCCTCGCTAGCGGGTGGCAATCGACTAGTACCTTCGCCTACAGCCGTATCCAACGCCCTCATACTCTTGAACTTCTTCTTTGCTGTAGGCATTACTGGAATCACAAACACGTGACAGATTAGGAGTGGAATGCTTATAACTCAGCTTTACTGCACAATTTATGAGATGGGAAAAATGAAAACCATCCCTAAATGCCCTGTAGCCTCTTGTCTATAAGTATGGTGCACAACATACCCATAAACAAGACTATTCTAGACACGACTTGTAAACTCCCTAGGACATACATGCTCTGATACCAAGTTTGTCACGACTCAACCCGGAGAGCCGCGACGGGCACCTGGACCTTACCTTCCGGGTACCACTATGCATACAGTCAACATCTAATCATAATTAATCACGGCCACAAGGGCCGTCACCTAGTACCCTGATGACCCATAGAAACTATACACTGGAAAGTAACTATGCAAAATCTTAACCAGAAAGCCCAACTTATAGATAAATACATACCAAGGCCGACAAGGTCATACATGACTACTATACACAGGACACCGTCTACAAGACTCTAAAAGAGTACATGACATCATAAGGGTCAGGACGGGGCCCCGCCATACCCATACACATACATGCAAAATTTACCGTACCAAGATTTGATCGACACTCCGAAACAAGAGGAGTGTTCTAATATCCGCTGAGTCAGCAACCTACTAATGCGGATCGTCGCCTCGCCTACGTGAACTTGCGGGCATGAAACACAGCGTTCCCCGACAAAAGGGACGTCAGTACGACTGATGTACTGAGTATATCAGGAATGAACAATAGTATAACATGAATATAACAATAAATTGAGATAGAAAACAGCCGACAGAAATAGCCGACAGTAACAGCCGACAGAAACAGCCGACCAGTAATGAACGCCTCTGAGGGCCATAATATGCCTAAATGTCATGCACAATGCAAATGCGGTGTACATATATATATTGGCCTCATCGGACATTTTCCTTCCCATAAAAACCTCCGTGGGCATCATTTCATATCGGCCTCTGTGGGCATAATCATTATCATATTGGCCTCATTGGGCATCTTCCTTTTCGTGATAGTCTGTACCAGCTGCAGGTGGTGATGCGTATATAACATCATTCCCTTTCCCCCATCCCCTACATATATATAATTCATACCATATAGTAGTGTGTATAACGCATGTGGATCCAGGGTAATGCATGAATATAATGCAAATGCATGAATGACAATGAAATATTCTGAACTTATCGGATGACATAATATCCTTGTACCTTCGGCTAACCCTGTGAGCATTAACACGTACCTTCGGCTAATATTTGGAATATCAACATCTTTTTCATATATCTCAATAAGGATTTAGGAACATATTTAGACATGCTTTCAACATAGGAATGAACAACATGAATATTCTTAACTACTAAGAGTAGAATCAATTATGGAACAATATTACGATCACGTTTCATTATATAGAACATGTCAAAAGAAAGAAATGATTTGCCTTCACATACCTTGCTTCTTGAGCTTGGAAACTGGAACCACTTTTATTTCTTTGAACCACAAAGGAAATTCGTATATTTTGGTATCAATAACTATAGGTGTTGAAAGGATTTTCTACTACTGGAGATTCCTTGGTAACCAATATTGAGAGAAAATGGTCGATGATATCCTCTCTTAAGGCGATGGGGTCTACCCATTTATTAACGTTTTTCTACACCTAAAGTTTATCCCACCCAAATCAGCCACCGAATCGTATATTAGTATTAGTCATGTATTGTTTCATCTCCATATACACACGTGGAATATTAAGCATGCCACTTGTCCCCCTTTACATTTTTATCACTAATCATTTGTCTCCTGTAATCAATTCCTTGTTCACAATTTATTCAAATATTAATCACTTCATATAACTCTTATCATGGTCATGTGATATAACACTAGTTCATAATTTTCTTGGGGACGTACAACCGTTATTATTAATCCCCATCGTCACACTTATTAAGTGCTAAATTATTTCGAGATCATATCTGTTGGTATACTAAGCTCTTCATTTAAGTATGTAAATATGACCTAAATCCTCCAACGCTCGGGTCTATTTACATACGCCTAGCGATTCAAACCATGACCCGAAAGTACGATATGTTACCCTTAATGTGCGTTCTCAAAGACTAATTACACTAAAATGAGCGGACGACCCAAGTATCAAAATGATATGAATATATTTTTATTATATATTCCATTTTTAAGGGACAACTTAAATTTATACCTTTCTAATTTATTTATTTTGCAAATATAGACCCAGCGGCATACTACCACCGCTTCAAAGGGGTAGTCTCATGACTCTCATCGAAGGGGTAAGTACATAGATAGCCAATTTTGAAATTATTATTTAAGTTATGATTGAAATTTATAAGTGTTGGAAATTTGCCTTTGGTGGGAGTTGCGTCCAATCATTTTTAATGACTTAAACACTAGGGTTCCGCATGTTGGAGACTTTGATTCTTCACACGTGCATAATCTACTAAATAAGTAGATGACCGTAGGACTAAGGATCGTCAAATTTCGTTGAGAAATGAAAGAAATATTGGTCCACGAAGTGAGGTATTTGAAGCATGAACATGTGGTATAGACCAATCCTCCCTCATCGGTGGGGGGAAGGAAGATTTGTTTAGTTTATAAGTTTCAAAATTGACTTGGGGTTTGAGACCCCAAAGGGTAACCCATGTGTTTGAAGGAGGGAAGACCTAGATGTGCTTTGGTTCGTGGCTAAGCCCACATGCGCGCCGCCGCCCGCCCGTCCGGGCCACAAGATGATATTATCTTTTTGGACTCAAATTGTTTTATATTTACAGTTTGGTCCCTGAAGTTTCAGATAAGATGAAATTGGACAGAGAACTTGTGATTTTGCTGTTGGTTTTGGAACGTTAACCTCCATTATTATGCACATCAATTAAGTCATTACTTGGCTGAATAACTCTCACTAATGGTCTAATCCGTTGCACATTAATTCAGTCATTCATTTGGCTGAATTACTACCTCTTTAATTGTCATTACTTGACCAGTAACATCAATTACGTGGGCAGTTGATAAGTCCCCTCCTTGCACTATATAATGAAGCATTTGCTCAATTGTTGAGACTACACCACACAAACGAAAAATCAGATTTTTCCTACTACTTTCCAGCATCATTTCATTACACTAAGTTCTTCAAAGTAACACTTGAGTTTCTTTTGCTCATTTGTTGAGTTGTTGTTTTATCTTGGGAGACTATTGTCCAAAACGTAGAAAGGATATATACGGGACAATCTTGTCTTAAAGACAGAGTGCCATCACTCGTCTCAGCAAATCAAACTGCTTTTAATCTCAGTTTCTTGTTCCAGTTTATTGAAATTTCAGTTTGTTGTAATTTCATTTTGTTGTAATACTTAGCAGTTACTTATTTCTATTTCCTGCACTATTGTAATCAACAATAAGTTTATTCATTTAGGACAAAACTTTAGATATATAAGACTGAAGTTGCAAAATTCTTATATGAAATTTCTCTGGTTAAGGTCAAACTTTTGATATTTTGTATGAAGTTTGGCTTTCCAAAGCCTAAGGCCAAACGTCCGACAAAATTTTACGTCCAAAATTATTAATTTTATCTAAAATTTAACATTATGCATCTGAATTTTCAATTGTTGATTACAATTAATAGGTAAAACTGTGTATATTCGATGTGATTTATTTTGAAAGCCTGAACTTTAGGCATATATATTTATAGTTGAGACATGTACACCTAACTTTAGAAGCAGCTTGGTGGCATTGTTTTCATTGTGCATCCACAGAGACATAGCACTGTTACTTTATGTTTTCTCCGATATGCACATTATATCTGAACTTTGTTACATGTATACTACTTTCTGATTTTGCATTTCTTTAATGTTGTTCTTCAAAAGGAGATACTACTACTACAACAATATATCCAGTGAAATCCCACAACGTGGATCTGAAAAGGGTAGAGTGTACGCAGATCTTACATCTACTTTGGTAGGTAGAGTGACTGTTTTCGGAAGACTCTCGGCTCAAGACAAAGCATAGTCCCAAGCAAAGCAAAGAAAAGCAAGAGAAACGGTCATACTAAGACAAGAAATTAGAGCAGTGTGAACATGCTGATAACAAAATCGAATACGTCATGGTAGCGCATTCTAACACAATGAAGCAGTAGCTAACACAACTAAATAAGATAAACAATGTATACTAAATAACACATAGCAACATAAATCAAACTACAGTGGACTATAAAGCAATACTACGCCTATAAGTGTGATAGGCTAATCGGGCCTACAGTAATAACACTACAACTAACATTTTGTAAGCGTAAGTAGGACTACGCTCGACTACCTACTACCCTTCTACCCTAATCCGTGTCCTCCACAATCCTCTATCTAAGGTCATGTCTTAAGTAAGTTACACCTGCGCCATATCATATCTAATTACATCTCCCCAATACTTCTTTGGCCTACCTCTACCCCTCCTGAACCCGTCCATAACCAACCTCTCACACCTCATCACTGGGGTATCTGTGTCTCTCCTCTGCACATACCCGAACCATCTCAAACTCGCTTCCCGCATCTTATACTCCACCGAGGCATCTCCCACTTTATCCTGAATATCATCATTTCTAATCATATCTCTCCTTGTATGCCCACACATCCATCTCAGCATCCTCATCTCCGCAACTTTCATCTTTTGTATGTGCGAAGTTTTGACTGGCCAACACTTTGCCCCATATAACATAGTCGGTCTAACCACCACCCTATAGAACTTGCCCTTAAGTTTTGGTGGCACCTTTTTATCGCACAAGACTCTAGATGCGAGCCTCCATTTCATCCACCCTGTCCCAATACGATGTGGGACATCATCATCAATCTCTCCATTCCCTTGAATAATAGACCCTAGGTACTTGAAGCTTCCTTTCTTTGGAATGACTTGAGTACCCAGCCTCACCTCCACACCTGTCTAAGGGTCGCTCCTGTTGCTGAACTTGCACTCCAAATATTCTGTCTTGGTCCTACTTAACCTGAACCCTTTAGACTCCAGAGTCTGTCTCCAAACCTCCATCTTTGCGTCCACTCCTCTGCGAGTCAAATCAATCAGTACTATGTCATTTGTGAATAACATACACCATGGTACCTCCCCTTGGATTTTTCGCGTCAGTCCGTCCATCACCAAGGCAAATAGGAATGGACTAAGAGCTGATCCCTGGTGCAACCCCATCATCACTGAAAAGTGCTCTGAGTCTCCTCCTACTGTCCGTACTCTAGTCTTGGCTCCATTATACATATCCTTGATCGCCCTAGTGTACGCCACAGGTACACCTCTAACCTCCAAACATCTCCATAAAACCTCCCTAGGGACTTTGTCGTATGCCTTCTGGAGGTCGATGAAAACCATATGTAAGTCTTTCTTCCTCTTCCTATATTGATCCACCAACCTCTTTATAAGATGAATGACTTCAGTAGTCGAACGCCCTGACATGAATCCAAACTGGTTCTTGGAAATAGACACGCCTCTCCTCACCCTAATCTCCACGGCCCTTTCCCAAACTTTCATAGTGTGGCTCAGCAACTTGATACCCCTATAGTTGTTGCAACTCTGGATATCGCCTTTGTTTTTGTACAAATGAATCATTATACTCCACCTCCATTCTTCGGGCATTCTCGCTGTCTTAAAAATCACGTTAAAATCATTTGATTTATTAGGTAGATATGCACATCTTAGACACCATACACTGAAATTAAATACAAAAAAGTAATGTTGAGCTTCGGATTTGTTAGTCACTAAACATTCTACACGAACGTCTTATAACAACTAAGAAGAAGATGAAGAAGAAAAAGTGGTGGAGCAGCAGTTTTGTCAGAAGTTTCCCTACACAACCCACCGGTTAAATATTTTGAATTAATTGATTATTGATTAAATTGGAACTTCCAAAAAGGTTGCCCCACAAAAAATTTACCTCATTAAACAAATTGAAATATAAGTTTTTAGAAAGTTGACTTGTATATACAACTGCAAACACATATTGGTATGATTTTAGCCAAAGATTAGGCTTTATCAACCAACTAATAAGACTGGCAACGGATAGTAAATTCCTATCCAACGAACTAAATATAAGAATATTTGAATATGCAACTCTTAATTTTACTCTTGCCGTCTTCCAAAATTCATATCCTTCCGACAAAAATTGCACACATTCACCAAATATTCAATCTCTTGAGTTCAGAAAATCTCATGGCAATAATATGTAACCCTTATATATCAGTGTATATCCATGTATATCACTGTTACATTTGTAAGTCAACACCTACGACATGTGTATACCATATATATTAGTGTATACAACACAGATTTTCATGAATATGCAAAGATATACATGGATATATATAAGGGGATGCACACAGAAATAAGATGAATTGAGACGGTATTTTATAAATATGTAATTATCTTGAATATATTAATCATTTCTTTATTTTCCGATCACCTGGAAGGGACAAAAGAAATATACGTGTGGATACAAATAGATATACACAAATATAAACCACCATAACCACCAAATTCAAAACAAAACCACACCAAATCTTCTTCAAATGAGCTCAAATTTCAGATTTAGCTTCCCAAAAATGTTTCCAAGCTATTCCAACAATACCATTCAATTTAACAACACCTTTTCAGATTTTTAACTTCAAATCCTCAACACTGAAACATCAAATGGAGTTTTCAATCTTTTGAAGTTCCTGCTTGTTGATGATGTGTGGCTTCTGTACGAGTGATGAAGGTGAAGAAACTCTGTGTTCTTACGAACCTGTAAATTAAGAGTGTGGGTTTAATATACGTTTATCTAAAGCTTGGTAGATTAGGATTCTGGTGTGTGTGTGAGAGAGAGAAATTCACGGATGAAACAAATTGGGGTGGAGGATAAATTTCTTTTGTTTTTAAAGGTTCTTTTTACTTGGTTAGATTAGGTTCTTATTTGTTTGTGATTGCCGAACAAATTAGGTTTTTCCATAGAATGTAAAACCATACAAATGAAAATTATGTAATTTGTAAGAAAGCATAGACAATGGTCAATGGCCACTCTATATTTTTCAAACATATTGAAGACCTAGATAAATAAATTAAAACAGTATAAGTGATACTGCACAATGCACATGATATGTAATACACGCACATTAATAATTTGGTAAATCAAGCCTGATGTTAAATAGAGAAGGATGAACGAGATTGGAATAATCCATCGATCTACTAAACGAGGAAATAATCGATTATAAAAATGATTAGAAACATTTTCCATAATTCAATAAATCTTTATCAGAAAAGAATGACATTATACACATAAAATACTTTAAAAGACGACATCCACATTCCTAATAAAACATCTTTGACAGCTCGAAATTAGCAAGCTACCATTTAAATATGGAACATTTTAAAATATAAGAGGTGGAGGAATCAGTACTTCTCGTCTTAAATTATAACATGGTTGACAACCCAAATTAGCAAAATCCTATATTTCTTCATTGGAACTTGATCTGCAAATTGATATGTATCCAAATATGTCGATTTCATCGTACAAATTCACAAGTCACAAACATAATATTATTCTCGTTGTCGGTTACTTTCACTAGATATAGTACCGTTATTCCTTTTGATTAGACTATACATAGTTTAAAATATTATATTTAGCAAAAAAGAAGTTTAAAGTCGTGGACGTTTTTTTAATAAAAATTATCTAGTTTCTGAGACCTACTAATTCAATTAATTCAAATTTGCACAACGCAAAGTTCATTAATTAAAGAAAAAATGTTCCCTACGACATTCCTCTATTGAATTATGTGGGAACTTTTATAGTAAGTGAAATATATAAAATTGTGATCAATTAAATATTGATAGATCCCACTATTTAGAATTGGACCATAAATGAGAAATTAAAATGCTTTTGGATAGAAATGAGGAAATATAGCTATCTACAACACCACCTAGAGTTAATCAGATATAATTTGTAGGATTTTATAAGTTCATTGATTAAGGTTTGATGTTAATAGGATTCCCTACAAGATCTTCATGGGATTTCTCCATTCCGAAGCTCAACCGAAAACCCTCGAAATAAGGATGGAACGATCTCATCCATCTCACCACATCAACTGGTGCTAAAAAGGGACAAAGTCACAATATAGTTACAGGTTTGGCAAACCCCAATAAATTCAGCTCAAATCCTATATTTGCATTAAAAAACTTTGATAATATGCATGTATATATAATGTATTCCAGACTTAACAAACATAAAAAATTACATTGATATTTATAAACTTAAAATTTTGAATTCACTGGTTAAGCTCCCGAACACTGTACTCCATCATTTAGTAGCATCTAAATTGAATGAAATTGACATACTAAGAATTAGCTCACTAAAAGTAATCATAATGCAGGTGGAGATTCGATCCAAGTACCATAAATATCACCTGTCTGTAAAGTGAACCTAGGACCTATGATGTCAACTTGCTAAGTATATTCTAAATTACATACTTTTGCTCCCTTCGTTCATGGGCTCGATGCCATTTAACTTTATATTATTTCAAATCAAAGCTTTTTCCTTAGGACATGTCCTAACTCTATAAATAGAAAAAGGGAAAATTACTAATAGTAGAAACTAGAAAGTGAGGGTTAGACACTAACATGGTGGTCAAAAAAGGGTTGCAAGATGCCCATTATTGATTATTTTAGTTGCTTGTGTAAGTCCATGAACTGGATTCTCTTTTTACAATAAAATAAAATACGTAAATAAATAAAGGGACTTGGCAAAATATCAACATGTCAAAACATTTAATATACAAACAAGGACAAGGGGAAATGACGCATACTCAGCAAACTATTCTGCAATTGGATGTCTTTTTAGTGAAATGAAATGAAAGATGGATGGATTCTGATGCACAATTTGTTTGATTTGATTTAATAAGTACACTGTCAATCACTCCCAATTTTCCCCAAATACTAAGCATAACAAACAAATCCTTGTGTGTATCGTTGGAAGAAAAATATTTTCTATTTTTTTTATGTTCGATTGATCAAAATATTTTAAAAATATTTTCTTTGAAAAATAAGTTTCTTAAAAAAAATTAGAAAAATGACTTCCCCAGTAAAATTAAAAAAAATAAAAATAAATTTCATAAAACTTTGATCGTCTCCTCCCCTTTTCCAACGCTCTGCCCCAATACCACCAACTCCATCCTCCACCCATCCCTAGCGGTGGGCGTTCGGGCAGTTTGAATTGCATATGAAAACTTTAGTTTGGATGTTGATTTTCGGATTCAAGAAACTACATACAAATATAATCCAAGTAAGTTCGGATTGAATCGATTTTCTTGAGTTTGGTATCGGATTAATTGATTTGATTATCTCAAATTTTTTAATTTTGAGCTCATAAATTAAGTTTTTTCTTCTTACAAAAATGAACATTCTAATAAAGTATTTATATCAAACAACTGCTTTAATAATTTCTGAAAATGTAATTCATTCCATCAATGAAATCATTATCAAAGAAATTTCTAATCTATATAAAGTAAAATCATGCCTAGATCGATTATACTACTAATAGTTCATATGTTGACTACTTAATTCAAATAAAATCTAGGCGAATTAAACATCAATTAATATGCTTCCTTAAGGACCTGTGTCAGCTATTCAAATGACAATAAAAATTACATTAAGACGAGTCTTATGCCTAGCAAAAGAACCGTTAGAATTGTCCATATGAGCAAAAATCTACATAGACCGAATAATATTAACACCAGATGGACGGGGCAACAACTCCCACGTCTTATAATCAATAAGAGCATTATATTCGTCGGTCATAGCAATTTTCCAATTCGGGTCATTTAAAGCAGACACAGGATTACGGGGTAAGGGTGATTTAAGAACATTAGAATGTAAATTAAAATGTCTTTTTGGTTTAAAAATACTCCGTTGACTACGAGTGACCAGTCTATGACTCGGGGGAGAATTGGGTGGATTTCAGAAACTACCGGGACACGTGACGGACCGGCCAGCAGGTAGTGGGCCTGCTGACCCAATACTGGAATCCTGTGATGGTAATGGGCTGGAACCCGTCACTGGAACAGTGGCGGTAATGGCGAATCGGCCCAATTACATCAGCCCGATTCTGAATTGAATCTGCCAGTTTGGAACAGTGGGGCCCGCTGGTGGATTTGGGGTGTGAAATACGTCCAAAAAATGGTGAATAATATACGGGGATATACCATCATCCAAAAAATTATACGAACTAGGCACGAGATTACTAACCTTAGCAAATGGAAATTGAGATTCATCAAAAATTACATGACGACTAATGATGATTTTATTAGATGATAAATCAAAACATTTGTAACCACGATGATTTGACAGATAATCCAAAAACACAGAAGGGGTAGACCGGGCCTGAAGTTTGTTAATTGCGGTGGACGGAAAGAGTGGATAACACAAGCACCCAATGACCCTAAGATGTGAATACGAAAGAGTCTTATTATATAAAATTTGAAAAGGGGACGAATATGTCAAACCTTTGGAAGGAAGAATGTTAAGAAGATATGTAGCCATTTGTAGAGCATGATGCCAAAAAGAAGGGGGTACAGAAGCATGAATCAAAAAAGTTCGGCCAATGTTATTAATGGTACGAATTTTGCGTTCGACTTTTCCATTTTGTGAAGACGTATGTGGGCAAGAAAAATGAAAATTGATCCCATTATTAGCACAAAATTCCCGAAACACCCCATTGTCATATTCTTTGTCATTATCACATTGAATATTTTTTATTTTTCGTTCGAATTGGGTTCTAATGAATGCTCTAAATTTTAAGAAGGTGGAAAAAACTTGAGATTTTTCCGCTATCGAAAAAGTTCATAAAAATTTAGAATAATCATCCAAAAATAGAACATAATACCGATGACCCAAAGAACTAAGAACATGAGACGTCCATAAATCGCTATGAATAATATCAAATGACATTAAAGTATGAGAATTAGGGTCTACAAATGACAACCTAATAATTTTTCCTAAAGAACAAGATTGACAATTCGGAGTACTACGCGTACCCTTACATGAAATAAAATTATTTTTATCTAAGGAAGACAAAATAGACGACCCCGGATGACCAAGCCGAGCATGCCACAAGGAAGGAGCAAAGTGTTACACCTCGTAAGATTAAGACGATAATTAAGAACGTCACTAAGGAAGTAAGATTCAGATATTGAATATAAGGAGCACTTACATATGTTAATATGGGAAATTAGTATATAAACGGATGTTATCCCGGAATAGTTTTTCTTTAGTGCTATACATGTGACGACGAGAATTAATCCTAGTAGTTGAATGTATTCCAATGGAGTTATGAAATAGTATTGTATTATAAAATTATGACATTGAGGATACGAGACTTTATGAAATTATCGGGAATTAAAAGAGGTGGGTTTAAGATTTATTAATTGAAGAACTTGGGGGCCAAAGTGTAATATTAAAAATTCAGATTTTTTTAATTAACCTACATTTTTCATCTTCTTCATTCAAAACTTAAAACAAACTCTCCTCTCCTCTCCTCCCCCATACCCCAGCCGAGAACCCCCCAACCCCATAGCCAAATTTGAGGTTTTTATCTTCTCATCCTAGACTACATTTTTCACCAAAAATTAGAAGCAAAACAACACCAAAAACAGTGGCAAAAATAGTGGCAAAATAGCCACTGCTGGCAGAGATTATGCCCAGAAAATTTGAGATTTTGGGATGAAATTTTGGAAGAAAAACGTGTAGGGATGATGACTTAACATTGTAGAACACTTGCATGTCAATTAGAGTTGAAGAAGTGAACAAAAAAGGGATAGAAATACGAAAACAGTGGAAATTTTTGGACAAGCAGTGGGCAGAAAATTGTGGATTGTTTTGGATGAAATTTGAGGTATAAAATTCTTCTTTCTATAATTTAATTGGAATGCATGTTGTTAGAATTAAGGATATGAATTTGTGTTAAGGAAAATTTGAAATTTAAGCAATGCATGTGACAATTTTGGGCTAGTTGCCAATTTGGGACATATTTTGGTGATTGTTGGATTCGTTGGTTATTGTTGTATTATTATCACTAATTGCATGATGAAATTGAAAGGAAACATTGATATTAAAGTTTAAATTAGTTATATGGAAGTATTGAAATATGGAATTGGATTTTAGGAGTTAAGAGAAGAGTTATGGAATTATGACATGTTGTGGCCAAGAACTTGCATGAAATCGATGGACTATTTTAGGGACTGTTTTGTGGTGTTATAATGCTGGAAATTTAGTTACCATTATGCATGTTTAAGTGTGATAATTGCTAATGTAAGTCCTAAAGGAATAATGGTGTAGAAAGGTGTAGAAAGGCTTCACATTCTACCCTCGTTGTTGTTGGAACATGGACTGTTAATGTGGATTAAGAGGCTAAATTTACTTGAGAAGTGGGTGTGTAAATTCCATTGGTTGTTGTTTTGGTTGTGCCCTTAATTGGTGTTTGGTTATTGATGTTATTAGCCTCGTTTGGAAGTTGTGGAAACATGTATAAACAAGGGAAGTGCTGCCCGTGTTTATAGAATAGAAAGTCGTTATTCGATATAAAGTATGCCAGTAATAATAGAATTGACGAACGTATTACCATTATTATAGGTTGAAGTTCTAAAATGAGACGTACTCTAATATTGAGTTGATTAGTTCATCTAAGAGGTATGTGAACTATTCCTTCTTTCTTTGGCATGATTTTTATTTAATGAAGGTACGACAGACGTACATGATTCTTATACAGTTTAATTCCTAAAGATGTTAGTTATGAGAAGTGCCTATGATTTTTCAGTAAAGAGTTTATTATGACATTATTATAATGATTTTATCGGGAGTCAAATGAAAATTTTGATTGCATATGGTTACTCATGAAATCTACTCGTGCTAAGTGTTATTACTTCACTTCACCGAGTCCCGGGCCGGGTTATGTTCGTGCACAACCTTGCATTTTTCACCGAGTCCCAGAATGGGCCGGGTTACGATATGACTTTACCGAGTCCCAGAATGGGCCGGGTTATGATATGACTTTACCGAGTCCCAGAATGGGCCGGGTTATGATATGACTTCACCGAGTCCCAATATGGGCCGGGTTATGATATGATTCCACCGAGTCCCGCATTAGTGGGTCGGGTTATGTTACAGGTATATATACATGTATATGGACAAGCATTCATGTTTTCTTGACTTGACTCTCATTTTTATAAGGCACAACTGATTTTTATTATTTATGGCACAGGTGCGTTCATGCCCGCAGGTACAGGTGCTTAGTTTGGTGACCCTCCGGTTTAGGTTCCTGCGCAGCTGTTTGGAAAGCTCCTTTGATCCAAAGCTTTATCATTTTTGTACGGAACCCTATCATTTTGATTTATGTATATTTAGGGGCACGACGGGACCCTGTCCCGTCATATGTCGTTGTCCTTCTTATAGAGGTCTGTAGACAGTTGGGGGTTGTACTAATGTAAGGGTTATAACTCTGTTTTGGTCAGTCATGTTATTGTACTCTGTATTGGGGTGTCCCCGTGTATATATGATATTATCGAGTGGCAGCCTTGTCGGCTTGCCTGTTGTATTGTGTTGGCTAGTTGTGACTCCTCAGCGGGCAGGTACATTCGGGGGGTAAAGGCATCCTTGTCGGCTTGCTTACCCAGACATATGTTGTTATTGCAGAGTTATGCTGCCGGATTTCAGACTCATTAGGTATTAGTTGGATTATGTGTGACAGGTCAGGATAATGACGTCATTAGGGCGGTTAGTCGCGGCCCGTCGGGTTGGGTCGTGACACAAAGGCTGCAAAAGCGAACGGCAAGGCTAGACTCGAGAGACCGGAACATGACGTGATAGGATAAAGATCTCCCCTACTATCACACCTCATGAGAGGACTCCCAGTCTTGAAATTCTTCACAGAAAACCCAAACGGATCAAATTCAATAGACACAGAATTATCAATGGTAAATTTTCGAACAGACACTAGATTTTTAATCAATGTGAGGGCATGAAGGGTATTTTTCAGAATAAGGGGTGGATGAGGGGGAGACAACGTTTTATGACCAGAACCACAAATTGAAATAAAATTACCATTACCAACAATTATGCCACGCGGGTTGCTCAAATTGGAATAAGACGAGAGAGTACCTTGATCGGATGTCATGTGGGTAGTGGCTCCGGTGTTCATGTACCAATTTGGGTCCGGTGATATTAAATCAAGTGTGTGCATAGCGACTTCAATGTCGGTCTAAGTGGGGCCCGCTGCGTGATGGACCTGGGGAGGCCGGGGCCCAAGCACACTTGCATGCTGTCCCAACCCAAAAGAATTTCGGAAATTTGCTGGGCCAGAATTAATGGGCCAGGCTGCATTGGGTTGTGACTGTTGCTGGGCAGCTCAACTGCCAGGCGTTGTAACTAGAGGAAATAGGGGCTGCTGGGCCACTGCCCACTGGCCAAAGACCAATAGTGGGACATTAACGGGTAACTATCAATGTTGGGTCAGATCCGAATACGTGCCTTCACTTCATCGAAGGTTTAGAAGCCTTGGACACTAAAAAGGGCCCAGGCTCACGGCCAGGGGGCCCAAGGCTGGGACCAGCTGGGTTGTGGCCCACTGCCGTAGGGACGGGCTTGATAGAACCTCAAGAGAGGATTACTTTGACGAAGGAGAGTTTCAACTCCACTATAGGCCTTGGATAGGCCAGCAACCATCTGCAGGACAAGACGATCTTCACTAACGGGCTCACCAACGTTGCGAAGTTGGTCCGCCAATTATTTCAATCGTTTGCAATATGCTGAAACGTTCGGGAAATTTTCCATAGTGACGTGGGAAAATTCCTGCTTAAGGGTAACAACACGAGAATTCCGATTATTAATGGAATATATCATGTAGTCTATCCCAAGTAGCCTTCGCCGTAGCGTCAGGCTCAATAATCGTTTGTAAAAGTTTGGTACAAATAGTGGAGTAAATTCACTGAAGAACAGTAGCATCAAGGGTCGTCCATAACTTAGGATCATCCTCGGGTTTGGGCACCTCCGTATCCGTTGGAGCCGCGGGGATAATATGATGGAGAACTTGATGCGAGCGTGCGTGAACTTTGAACAATTCTGCCCACTTCGCGTATTGGGCGTTTTCTATTTCAAGAATGATAGGGATGTGATTCTTGATGTTAGAAACAGTGAGGGCAGGGTGAAACATGTTCTTAGCCATAATAGCAACGCAAGACGTGATGTAGGGATTGAGAAGAAAATTTTGAGAAGAGAGGAGAGACCATCGGACACGAATTTCGAGAAAATAGGCTCGAAATTGGAGGAATTGTCGACGGAATTTTGAGAAAATTGGAGAGAGAAATTTAAGACCTAGACTTCTGATACCATGAAAGAAATAATCCCTTGATTATTTTCATTAATGAAAGAGTATATATACAATTTACAATTTCCATAATAGGAAAATCATATTCCTAATCTAATCCCAAAACTCTATTCTACTTGTACAAGGATCCTACAATTATGGTAAGTATACAATGCTAATTATAGACAACTAATACAAACTATTTTGTTACCATAAATAAGATATACACGATGAGAAAACCGTATATACTTATGTTAATTATCAATTCAAGCAATGAAATCATTATCAAAGAAATTTCTAATCTATATAAAGTAAAATCATGCCTAGATCGATTATACTACTAATAGTTCATATGTTGACTATTTAATTCTTATAAAATCTAGGCGAATTAAACATCAATTAATATGCTTCCTTAAGGACCTGTGTCAGCTATTCAAATGACAATAAAAATTACATTAAGATGCATCTCAGTTTGCACTATTTCACTAGTCTAATAAGGTATATTGACTGATTTAGTAGGGTACTGGACTTAGTATTAAGTATATGGCTTATGTCTAATCGTTAGGGATAAATGTAAGGTATAAAAAATCCGAATATCCGAAAATTCAAAGTCCCAAATCAAAAATTCAATCTGAAATTGAATTTTATAAAAGTTAAATCCAGAATTCAATTCGTAACTCGATTTTTTTTTCTGTTTAAAGTTCATTTTTTTCCGAGGACAAAGCAATATGAATGTTCTAACGTTCAATCTTTTCAGAGGGAAATGCAATATGAATATTCTATCAATATTCTAAAGAGGTTATGCGATATATCATGTGTGGAAGTAGGCCAAACCAAAAATCCAAAAATTCAGATTTCAGTTTTGCTCAAACTATGCCTAGCCCTATCCGCCCCCTTTCATATCTCTTCTCATTATTGTTTATTTAGATTATATATAAATGCTCTTTGGATATTGTTTTGACTTACTTACCAAACACAAGAAAATAAGTAAGAAAATCACTTATTTGCTACGAGATTTTCCAGAAAACATTTTCCTTCGTACCAAATACACCCCTAGTCTATTTTTTTACTACAACTTTTAGCCGGTATAAATTGTGTATAATGATCAATGTATACATTAAATAATGATTAGACACTTATGATACATTTATTAATAATTGAGTATACACCGGGGATAACTACATATACGGTTACAGCTACCTCAATAATAGTAAAATAAAAGAAAAATAGGTGGAGAAAACAATAAAATTAAAGAAAGAAAAAAAAAGAATGGGGTGATGTGCTTTGCAATATAATTATTTAGCATTAAATAAGTTAGTTTAATGTCTTGCTTTATTAGCTCTTAAGTGGGCTGACCTAATATCTTTATGCCTTGCTAGTGAAGAAAACTTTTTGTTGTACTTGCAAGACAGAGATTGAAAAGTATGTCGTTTAGAGTCACCAAAGGTTATTAGGTTTTTAAGTTTATTTTTATTTTTTAGCTTTCATGGTGTGTAACTTTTGGACCACCATGGTTGTTTTAGCTCTTTCATACTCATCATCCTCATCCAAATAAAATTAGGTCCTCTTAACATGTTTACATACACATTTTCTCTCTCTTCATATTTGGTGTTTATATACCCACCCTTATCACCCTATGATAGTTACATGATTTAATGAATTGAATATATATTATAATTTTTTTTTGAAAAGAATATATACTATGAATTGACCATGATTAAGTGAGAAAAGTTTATATGCAAAGTGTATATATATAAATATCATGCATTTATTGATTTAGTGTAGTAACATTTCATGCGAATAAATATTTATCCGTACAACTTTCATGACCCTTTTAAGCAGCTTAATTTCACTCCCAGTTAATTTTTTTTTGAAATAGTTCATTATATCAATTACTATTCTTGTTTTTTCTTTTGGGTTGGTTGCCATGTGGCAAGACGTCAAATACTGCTATTTAATAGTGTTGTGTTCTGCATGCTTAAATATAAAATTATGCAATTACGATCTTGTAACATTGTACAAGTAAAATTATATCAATTGTACCAATGACAGAGCGACAACTATCGAGCTATATGATGAATCAAAGTTATCAATATATATCGAATTGTACCATGAACATAAATTTAATTATCAATAATAGTAAATGGAATTGACGAACTCATCTTTAAGCTTTGAAAATGATACTGTAGTTATAAATTACTACAATTAAGCTCCAAAATGAGGAATGAAGAGATGGTATTCAGTACTATCATGTGAATATAATTAGATAACAAAGGAAAGCCTTAAACAATTATTTATAGTAAGAAAAAATTAATCTAGATTAAATCTCCTTAATCTGACCGTATATAATAGGTTCCTAATCTGGACAGCAGGGCAAGAGTACTTATAATCTAGAAAACTAATAAATTAAGTACGTTGACTTTGTTGTTCTACGTATTAGTGGGGTGTCATGATTTCTTGATTAAATTTATAATCCAGTAAAAAATGATTTAAATTATGACACACGCAGATGATAATTGTAGCACATACTTAAAAGGTCAGTATTATGTTACTAACAAAAATATGACGATTGAATTAAACAAATATGACGATTGAACTAAAGAACAATGGTATTAATGCTTGTCATAATCATGCAAGCAAACTAAGCCCATTATTTGGTTTCCACTTCATATTATAATTAAGCCTTTTCAGGTAAAACCTTTGATGCTACTTTTATAATTCCAAATTAAAGACAAAACAGAGACGTACGACTTCCAATTCCTTTAAAATATCATTTTCATCTTCATTAAATAATTTGACTTTATAATATGGATATACCATTCTTATGTCTAATCTTTCTCCTTTAAGATTTTGTAAGAACACCAAACATACGCCTAAGGTTAATTCCTAATATGAATATAATGAGCTGGAAGCCTCAACCTAGAAACTAGAGGTGAATTCATGATTTAAATTTAATGAATTCGACATGAAAAGTGTTTAGCATTGAAATTTCTTACTATACAATTAATATTATGAATTCAGATATAATACTTGTTGAAGTTTTAGTGAGCTTTTACATATAAATCTATACAGTGTGTTGAAAATATTAGATTCAAATGAACTTGATATCAAAGAGTTGCATCCGCACCTGCTTATTATTTAGGAAAAATACATAAGTTGCGGCTTTAAGTTGTCTGAAAAGTCCATTTATATACTTAAAAGTTTATGGGCCAAGGAGTAAAAGAAATTCACTTCGAGCATGTTTGGGGTAATAGGTTGCCAGTAAAGTTTAAGTGTGTAGTGACTTTTGACAACTTAAGGATGCAGTTCTGTATTTTCTATTTAGATGAGATTTGTCTTATTTAGTTTTCTAGGTTTTAGTAACAATTCTCAGGATATACATAAACAATTTCTAGTACGTAAGTAATTAAATCAATTATAATAATGCTCGATCTTCTGTTAATTATTTGACCCGGAAAATCTATTTGGTTGCATCATTATGTCTTATTCTAAGATTTCCTCCCTTCGTTGACCATGAATTATTATTTTAATTTGATATTTAGTACTATTGTTTAGAGAGGCTTATTTAAATAATAATATAGTATTATGTAGTATTTACGAAGCCGTCATTCAATCATTTTTGCTATGTTTAAGAATATATGATGTCATAGACTTGTGTACAACTTAAGACAGATAATGTACGTATATAGTTCATAAAATACAGAAATTATGTAGCAATATATCCAACCTACATAATATTCCAGATCACATGAAAGCGAGTGACGTTGAGGGATGAGAGTGTTTATCGTCTGTATAGATTGGAATCCAAATGGAAATTATTTTCTCTCACGCATTACAATATAAATTGCAAAAAGGACAGGCACATTAATTTGCAGTAAATTTACAGAATTTCTTCAAATATAAACGATAAAATCCAATGATTTAATTATGGAAGCGAGGACGAGACGCTTGTATATCATTCCATCATGTCGCGATCGGTAAAAATTTATTCGCACCAAATTTTTACACCAAATCAATATAATTTATCATGATTAAGTAATTTAATGATGTAAAAAATATATTAATTATATTAAATAAAATACATGACGTGCATGTAGTGACTTGATGTAAATACCCGGTAAAATAAGTTTTTACCATATCATATGCGGGGTGTTAGGCCAAAAGACACGGGTGGTAGGTGTTATGAACTGTAAATGAATCAAGAACTGATTTCTCCATATACAACAATGAAGCTTAGTCGAGAAGAAGAAGGAAGTAAGCTGTTTAGAGAAGAAATAATTGATCAAAATGTATATTCTGAATTGTGATTCAATGAGTACAAGTGAGTAGCTTATATACAAGTAGTTGATTCCATTAACTAGACTTCAACTATATTGATCAATCAAGTCAACAACTCCATAACTGCATATAACTAACTTAACGGCTGTATTAACTAACTTAACTAACTTGAAGATTCTGAACTAACTAACTGCCCTTAAGATACAATTTCATTATTCAACACTCCCCTTAGAGTTAGGTGGGGTAGAATATGTCAAGAACACCTAACTTGGACTTCAAATATTCATGTTGCACCTTGTAAATATATCAGCAAACTGTTCATTTGAAGCAATGTATTGAGTAGTAACAAGTCCTTGTTGAATCTTTTCTTTTATAAAATGACAATCAATCTCAATGTGTTTGGTTCATTTATGAAATACTGGATTGAATGCAATTTGTAATTTTACTGTCACTGAAGATAGATACAAGTTGTGTTACCTCAGCTCCAACTTCTTTTAATAAATCAAGCAACCAAGTTAATCCTGTCACTGTAGTAGCTAAGCTCCTATACTCAGATTCCGCTGAACTCCTGGATACTACAGTTTATTTCTTTGATTTCCAGGATATAAGAGAGTTCCCATACTTGATCATGAACCCTGTCACTGATTTTCTTGTAATAGGACATACTGCCTAGTTTGCATCACAAAATGCAGTTACTTCATTCTTGTTCTTGCTAGATAATAACAATCATTGTCCAGATTACTTTTTAATATACTTCACTATCCTCAAAGTAGCCTCCATATGAGACTTCTTTGGTGCTTGAAGAAATTGGCACAGTGTCTGAAATCCAAATGAAATAGTTGGTCTTGTCACAGTTAAATATAACAGTTTCCCTATAAGTATTTGATATGCACTTTGATCAGTTAAAACATCTTCTTCTGTGCTGTCCTGAAGGTTCAGAAATTCATCATACGGTTTAGAAGTTAATTTGACATTAACATCTATTGGTGTTGTTGCTGGTTTTAGCACTAGCCAATCCTGCTTCAAAGATTAACTCCATAACATATTTCCTTTGATGCATAGTAATTCCTTCACTTGATATGGCAAATTCAATCCCCAAGAAGTACTTCAACTCTCATAAGTCTTTCATTTTAAAAGCTTGTTGTAATGCAATTTTGGTTTATTGAATCAGTTCCAAACTCTCACCAGTGATAAACATATCATCCACGTACACAAGAATTATACATTTTTCTGTTAATGAAGAGAGAATGATCATATTGACTTTGTCTGAATTTGAACTTAATGAGGGCCTCAGATAGTTTTGCATTCCATTGCCTTGATGCTTGTTTTAATCCATATAAGGATTTCACCAGTCTCCATACTAATTTCTCCCATGACTGTGAAAACCTTGTGGCATATCCATATAAATTTCATCATACAAATCTCCTTAAAGAAATGCATTGTACAAATCCACTCTAATTTTTGGAAGCTGCTATTGAAAGAACAGACCTCACAGTGATCATTTTCACTACAGGTGAAAATGTCTCTTGGAAATCTATTCCTTCTTTTTTTTTTGGCTATAACCTTTGCCATAATCCTGACCTTGTATCTTTCAACTTCTCTGTCACGACCCAAATCGTAGGGTCGCGGCGGGCACCCAAACCCCACCCTCCGGGTACCGCTAATCGTCCAACCGACTTCTAATCACAATCGAATACAGATTAAACCTAAAAATATTATAGAAAATCTTAACCAGAAATCCAATTTTCATACATACATACCCATACCAAGGCCGACAAGGCCACACATGACAACTAACCACAAGACACCTATCTACAAGACTCTAAAGAGTACATGACATGACAAGGACGGGATAGGACCCCGCCGCACCCATATGTGTATGCAAAAATACTATACCACGACCAGACTGCAATTCTGAAACAAATAGGGTGCTCCAACATCAGCTGAACCAGCAACCTACTAGCGTGAACTGTCACTCTCTTTAACTGAACCTGCGGGCATGAAATGCAACATCCCCCGACAAAGGGAACGTCAATACGACTGATGTACTGAGTATGTCAGGCATGATCAATAGTATAATAGGGATATAACAATAACTGAAATAGAAACAGCTGACCAGCAGTAAATGTCGTTGATGGCCCTAATTCATATGCCTAAATGTTATGCACAATACAGTATACGTATACATTAGCCTCATCGGGCATGTTCCTTACCATAACAGCCTCTGTGAGCACCATACCATGTAATGATTAATGAATGTATGCATAATGCAAATGCGGTATACTAATGTCCACACATGAATCCTTCCATAACTGCCTCTGTGGGCATCAGGTTATATCGCCACACAAGGGCGTCACATCATATTGGCCTCTTCGGGCTCTTTTGTGATAGTCTGTACCAGCTGTAGGTGGTGTGCGTAAATAACGCTTTTCCATTTCCTCATATCCCCTACATATATATACAATATTTATCATATAGTAGTGTGCATAGCACAAGTGGTCCATGGTAGTATATGAATGCAATGCAAATGAAAATGCATGAATGATAACATAATATTTCAATCTCAACGGGTGACATAATACCTTTATACCTTCGGCTAACATTGAGAAATCAACACATTTTTCCGTATGCCTCACTAGGGACTTAGAAACAATTTTAGACATGCTTTTGGCATAGAAATCAATAACATGAATATTCTTAACTACTAGGAGTAGAATAAATTATGGAGCAATATCACGGTTATATTTCGTTACGTGGAACATGCCAAAAGAAAGAAATAATTTGCCTCAACATACCTTAGCCATTTTGTGTCCACAATATAACTAAAGCAGCCTGTAATCCACCTCAATATTATCTTTCAAGAACCCCCTTCCTCCATCTTACTTTACTTCTAAGAAATCTCCAGTAGCATCTCACAATGATACAAATTCAATTCCTTCAATCTTTTTAACATGGAACAAATTGGGCGTGGAGCATTTGGTGCAGCAATTTTAGTGCATCACAAGCAAGAAAGAAAGAAGTATGTGCTAAAGAAGATTCGTTTGGCTAGACAAACAGAGAGATGTAGGAGATCTGCTCATCAAGAGATGGCGTTAATTGCACTGATTCAACACCCATTTATTGTTGAATTCAAGGAAGCATGGGTAGAGAATGGTTGCTATGTTTGCATTGTTACTGGCTATTGCGAAGGTGGTGATATGGCTGAACTGATGAAGAAAACAAATGGATAATATTTTCCATAAGAGAATCTCTGAAGTGGTTCACTCGACTACTGTTGGCAGTAGAATATCTGCCTTCAAATTATGTGTTGCACCGTGACCTTAAATGCTCAAATCAAACATCTTTCTTACCAAGGAAAGAGATGTTTTGCCGTTCTCTTCTTTGTAAAGTTATTAAAGAAGATGTTAAAAATCCAATCTTATAAGCATCATTTACACGTGTAATTCATGCATCATATGTGTCATGATTCAATAATTCCATTATACGCCACCTAATTATTTCATTCGTCTATAACTAGGGATGACAACGGATCGGATTTGGACCGGATCCTACTAGATCTAGATCCAGATTTGTTTTTCATATCTGAATTCAAATTCGGATCCAGATCCATCGGGTCCATAAAAATCAGATCCAAATCCGGATCCATCGGATCCACCGGGTCTAAGGATCGGATCTGGATTCACCTGTAAAAAAATTTGCCTTGCTAAGAATGTAACCTTGCTAAGAATTTTTTTTTGAACTGACAAACGATTTTTACTTAGCTAACAGTTTACTGTGTTTCAATTTTGAAATGTTCATATAAGATATTTTGTTCGTTGTCTCGTTTTGATTGTGAGCTATTAATTGAAAATGTCGGACAATGACAATAGTTGTGGAAAATGCTGACTAGTATTTCCACAATGCAGAACTTGCATGTGCTTGGAATCTTCACAAATGAAGTGAATATAATTTTAACTACTTGTCTATGGAGATGTTAGTAATTCACTAATATAACATTGATTTTATTATCGAAGTTGTTGGTTGCTATTGTAGTAAAGCAGTATGGGAAGTAAATAAATATTACAAGTGTTCGAAAGGATAAACTAATAGGCCACTGTTGATAACTGCCGCAAGCTTGTTGTGTCTTGAATCTTGATAACCTGAAATCAAAAAATAACTAAATCTGGATGGTTACAACGTTGTGTCTTGAGTCAAGTGATTGCACTCTCTCCTTAAGACAAGATTGCCCCGTATATATGCTTTTACGTTAGCGGGCAATAGTCTCCCAAGATAAAACAACACTTTAATCTCAACGCTACAAAGCAAATAGGTTGAGTCTGACGAAGAAAACAAATATGAATCGACTTGCTGAAGATATGGAAATGGAATGAAGAGTTTCTGTTTTCTCTTCTGTTTTGTCTCTGTGTATATAGTGTGTCTATATTGTGTATATCTCTTGTATATCACACTGTATTTCGTCACAATTTTTGGGTATTTTCGTGTGTTTTTCTCACTGTTAGTGCACTGTTTTTCGTTGCTGAAATGTGCTGCTATTTTTGTGTATATATATGTCACGTTATTAAGCCAAAGAGGCATCAATATATAGCAAGGAGGAGGTTGCTCAACTGCCACAAACAAGGCTGTTAATAGATATTAGTGAGGGCTGTTAATGGCAGGTTTAATGCCATTATTGTGGTAGGTTTAAGATCATTAGTAAGGCTGTTCATGGCCATTGAAGAGGGGATGATTTATGGTCATGAAGGAGGGCTGTTTATGGAGGAGTTAACAGTCAAGTAATGGTTGGTTAATGCTCCAAAAAATAGCTCAAACGGAAGGCAGAAAGTTTCTGCCTTCCGTTTTTCCCAAAATCAACTTTCCATAAACTCTAGGGATCAAACTGTAAATATTAAACAATTTGGAGTCCAAAAAGATAATATCAGAAAGTGCCCACAGCCCACGACCCGTGACCCGAGCCCGGACCGGACGGGCCGCGGCAGCGCGCGTGTGGGCTTAGCCTTGAACATAAGCACGTCTAGGTCCTACCTCCTTTAAACACATGGGGTACCCCTTGGGGTCCCAAACCCTTTACCACTTTAGAGACTTATAAAGAGAGCAATTCTTCCTTTTCCCACCGATGTGGTAGATTTATCTCACACTATATTTTCATGCCTCAAACACCTTACTTCGTGGACCAATATCTCTTTCATTTCTCAATGAAATTTGATTATTATTGGCCCTACGGTCATCTACTCACTTAGTAGATTATGCATGTGTGAAGAGACAAAGCCTCCAACATGCGGAATACTAGTGTTTAATTCATTAAACATGGGTGGACGCACCTGCCCGCCAAAGGCAAATTTCCAACAATCCCCTCTATGAAAGAGAGATTTTGGCGGACACATAAAGTGCCTACTTTCAGCAATCTTTCAGCGAAAAGATATTGCATCAGGAGAGGTAGCTTCCGCATTAAACCTTCCCTAATTGAATACCATCGGACTTACTTACTGCGCGGTGAACGTGATGTCTTGAACTATCAGTGTTTAGTGTAAGCCAAGACAATGATACCAACACAATAACTCTCCTTATTCATTTTCATTCTTACGGTTTTGTCCGTTGTGGCCGTGGAAATACTTGGATTCTTAAGTGCGTTCATTTGATGGAGCCTTCCTCGCACTTAAATAGGTGATCTCTTACAAGGTATCCTACTATACCCCACTTCACAAGTGTTAGGAATCATTAAAAGTTTCCCCAACCTTAACCTCAACCGTTTGAGGATCGTTTAAAGATTTGGAAGCTTAACCTTTACCCACCATGCAGGTAGCACTTTAATGTCTATCGCGGGAACAACTTTGGATTCATGTTTCCGTACAGAAATCATCATCTGAAGTGCTTCTTGCTTCCACCGAAGCGCTCAACTGAACCTTTTGCAGCTTAGTTTTTCCATTGAACCAAATTCTTGGGATCTCCAATCAGTATGGTTGGGTTACCACCGTATAGGTTCATATTGTTTGGGTTTTAAGACCATTCCCCTAGACAGGCCGAACACTTGATCTCCGGGTAGTCCCTTAGTTAGTAATCAAGAAAGTAACACCCGTGATGATCAACTGCCATACGGTCTTATGTCTCCGATAGATCTTGACAGATATGTCCAAACGCCGTCATCCGTGTCATTCCTGAAGCCGACCGGCTAGCCACAATGTATAACTGTTGAAGGCATGGGTTTCTCCCAATAAGGAACGTCCTCTAAGGAGTTATGAAGTTACTCAACTTCTTCATGCTTTGTATAAAGCAATAAACTCCGATTCCATCATGAATCAGCAGATGCAAGTTTGCTTAGAGGTTTTTCCAAGACCCACCATACACATTTACTTGTGGCTTTGGTGTTCTTCAGATCTGATGTCCAGTTTGCATCACTGTGTTCTCCCAGAACTGCTGGACATCCAGAATACTATAATCTGTAGATAATCGAATATTTCAGATATCGTCATATCCGAATTAACGCCTTCTACCGATCATGTATTAAAATTATCAGTGAACTTTAGTTCAACTGATATGTTTGTAGGCCGATACCAGGTCGGTTGTAGTGTGTACAATACATTGAACTACACATGACTTGTGCATATCACTCACTTGTGCATATCACTCATTGTCTATGGATGCACCATGATTTCAATCTGTTATATGATTCATATCCATTGGTGGCTTCAACGAGACTGTCAACTATCTCACAATTGAGTTTGGAGTTAGACCAGTCCGTTAGATGTCTTGGAAATCCAATTCATATGATGTCATATGTGATACCCATATCTTTCATATCGAGACTTTGTTTCAATATGATTTCCACTCTCAGACTGTTGGTTTTCCAACTGTTGGCTTTCTAACTTCAGAGTCAATGTTTTTGTGGTCATATTCATTATTTCTGTTTTATCTGAAACTTCTAGGACCAAAATGTAAACATTTCAGAGACCAAAATGAAAATTCAGGAAGAAGCCCAACAGTCCAGCAAACCAACTCTGATTCTCCCCTTCCAACTCTCCGATTAGGAAGGCTATTTCAACAATCATGCCACGCAAGACTGCAATGGCCCTGGATGTTAAGCTACTCACAGGGGAGCACATCTTACAACCCAAAGGTTCTTTTCTCGGAGGAAGATCAACCATTACACAAGTATGGTTCTATATGATGTAATTTATTTTTCTCTTTGGCTTCTTTCCAAAACAGCGCTTCTAGAGATGACAATTATTTGTCAATTGTCCATGGTTCGTTCTCAACCATATAAGCTAGAAGGACTGGAACAAGTATTTATCCCCTTCTTTGCTCCGTCTCGGTTCAACATCTAGAATCCCTGAGTTCTGCAGATCTGGAATATTAAGTTCCGGATAGCCAGCAACTTTAGAGTCATATGGATAAAGAATGTCTAGTTCCGAACAGTCAGGCCCTCGCGGGTTCTTGTTAACCTTGAGCAATTACTCCTTTTTCCTTTTCAAGGAAATTATCTTCAAAGAATTCAGCATTCTTTGACACCAAGAGGCGATAAACACTACTGTTATTTGCAAATCCAGTGGATATGCAATCTACAGTCTTAGGTCGAACTTGACCTATTTCGGTATTCCAACTTCTACCAAACCACCCCACATCACAACTTTTGTATGTGAGATCCTTTCCATATCTCACACGGAGAGTTATCCTTATTCTTATGAGGAGTTCTGTTGAGAATCGCATTAGCGGTAAGGATCTCCTTGCCCCACATAATTTGGGCGTAAGGCTTTGCGCTTGGCTAACACCGTTAGACTGAGGTGAGTAATGAGCAGTCGTTTAATAAACGATGCTTCACATTCTCCCCCTCTATCACTACGAATTTCTCAATCCGTAGGCTTAGTTGATTTTCAACTTCTGCTTTGTAGCGCTTATCCGCTTCAACAACTTCATCTTTGTTTTTCAACAAACAAAGGATACAATACGTTGTACCATCATCAATGAAGGTCACAAAGTACTTGTCTCCTCCCTCTATTTTGTATAACCTTCAAATCACCCAAGAAGGTGTGACTAAGTTCTAGAGGAGCGGTGCTTCTTTCGCTATTCCTTTGACGGAATTTGGAAAGGTGATTTTGCCTCTTCGCCTACCTCATATTTATTTTGAGGGTTTACGTCGACAGAAGGCAACAATCTCAACTTCGTTAGCTTTTGAATGATTTTCGATTTAACGTGTCTTAATCTATTATGGAATAGATGCACAGATTACAAATATATCATTCATACGGCTACAGTCATACTGTATCATTCTTAGTTATTACAGACCTGTTGGACTAGTCTCAAACCAGCTTGACCAACATCGTCTCTTAAACCAAGTTTGAGACATGTATCACCTCATCTTAGAGTGATCCCATTCCCTGAAGTCCTATTGAGGACAACCTCTCCAACCCCTTCTACTTTAGAGGTGGCGTTGCTTCACATGAACAATCTCTTGCCCGTGGTTTGGGCATAACCGGATCATATGTGATCTGGATACTCTGCCCCACTCCAGTTGCTTTGGCAGACTGAGTGTCCAATTTATTTTCTGCCTTTTCTTAGGCCTTCAGATCATTTAAGACCTGGAAACTCTGGCCCACCTTACTAGGTGTCCATTACTTTTCCTATGAACTGAATTCTGGCCCCACTCCAGTCGCCCGTAGGCTTTATATGACTGAGTGTCCAATATCATCATATCAAAGGAATTTTGGCCCACTCCAGTCGCCCGGAGGCTTTGTACGACTGAGTGTCCAATATCATCCTATCAAAGGAATTTTGGCCCACTCCAGTCGCTCGGAGGCTTTGTATGACTGAGTGTCTAATATCATCCTATGAAGGATCTTCTGCCAAATAGTGTGACAGGCTTAACGTCTTTAGCTTTTAGTCTTCTTCCCTTATGATTGGTGCCCAGACAATTCTTGGTGCTTACTTAAGAGTGGTAACAGTTTTCGCACAATCAGTGGATCTTTTTTCCTCGTATGTGCGAACATACTTTACACACTTTAATAATTACACTTAAAAGAACGGATCTTTTAAAGTCGTTTACAAAATCCAATCTTTAAACGGGAAAGAAGAAGAGATTAAACTTCTGATTTTAAAGCGTAAGGAATATAAATTATTTCGAAAAATATTTTCATATTCCTCCTTAGTTTAAGCCATTTTAATCAGAAATTATTTAATCTTATTTTTGACAAGGAAGGAAAATTACTCATCCTAATTTCGGATTGTGGCTCACTTCAGTTACTTCATTGGACTGAGTGTCCATTTCCTCCTTACCATAATTCAAATCCTTTCTATGGGATAGATATAGGCCTTCTGCTGCAAGATAAAACCACGTCTTCAGCCTTCTCCTCTTGTCCCAGTTGACATCCTCAGCCGCTCGTGAGCACTTGTTCCCACCACTCTCAGGAGCGGTGACATCATGAACACGTTGACCTTCAACAGTATTATCATCACTCTCTTCTACCAGAAAACCACACCCATATCCAGATTTGTTCACACAACTTTCGACCGACATCTTTCGAACACTAATACAAATCTTGTCTTAACTTGATGGTTGCTATTGTAGTAAAGCAGTATGGGAAGTAAATAAATATTACAAGTGTTCAAAAGGATAAACTAATAGGCCACTGTTGATAACTGCCGCAAGCTTGTTATGTCTTGAATCTTGATAACCTGAAATCAAGAAATAGCTAAATCTTGATGGTTACAACGTTGTGTGTTGAGTCGAGTGATTGCACACTGTCCTTAAGACAATATTGCCCCGTATATATGCTTTTACATTAGCGGGCAATAGTCTCCCAAAATAAAACAACACTTTAATCTCAACGCTACAAAGCAAATATGTTGAGTCTGACGAATAAAACAAATATGAATCGACTTGCTGAAGATATGGAAAAGGAAGGAAGAGTTTCTGTTTTCTCTTCTGTTTTGTCTCTGTGTATCTAATGTGTCTCTGTTATGTATATCTCTTGTATATCACATTGTATTTCATCACGGTTTTTGGGTATTTTCGTGTGTTTTTCTCATTGTTAGTGCACTATTTTTCGTTGCTAAAATGTGCTGCTATTTTTGTGTATATATCTGTCATGTTATTGAGCCAAAGAGGTATCAATATATAGCAAGGAGGAGGCTGTTCAACTGCCACAAACAAGGTTGTTAATAGACATTAGTGAGGGCTGTTAATAGCAGGTTTAAGGCCATTAATATGGCAGGTTTAAGGCCATTAGTAAGGTTGTTCATGGCCATTGAAGAGGGGCTGATTTATGGTCACGAAGGAGGGTTGTTTATGGAGGAGTTAACAGCCAAGTAATTGCTGGTTAATGCTCCAAAAAATAGCCCAAACGGTAGACATAAAGTTTCTGCCTTCCGTATTTCCCAAAATCAACTTTCCAGAAACTCTAGGGACCAAACTATAAATATTAAACAATTTGGAGTCCAAAAAGATAATATCAGAAAGTGCCCACAGCCCACGACCCGTGACCCGAGCCCGGACCGGACGGGCCGCGGCAGCGCGCGTGTGGGCTTAGCCTTGAACATACGCACATCTAGGTCCTCCCTCCTTTAAACACATGGGATACCCCTTGGGGTCCCAAATTCTTTACCACTTTAGAGACTTATAAAGAGCGCAATTCTTCCTTTTCCCACCGATGTGGTAGATTTGTCCCACACCATATTTCCACGCCTCAAACACCTTACTTCGTGGACCAATATCTCTTTCATTACTCAACGAAATTTGACGATTCTTGGCCCTACGGTCATCTACTCACTTAGTAGATTATGCATGTGTGAAGAGACAAAGCCTCCAACATGCGGAACACTAGTGTTTAATTTATTAAACATGGATGGACGCACCTCTCCGCCAAAGGCAAATTTCCAACAGAAGTTACCTATTTATTTTTTGGTTTTTGAGTTAACGCGGAGATAAATTAAACTTGTTTTGAGAATTAAACTTGCAAGGATGTGCTTAGCAATTTTAAGAAAATACTTATAAAATTACATTCTAGGTTATGAATATATTTAATAAAAAACGGATCCACGGGTCGGATCTGGACCGGATACGGATCTCAAATACAAGATCCAGATCCAGATCCGATCCGTCAGAAATGGATCCGGGTCCTATCCGGATCAGTTGGATCCAAATTTTGAAGATCCATACCCTATAAAACTGACCCGGATCCGGACCGGGTTCAGGATCCATTGCCATCTCTATCTATAACTCACGGGTGGAAAAGTGTTGTCCTTTATCACTTATTCAATTACATAAGTAATTAATTTCTTGATCCCATTTCACTTAAATATTGATGACCTATAAAACCTTCATATACTCAATGTCATAATCATGTGATATAACACTAGTCCATAACCTATTATTTTCAATTCCTGTCGTCACACTTCTTACACCCAAAATTATTTCGGGATTTTATCATTTTATATACCAAGTTCTTCATTTGCATACGTGAATATGAGCAAATATTCCCCAATACTCGGGTCTATTTACATATTCCTAGTGATTCAAACCATGACCCGAAAGTACGGGATGTTACATTCTCCATTAGCTTTATCTTGTATACCCATTTCCACCCTATACGTGACTTTCCTTTAGGCAGTGTCACAACTTTCCAAGTGTTGTTGTGTTCAAGTGCAGAAATCTCTTCTTGCATTTCTTGAATTCACTTTGGGTCTTTAATAGCTTCATCATAAGTGGTTGGCTCAGTTCTAGATGAGAATGCAATTATGTAAACTTGATATTTAGATGAGAGCTTATCATAGCTAATATACTTGTTCATGTTGTAAGGAATCTTTGAGTGTATGTTGAGAGAAACAAAGTCCCTCATCAATATTGGTGGGTGTTTGGATCTTGATGATTGCCTGATCTGTGCTTATGTTGTTTGCTGTTGTTGCGTGTCAGGTTGAGCTACATAAACCAACATTTGATCTTGTTGTACATGTTGCCATGGGACAATAAATGATTTTGTTGTACTGGTTCAGGCTCCATACCTTGATCTTGAATAAACACTTTCTCAGTATAAATAGGAACTTCCTCACTATTAGTACGATTGGTATAGTTGAACTGCATAGTATATTGATTTGTCCATAGGTCTGCATCGTCATGCCCTTTTGTATTTTCTAAGAACATGGTATGTGATTGATTTTCCTGAGTTGCGAATGGAAACACTTTTTCCCTAAATATCACATCCCTGTTCACAAAAAGAAATTATTAGATAAGTCATACAACACATATCCCTTTTGTACTTTTGAGTATCCCATAAGCACAACAGGTCTAGTGTTACACCCCGTAGTTTCACATTCCGTCATGCATCAATGGATACTGGTGTTCCGGAAGGAGGTACGACCTTACGGAAGGGTAATGAAGGTTTATCACTTATTTATGGAAGTTTCGGAGTGTATAGAAGTTAAACGGATCGAAGAAACTATGTTTGACGAATTTAAAAACTGTGCAATTTGACGGAGAGGTTGACAGATCGTCAAAATGCAAGTTTGAACCATCAATATGTCTGAGATTTTGAAATTTGCGGATCTGGCTTTAACGGTCCATATTGACGAATGGTCAAAAGTTTGACGGACATCAATCCGACCATCCTTTTGAGGCGGTATGAAGTTTTTCTCAGGTTGTAAGCGGGTCAAACGATTTGGGACTTCATTTTCTTTCTAAAGAGACCCCAAAGCCTTCCCCAAATCCTCTCTAAGGTTCCATATCATCCCAAGATCAAATCAAAGCCTAAATACATAAGATTTATGTGATAATCCCGTGGTTATCGTAAGAATCATCTTCTCTATAAAGAATCAACTTCAGGAACCCTTGGTAATTGAATAGCTTGCTATTTTAGGGGGATTTTGGTGCGTGAAAGTAAGATTTATCCTTCTCTACTTATATTTGCGAGTAATTAATGATTTGAAGTAAGTTGTGAAAGAATTTTCATAATCGAAACTCTTAAACCTATGAGTCATTGTAATGTGACTTGTGGGCTGTTTTATTTAAGATATGAGTTACAATTGATTATCAAAATATTTGTTTGTATTGTGAAACTAAGAAAGAACGTTTCGGAGAATTTTAGGATTGAATTACCTAAGTATTTCTTGTTAAGAGATCTAAGAACCCTATGTGCTTAAGATTATCGATAAGATGCCTAAGTAAAGTTTCTCAATAGAATATGGATTCGATATTAATATCGACCCTTTGTTTGCTATAGATAATCATCCTTGAAAAATACGAGGACTTAGAGGATGACTTGTAGCTTCGTGGACAAGGTATGTAAGGCAATTTTCTTTCTTGGCATGACTTGATATGTCGTTGTTTTGAATAGAAATCTCCCTGGCGAAATGAAGTAGCGAAAGATCTTCTTTGATAAATTGATGATAATTCTTGGATACTTTCTTATGCATAGCTTCTCCTGGATTATATATGTCCCAACATGTTTATATCAAGATTCTTGAATGTAGCTCAATAACAATAGTCGGAGGATAACGATGATAGGTCACTTCGGCCCTACTTGTGATATATGTTGGAATCTGTCTTGAATTGCACTTATATATATGTAGTTTTTTCTTACTGAGCCGCGCTATAGTCAGTCGGGTACAATACATATTTGTGCACACCACTACAGTTGGTTTTGATATTACCGAGTCCCATATCTGGGCCGGGTACGACCGAGTCCTCATCGAGGTCGGGTATATATATATATATATATATTTATCCCACAGAGAGGCTAGATATTTCATTATATAGTCCAACTGAGCGGCTTGATTTTACGTACATGCATACTTCATAATTATGATAGGTAGGCCCTCAGAGGCTTGTTATGAGTTTCAGATTGATTCTTATACTCACATCTCTTGTATTATAGTTTCTGCTCACATTTGTTATCTGCCTTACATATTCAGTACATCTTTCATACTAATGTCCCTTTCTGGGGTACTGTGTTCATGTCGCAGGTACATATAGACAGAGCGGTGCTCCTCCTCAGTAGGTGATCTGCTCAGCTGTGATTGTTGCACTCCATTCTCTCAGAGTTGTAGTACATGGGTCCTTAGGTACTGTTACATATGCTACTAGTATTTTAGGGTATGGCAGGGCCCTCACCCAACCTGTTGATATGTATATATTACTCTTAGAGGTTTGCAGACTTGTGTACAGTGGATGTTGGTATGTCGGGGCTTTGTCGGCATTTTTGTTAGTAGTGTACTCATATAGTGGTTTTGTCAGCCTTGGCTATCTGTATATATACATCATGATGGGACTCTTCTGCGTGCAGAATATCATTCAGTCTTATTGTATATAGTTATTTGGAGGCCTTGTCGGTCCAAGTTTCATATTTCAGGATTCGAATACTACAGTGGTACGCTCAGGTCTTCAAGCACTGGGTGCCAGCCACACCCCAAGGCTGGGGTGTGACATCTAGTTCTTGACATGAGTTTGTCACTTTGAGTTGTATCTTTAGAAAAAAACATAGACAACCTGTAACTCTCAAGTGACTTAAAGCAGGTTGTTTATTATACAGTTTTTCATATGGAGACTTATTAAATAAAATAATACTAGGCAGTCTGTTTATCAAATAAACTGCAGTAAGTATGCAATGTCCCCAAAATCTAATAGGAATATTTGCTTGTATTCTAATTGCTTTTGTGGCCTCTAATGTGTGCATGTGTTTCCTCTCAGCAACACCATTTTGATGAGGGGGTGTACACACAAGTTCTTTGATCAATTATGCCTAGTTGTTTGAACATGCTATCACATATTGCATTAACAAATTCTGTTCAATTATATGTCCTTATTATCTTTATTGATTTGTTCAACTGATTGTTTACATAAGCAAAGAAATGTTTCAATGATACACACATCAGATTTTTGTTTACGCAAAAAAAATCATGTCATTCTTGGAAAATCATCAACTACGGTAAGAAAAAATATGTTTTTCATCAAAAGTGGGAGTTTTATAAGGTCCTCATAGGTCTACATGAATGATTGTAAATTAACTTATACTCCTAATACTACTAGATTGAAAAGAAATTCTAGTCTATTTGGCACAAGGATAAACAATACAATTACTCAGATTCTCTTTTATTTGTTGTTTTCTACTAGGAAACAGTTTATGTAAGACTATAGATGAACTATGGCCTAATCTTATGTGCCATAGACTGATATTCAGTTAATTTTCTGCATGATTTTGCTGCACTGCACAGCAAGCACTCCTTCCATGTTTATTCTAGTGTTGTAGAAGCAAGTATAGTCCATCCTTAAGTTTACCAATCTCATCCACTCGTCCAGTGAAGATATCCTGAAAAATACAAAGTCGGGAAAAAAAAGCAAAACACTGAAGTTCCCTTGTTAGTTTAGAAACTGATATTTCATATGTCCCAATTTATATGTCACACTTTACTTTTTAGTCAGTCCCAAAAAGTGACACATTTTCTTATTTGGCAACAATTTAATTAAACTTTACCTTTTACGCCTAACGAGATATCTATAACCACACAAATATATTTGGCTGTTTTAAGACCACAAAATTCAAAAGTCTTCTTTTATTTCTTAAATTTCGTACCCGATCAAACTACATCATATAAATTAATATGGAGGGAGTAATAAGTTGTGTTTAAATTGAGGTATATAAAATACATTTGATATTGTGCTTATGTTTGAAATTTTCCAATATAAGTGACTAGTGAAATGTCACCATTTGGCAAATGCACTTTCTTTGGTACTTCAGGTACATTTTTAGTCTCATGTGATTTGTGACTCCAATATCTATGATACAATCAGGACTATCAGAGACCAAAGCACTTAGAAATATTTCCAAACTTGCATCCATACCTGCAGGATTAGCATTAGCATTACCTGTGAACCATTCTTGGCACTTCAACATTTGTGTTCTGACCATCTGTATACTATTTCTGGTGACTAGCACCTTGTGCATTCTGAGAATAACTCTCCGTACTCATTTCAATAACTTATAGCAAGTCTTTTTGGAATGCCCCTTACATTTACAGAACTCACACACCAGATTATAAGTCTGATTATTATTCTTTTTGAACTTGTAATTGTTATTACGACCAGTAGCATTGAAATTGTTGCCATTAACATTGTTTCTAGAATATTAGGCAATCTCATAGTTAGCACCAGTCCCAGAATTTGCTCCTATCACACCAACATTAGTAGCTACAGTTTTTTTTTTTACTTTCATCACTCATAATCATTGAATAAGTTTTGTTTACAGTTGATAATAGACTCATCATTAATATTTGACTCCTAGCTTGACTATAAAATTCATTTAACCCCATACAAAATTGAAACAACTTGAGTTTTTGAAAATGTTAACACAAATTCTTTAGACTGTGGACAGTTGAAACCAGGAGCAGGTACCAAAGCCTCAAATTCCTCCCAAAGATCTTTAAGTCTTGAAAAATAAACTGATATGGAGGCAGTACCTTGATTTAGAGTTGCAATCTCTTTGTGAAGATTGAATGTGCTTGAGCCATCAACTTACTAAACCTCAACCAAATTGAGTAATTTTCAATCCCAATTAGTTGAAATAATATGATCTATATCCCAATAACATCATATGGATTGAGGAATAAAGGATGATTGTAATCAATTCCCACAGCCCGATTCTGATTTCCACCAACTGGATTTCCATTGTTTGGTGTATTTTCATTGGTAATTCGAGTAACACCTGGAACCCCATTGTTTTGAACATTCCCAATAAGATTTGCCATTATTCTTACTGATTTTTATCAAACTTTCTATAAGAACTTTTAGCGGAAGCAAAGAAAACAAGATCTGGATATCCAGAACCTTTTGAATATGAAATGAATCGATCAAAACTCAGATATACAACAATGAAGCTTAGTCGAGAAGAAGGAGGAAGTAAAATGTTTAGAGAAGAAAGAATGGATCAAAATGTATATTCTGAATTGTGATTCAATGAGTACAAGTGAGTAGCTTATATACAAGTAGTTGATTCCATTAACTAGACTTCAATTATATTGATCAATCAAGCTAACAACTTCATAGCCTATAACTAACTTAACGGCTATATTAACTAATTTAACTAACCTGAAGATTCTGAACTAACTAAGATACAATCTCATTATTCAACAGTAGGTTATACATATATATTTTTTTGTGTTTAATATTTTATTTGTGAAAAGACATTAATTACTTCATCTCCATTATCTTAAATCCAAAAATATGGTAATGACATGAAACTTTCAATATGATTTTACCTATGCATTAGTCTATATCTCAACTTAAATGATGACCTATTGGTCCCGTAGTATTTACTTACGGTTCATCTTAAGTAGAATGCTCTAATTCGATTTGGTGCTTCGAAACTTAACTCGCCAATATAATTATCAATTACGAAACTACTTAAATCAAAGTAATCTTAGATCTACCCTTTATATTGAAAATCTATTTTTGAAATAGCGAACAACTAAATGTGAACGGAGGGAGTACTTTAAATTTAGTTAAAATTAGCAAAAGCACCCTTTATATTTGAATTATGTGTTCAAACTAAAGTTTAAAATAAGATGTCAAGATCCATCAGATTTATTCGAATTAATTAACCAATAATAACAATGATCCATTGATGAGATTGAGGAAAGGATCCAGCTAGCTTCAGTAACTTTAGTTGTAGATTCGGACGAACCCAATAACTTTTATTCAAATTTTACATTTATACTATTAGAAAATTCATTTAAGATATATAATATTAAATTATGTGAAAAGGCTGAGAAATAAAATACGAAGAGGGGCAGCTAGACCGAGTAGGGGTTCGAATCTATCTCTTCGAAAGGGTTGAAGACCGTGAAGTCCACCCTTTTGTGAACCTAATAACTATGACGACTATAAGTTCGATAGTAAGTTCAAAATCCATTAAAAAAAATTGGTTGCGCCTCTACTATGATGTAACTAACTGGTTCAATCCCAGCTGAACACTGAGAATAGATATTATAAACATCACTCATCCAAATATGCACGTAAAAAGCAGAGAGAAACTGCATCAACACGGAACCACCTCCTAACAGGGTCCATATATCCTCATGATCATGTAAATTTAAATTCTACGCAATCACTTCAAGCTTAAATGATATATTTCCTTTTATGAGTAGAAAAATGAATGGTTAAAACTTTAAATGGTCACATCCTCACCGTATCACTAGGTCGTTATTTCAAAATATAAAATAGGACTGGTAAAACATAGAGAGGGTACGTTTGTACACATAAAAGGCTAGTAATAGCAGAATTTGTGATCATATATAAAGAGATTCTTGAAATTAACTACTCAATGACCAAGTGTGTTGATGCAATGATGCTAATGAGTTATGCCAGCTGCAATATGCCTCTTTTTATCTCCATTTTCTTAGACCTCTATTGCTTTTTTATTAAACTAACATCACCTAAGATTTCCATACACAACATTATACGAAAACACCAAAAGGGTATTTGTGGTATGTAAATCTTCATGACATGGGCTAAGTCTATTTTTTTTTGATTGAGCCCTCAAATTGGAGGGTCACTTTTCTAGAATTATTATTTTAGGGTAGGTCAGCACTGTTGTAGTGTCTACTCACATCACATGGCAAGGATCTTCGGATTAAAAGCCAATGAAATATTTAGTTAGCAGCAGCAAAGTTTCTCTTACAGAGCTAGAGAGAGAAAAATTAACTAAAATAAATAATTCTCCCAATGATGGTACGTAGGTAAAAATCTAGCCGACAAACCAAAAAGGTGTGGCTTAGTGGAAGATGATTTCATTTAACTTTCTTCCGATGTGTCCCTTATGATGAACTATGAGGTGCAAAATGGAAAAAAAGAAGAAAAAAGAGATGAATTCAAAAGTTTGAATTAGTAATCACATATTTGTGTGTGTAAATGAAAATAATCTCATCGTTCCATTTATTTATATTATTTCTTTATTTGTTAGTTCAAAAAATGATAGATTTTTATATTTTCTTAATGAGAAGATTTTATAATCACATAAAAATTATAATAACATATTTCAGACAAATTTAAAAAATTATACACCTACACAACAGATGCATATTTAAAACTACAAACTTTAGAAATCTTCAAGTATTATTTTATAAATTTTATGCCGAATCAAATTTCGTCAAATAAAATGGAACCGGATGGAGTACTTTTATAACAAGTGCAAATATTGCACTACAAGATGTAAGTTTGGTTTTTTGTTTTTTTTTCTTTTCTTTTTAGAGAAAGTCATGTTTGTCCCATATTTTAAGTATAATCTTATCTCCATGACATTGCATACTCATTACATTGTTAGTTTCACAGAATTCTTTTGTCTCATGCAGTACCCTTCAATGAAGAGCCCTCTGGTGATTGGTATAGCATTTGATGGTCTCTATTTCTTTATGTCCCAAATGTTTGAAGAACAACCGTGTCAGTTCAAATAAATTCAATTCTAGTGTCATTTCTCCTTTTTGCAATACTTGTAGTATAAAGTGTCAATCTCATGCTATTGTACATAGTCCATCAAGGTCTGTCCAGTGTGATCACCATGTGGTGAATGTTTGTCATAATAATACAAATAAGATTATTATTTTCAATACTAATGATCAATCATCTGATCTTTTGAATTCTTATCTTTTTTCTAGAAATGATATAAATGTTCTATGCATAATAGGTTGGGGCATGTGCCCTTTATCAAAATGAAAGGTATTTTCTCCATACATGCATTTTTTTCAACCAAGCAACCCTTCATTGACCTATAGTAACCATACCACACACCAACCCATGACCATTATAGATACTTCATTACAATTGTGAATGACTTTAGTAGATCCATTTGAACCCAACTTCTTACATGTAAAAGAAATGCACTGCAGGTGATCTAAACTTTCACTAATATGATTGAAAATAAGTTTAATACTACCATAAAAATCATTAGAACTGACAATGGACTAGAGTTCATTAGTTCAGAGTCAAATCAGTTTTTCTTGTCCAAAGGAATATTGCACCAAAGAACATGTCCTTACACCCCTCAATAAAATGACATTATTGAGAGAAAACACAAATACTTACTTGAGACTGCTAGAGCACTCTTGTTTCAATCTAAACTCCCACAAAGATACTGGAGAGAGAGTGTGCTTTGTGCCACATATATAATAACCAGACTACCTTTCACCATTCTAGGTGGCAAATGCCCTTATGCAATTCTATATCACAAGAAATCAAAGTATTATCACATGAGATGTTTTGGATATTTATGCTATCCCACAGTACCTATACCTCACAGAGATAAACTTGAGCCCAGAACCACAACTCATATCTTTGTTGGATATAGATAAAGGGATACAAGGTTCTCAGCCTGGCTACCAAGAAAAATCATGTCTCTAGAGATGTCATTTTTTATGAGAGTATTTTTCCTTTTACTTTTTCTTCTGATTCTTTGTCTTTTCCTTCTGTTTTAAAATCCATTCCTTTCATTGATGTCTTAGATAATAATGTTGGATCTATTCCACAAAACACTAGAAGTGGTTCTAGCAGTCTACCTATCACACACACACACACTGATTTGTTATCTGACCTTCCATCCTCTTCTAATGAAGGACATTTATCACCATCCACCATAGAACCATCTCCCTAAAATTCACATGTACTTAGTAACACTTTGCCTACCACTGTTTCACAAGAACCTAACAATACCTTGCCATATATTGTGTCCATCCCATAAACAAACGACATTATACCCATAGAACTTGGAGATCTAATAGAGGTCTCAAAACTCCAACACACATGAAAGACTATTTCCATTCTATATCAAACCTAAAGACATCACTAAGTGCCCTATTTACCAAACATCATCACCTATCCCTTGATGTTTTGAGTCCTAAAGTCAAGATTTTGTGAGAAATGTTTGCACCATTAAAGAACCAACTTCATATGAGGAAGTAGATATAGATCCAGCTTGGAAAACAGTCATGATACATGAATTTGAGGCACTCCATGCTAATTATACTTGGAACTTAGTGCCCTTACCTACTGAAAAGAAGGCTATTGGGTGTACGTGGGTATACAAGATCAATCATAAGACTGATGATACCATAGAGAGGTTTAAAGCTAGACTAGTTGTGAAAGGATACACTCAAGAAGCAGGTGTTGATTACACTGAGACCTTCTCTCTAGTGGTAAAGATGACAACAATGAGGGCTCTTTTAGCCACAATAGTGAAGAAAGATTAGCATATTTCACAACTAGATATGAATATTGTATTTCTCCATGGAGATTTACATGAAGAAGTATACATGGAAGCACCACCAGGTTTGAAAGTTGTTAATCCCTCGTTAGTATGCAAGCTCAACAAGTCCCTCTATGAACTCAAACAAGCTAGCAAACAGTGGTATACAAAGTTGACCGAGGTACTATGTTCTAGAGGATACACCCACTCCATGTATGACTACTCTTTTTTCTACAAAGAAAAAGAGATTAAGCCATATATGTGGCAGTATATGTGGATGATATAGTTCTCACATGAACTGATCAGGTTGAGATAGACAGACTAAAACTTTCTTGCACAACAAGTTCAAGATTATGGATCTTGGGAAGCTGAACTATTTTCTTAGGATTGGAAGTACTGCATACTGATGATGACATAATTGTTTCACAGAGAAAGTTTGTGTTAGATTTACTTAAAGAGTATGATTGCCTACATCTCAATCCACTTTCTCCACCTCTTGATCCCACATTTAAACTGAGAGCAAAAGCAGGGATAACTTTGAGAGACGTTACCTACTATAGAAAACTGATAGGCAAATTGAATTTCCTCACTAACACAAGGTTTGATATAGCATTGAGTGTGCAATACCTAAGATAATTTATGCAAGATCCCAAAGAACCTCATTTGAAAGCAGATTTCCATTTTTTTAGGTATTTGAAGTCTGATCCTGTCACACCCCAATCTTGGGGTGTGTGGCCAGCACCTGGCGCCTGGACAACCCGAGCAAACCACTTGCATATCATCGCACAAACATACAATTGTCTAGGCCGACAAGGCTTTAGAATAATAATTGTGACATACACAACGTGAAACTCTATAAGCAGAAGATCATGGCGTAACATATATATATATACTATGGCCGACAAGGCCATACTAAACAACAGTACAACACATGACTCATCTACAAAGCCTCTAAAAAAGACATTAACATAGTACATAAGTCGGGACAGGGCCCCTGACATACCCAAGTACCAAAAGGATATAAACAAAACTCTGATGTGACAATACTACAGGAGGAATTAGAGTTCACCAACTAAAGCTGATATTTGCACATGATATATGAGGGTGAGTCCTCTCCTCGCCTACCTGAACCTGCGTGGCATGAAACACATTGTCCCTAGGCAAAGGGACATAAGTATAAATAATGTACTGAATATGTAAGGCGGAAATTAAAAACAATAATAAGTAATCGTACAAGAAAGAGAGAGATATATGAATCCACTTAAACCTCTAAACTACCATAGAGGGCTATAACTTATATATGGGTCACATCTATCTTACAACCTTATTTGTACTTTTACACTAACATCACCAAATATCTATTCGACTGCCCAACTGATCCATGGTGAATAACATGTCTGCCCAACCAGTGGTAACCAACAATACATAACTACCCAACTGGTGGTAACTTTATAAGTGCCCATCCGACCATGGCCTGATGGTGGATATATATCTGCCCAAACATGGTCAATATCATATCGTACCCAGCCCTAAAGAGGGACTCGGTCGTACCTGGCCCACATATGGGACTTTGTGTTATCGTGCTCAACTGTAGTAGTAATGCTCATCTGCCAAACCGACCATTGCTCGGTGGTAAAACACATATCTGCCCAATCGACCGTCGCTCGGCGGTGAACACATGTCTGCCCGATCGGCCATAACACGGTGGTAAATAACTGTCTGCCCACCTGGACGTATCTCAATGGTAATCCATACTACTATGTCCATGCCCCTATAGGTATTCCATATGTACATACATAACTTGAAGAGCCATTCTAATCTTCTATGTGTATGAACTTATCGCAACACTTAGGATCGTTACATTCTTGACTAGCATTTAGGACTATCATCGATAACTTCTCACTTTATATTATAGCCAAGGAAATCCTTTATACATGGGTACGTTTACCCTAAGAGCTATGGGCCCGAGCTTCTAATCCACCAAGAGTAAAGTCCCATTCTTTCGACTATCATTGAAGAGATAATGTACTATTTCATTTCTACTCTTTCATAAGAGTCAACAAGACAAGGCACATAATCTATTACCTCTGCCACACCAAAAAAGGGCCATAAGATAACAACAGAACATGATGCTATAACATGCGGAAACTAAGGGATAGTCAAGAGTAAAGAAAGCAAACATATTTTCTGTAGGCAAGATTTGAGTTCTCTTTGGCGGACATTTCATTATGCTTCGCCATCTCACAAACATGCCAAAAAAAAGAAGAGTTTAGCCTTCACATACCTTTATAACGAACTTTTGATTCCAACAACGGAATCAACCTTCGTCGTAACTTAGTCTATAATAAGCAACAATACCATAGTTAACAAGGAGAACATCAAAATTAGCTGACTAGCGGCATACTATGCTCTAGCCTCACTTCTATGATATTAATCCCAAGCCTAACCTCTTTCTATCCCTTAGAATCCCAACAATACATATCATCTATAGATCCACATCTCTAGAACTAAATTATCACAAGAATAATCCCCAACATGTTCTTCAACAACTTTGCAATCGGATCTCACCTCTAGCTAGTTGCTCCGAATTATTTTCAACACCCCAATCCTTCCAAAGCTTACACAAGATCAAACACAAGTAAAATGAGAGATTTCTCACCTTAGATGATAGCAAACAACTCCTATAACACTTTACTTCACTGGAAAGAAAGTTCCAAATTAGCAACGTTGCGGAAGAAGCCAGTTTTGATGGCACTACAAACTTCCCAAAGGGAGAATCACCTTGGATTTAAGTCTAAATGGGTGAGAAACCCTTAGATGAGCTCTAGGGAGAGTCTTGGTCGATATTGAGTTGAAAATGAAATGAATAAAGGTTCCACCGCTTGGAACTATTTATAGAAAGTTCCCACCGCCACTGATATGCGGTGGATCTTACGTCGCAAAACCACATGTGCGGCCGCATATCGCACCGCATATGGGGTGGGAGAAACTAGAAAGGGGCTATCTTGAATTGCGGTCAAGAATGCGGGGCAAAACCAGATATGCGGCGCAAAAGAGCTTAGCAGAGTGCACTAACTTTGTCAAACTTTATCGAGGCATACTTCCTTCCATTCAAGTGACCTCTAACCTTCCGTAATCCTTCCTAGCATCAATTTAAACCATAGGGGACCCTTGAAAAGGGTCTCGGGTTACCGAAACTCAAGTCGGCTAGCCACACTCTCCTTCGTGTACGAAACTTCGGGTGTAACAGATCCTACACTAGGGTTGTTCTTGTCAAAGAATTCAGACTACACTATCAGAGAATATTGTGATTCTAATTGGTCCTCTTGCCCAGACTCCAGAAAATTTGTTAGTGGTTATCTAGCTCTTTTGGGTGACAACCCTATCAGTTGGAAATCCAAGAAGCAGGAGACCATCTCTCTCCTTATTAGATGCTCTTTTGGGTGACAACCCTATCAATTGAGGTGGATTTGTCACTTTGTGAGAAATGCACTATAGGAAGGCCTCATCTCACTGCATCACATTGTCACTCATGAGCAACTGGCTGACATTCTCACTAAGGCTTTGACATGCATCAATCATTCTACCATTCTCAGCAAGTTGGCTATGATGTCCTCACTACCAACTTGAGGGGTATTGAGATTATATCTTGTAATTAGTTAATTATGCAAGCTTAGTGAATTAGTTGTAAGTTGGTTAATGTTTAGTTATTTGGTTAATGATGAGCTGCATCCAGCTGGCAGTTAGTTATCCAACTAACAGTTTGTTACTAGACTAGGATATTTTCTTCTTATCTTGTATATATACTTGTAGCTGATCATCTTGTTAATTTAGTTTCACATTTCACAAATTCATAGCAAATATCTTATCTCTCTCTTTTCATCTTCACGATCAATACTGTTTGTTGGTAACAATTGAAACTCAATGGAAGCTTGATTTCGAGCTTGAATAATGCTGAGATTACCTCAGCTTTACAAAAGTTTAACATTGGAAACGAAGAAGAACAAGAAGCTCTTCGACTGAGCAGCAAAATGTAGATATATTTGTTACCATAGCGTGCAACGAAATAATAGGAATATTAAGTGTAAATCCAAATTAATTAATGAATTCGGCGCCCAAAACTTTAAGAACGGAATAATATTAGTCCGTCATATTAAGTATTTGCTTAATCTTATATAAGATGAAACGATTTGAACCACATCTCCTGAAACAGTTCTTTATGATTATTTTTTTATTAATGCATATTGAAAATGATGCTGAAACCTGAAGCATTATTATATGGTGAATTGGTGACCTGCTATTAGTGTTGGATATTGTAAAGCAGTACGGGAAGTAAATAAATATTACAAGTGTTCGAAAGGATAAACAAACAAAACAATGTTCAGATTGCCGCAAGTTTGTTGAGTCTTGAATCTTGATAACCTGAAATCAAGAAATACTAAATCTGGATTGTTACAACTGTGTGCTGAGTCGAGTGATCGCACTGTCTTTAAGACAAGATTGCCCCGTATATATGCTTTTACGTTAACGGACAATAGTCTTCCAAGATAAAACAACACTTTAATCAACACTACAAAGCAAATAGGTTGATTCTGACGAAGAAAACAAATATGAATCGACTTGCTGAAAAAATGGAAAAGGAAGGAAGAGTTCTTGTTTTTCGTCCCAACGTTACTGCTCACGTTTTGAACTGTGTTTTACTCTTCTGTTTGTCTCTGTGTATATATTTCTGTCTCGTTTTTGTGTGTCATATTCTGTATACTTTCTGTATGTATATTGTATCACACAATTGAGCCAAAAGGAATCAATATATAGCATAAGGGGAGACCTCTCAACTGCCAAGACATGGCTGTTAATGGCCATTGAAGGAGGGAATTAAACAACCAAGTAATGGCTGTTAATAGAGGAAGTTAATCAGCCAAGTAATGGCTGGTTAATGCACAATAACACCCCCAAAAATCAACTCCAACGGTAGGCAGAAATTTTCTGCCTTCCGTTGTTCCAAAATTCAACATTCTAGAAACTCCAGGGACTAAATTGTAAATATTAAACACTTTGGGGTCCAAAGAGATAATATCAGAAGAAGCCCAAGACCCAAGACCCACGACCCGTGACCCGTGACCCGAGCTCGGACCGGACGGGCGGGCGGCGGCGGCGCGCATGTGGGCTTAGCCGTGAACCCAAGCACATCTAGGTCCTCCCTTCTTTAAACACATGGGTTACCCCTTAGGGTCCCAAACCTTTAGCCAATTTAGAGACTTATAAAAAGTGCAATTCTTCATTTTCCCACCAATGTGGTAGATTTGTCCCACAACATATTTCCATGCCTCAAACACCTTACTTTGTGGACCAATATCTCTTTCATTTCTCAACGAAATTTGACGATTCTTGGCCCTACAGTCATCTACTCACTTAGTAGATTATGCATGTGTGAAGAGACAAAGCCTCCAACATGCGGAACCCTAGTATTTAATTCATTAAATATGGGTGGACGCACCTCCCCATCAAAGGCAAATTTCCAATAATCCCCTCTTGAAAGAGAGATTTTGGCGCACACACATGGTGCCTACTTTCAGCAATCTTTCAGCGAAAAGATATTGCATCAGGAGAGGTAGCTTCTGCTTTGAACCTTCCCTAGTTGAATACCACCGGACTTACTTACTACGCAGTGAACATGATGTCTTAAACCGTCAGTGTTTAGTGTAAGCCAAGACAATGATACCAACACAATAACTCTCCTTATTCGTTTTCTTCTTATGGTTTTGTCCGTTGTGGTCGTGGACATACTTGGATTCTTAAGTGCGTTCATTTGAGGCGGTATGTCCTCACACTTAAATAGGTGATCTCCTACAAGGTATCCTGCTATACCCCACTTTACAAGTGTTAGAAATCATTAAAAGTTTCCCCAACCTTAACCTCAACCGTTTGAGGATCATTAAAGGTTTAGAAACTTAACCTTTACCCACCATGCATGTAGCACTTTAATGTCTATCGCAGGAACATCTTTGGATTCATGTTTCCTTACAGAAATCATCATCCGAAGTGCTTCTTGCTTCCACCGAAGCGCTCAACTGAACATTTTTACAGCTTAGTTTTCCTATTGAACCAAATTCTTGGGATCTCCAATCAGTATGGTTGGGTTACCACCGCAAAGGTTTTTTATTATTTGGGTTTTATGCCCATTCCCCTAGACAGGCAGAACACTTGATCTCCGCGTAGTCCCTTAGTTAAAAGGGTCTGCTATATCCTTTGATTAGTAATCAAGGAAGTGACACCCGTGATGATCAACTGCCATACGATCTTATGTCTCCGACATATCCTGACAGATATGTCCAGACGCCGTCATCCGTGTCCTTCCTAAAGCTGACCGGCTAGCCACAGTGTATAACTGCTGAAGGCACGAGTTTCTCCCAATAAGGAACGTCCTCTAAGGAGTTGTGAAGTTACTCAACTTCTTTCATGCTTTGTATAAAGTGATTAACTCTGATTCCATCATGAATCAGCTGATGCAAGTTTGTTTAGAGGTTTTTTCAAGACCCACCATACACATTTACTGTGGCTTTGGTGTTCTTCATAACTGATGTCCAGTTTGCATCACTGTGTTCTCCCAGAATCGCTGGACATCCAGAATACTATAATTCGTAGATAAGTGAATATTTCAGATATCGTCATATCCAACTTAACACCTTCTACCGATCATTTATTAAAATCATCAGTGAACCTTAGTTCAACTGATATGCTTTGTAGGCCGATATCAAGTCGGTTGTAGTGTGTAACATACATTGAACTATATGTGACCTGCGCATATCGCTCCTTGTATATGGGTGCACCATGATTTCAATCAGTTATATAATTCATATCCATTGGTGGTTTCAACGAGACTATTAACTATCTCACAACTGAGTTTGGAGTTAGGTCAGTCTGTTAGATGTCTTAGAAATCCAATTCCTAAGATGTCATATGTGATACCCATATCTTTCATAACGAGACTTTGTTTTAATATGACTTCTATTCTCAGACTGTTGGTTTTTCAACTGTTGGTTTTTAAACTTCAGAGTCAATGTTTCTGTGGTCAGATTCATTGTTTCTGTTTTATCTGAAACTTCCAGGACCAAAATGTAAACATTTCAGGGACCAAAATGAAAGTTCAGGAAGAAGCCCAACGGTCCAGCAAACCAACTCTGATTCTCCCCTTCCAACTCTCCGGTTAGGAAGACTGTTTCAACATCCATGTCACGCAAGACTGCAATGGCCCTGAATGTTAAACTATTCACAGGGAAGCACAAGTACAAGTAGTCGAGGCCTTATACTCGTCAGTAGATCCATCTACTTTGAACTCACTTTTGAGTATCCTTTTTTTACAACCCAAAGGTTCTTTTTCCGGAGGAAGATCAACCATTACACATGTATGGTTCTATATAATGAAATCTATTTCTCTCTTTGTAGCTTCTTTCCAAAGCAGCGCTTCTGGAGATGACAATTATATGTTAATTATCCATGGTTCATCCTCAACCATACAATCTAGAAGGCCTGGAACAAGTCTTTATCCCATCTTTGCTCCGTCTCGGTTCAACATCTAGAATCCCTGAGTTCTGTAGATCTGGAATATTAAGTTCTGGATAGACAACAACTTTCGAGTCCTGTAGATACAGAATGTCTAGTTCCAGAAAGTCAGGCCCTCGCGGGTTCTTGTTAACCTCGAGCAATTACTCCTTTTTCCTTCTCAAGGAAAGTTATCCACAAAGAATTCATCATTCTTTGACACCAAGAAATGATAAGCACTACTGTTATTTGCAGATCCAGTGGATATGCAATCTATAGTCTTAGGTCAAACTTGACCTATTTCGGTATTCCAACTTCTACCAAGCCACCCCACATCACAATATTTGTATGTGAGATCCTTTCCATGTTTCACATGGATGGTTATCATTATCCTTATGCGGAGTTCTATTGAGAATCGCATTAGCGGTAAGGATCGCCTTGCCCCACATAATTTGGGCTTACAGCTTTGCGCTTTGCTAATATCGTTAGACTGGGGTGAGTAATGAGCAGTCATTTAATGAACGATGCTTCACATTCTCCCCCTCTATCACTACGAATTCCTCAATCTGTAGGCTTAGTTGATTTTCAACTTCTGCTTTGTAGCGCTTATCCGCTTCTACAACTTCATCTTTGCTTTTCAACAAACAAAGGATACAATACGTTGTACCATCATCAATGAAGGTCACAAAGTACTTGTCTCCTCCCTCTATTTTGTATAACATTCAAATCACCCAAGTAAGTGTGACTAAGTTCTAGAGGAGCGGTGCTTCTTTCGCTATTCCTTTGACGGAATTTGAAAAGGTGATTTTGCCTCTTCGCCTACCTCACATTTATTTTGAGGGTTTACGTCGACATAAGGCAACAATCTCAACTTCGTTAGCTTTTGAATTATTTTTGATTTAACGTGTCTTAATCTATTATGGCATAGATGCACGGATTACAAATATATCATTCATATGGCTACATTTATACTGTACCATTCTTAGTTATTACAGACCTGTTGGACTAGTCTCAAACCAGCTTGACCAACTTCGTCCCTTAAACCAAGTTTGGGACATGTATCACCTCATCTTAGAGTGATCCCATTCCCTGAAGTCCTATTGAGGACAACCTCTCCAACCCCTTCTACTTTAGATGTGGCGTTGCTTCACATGAACAACCTCTTGCCCGTGGTTTGGGCGTAACCAGATCATATGTGATCTGGATACTCTGGCCCACTCCATTTGCTTTGACAGACTGAGTGTCCAATTTCTTTTTTGCCTTTCTTTAGGCCTTCAGATCATTTAAGACCTGAAAACTCTGACCCACCACACTAGGTGTCCATTACTTTTCCTATGAAATGAATTCTGGCCCACTCTAGTGGCCCGTAGGCTTTGTATGACTGAGTGTCCAATATCATCATATCAAAGGAATTTTGGCCCCACTCTAGTCGCCCAGAGGCTTTGTATGACTGAGTGTCCAATATCATCCTATGAAGGATCTTCTGCCAAATAGTGTGACAAGCTCAACGACTTTAGCTTTTAGTCTTCTTCCCTTATGATTGGTGCCTAGACAATTCTTGGCGCTTACTTAAGAGTGGTAACAGTTTTCGCACAGTCAGTGGATCTTTCTCGCTCGTATGTGCGAACATACTTTACACACTTTTAATAATTACACTTTAAAAGAACGGATCTTTTTAAGTCATTTACAAAATTCAATCTTTAAACGGGAAGGAAGAGGAGATTAAACTTCTGATTTTAAAGCGTAAGGAATATAAATTATTTCGGAAAACATTTTCATATTCCTCCTTACTTTAAGCCACTTTTAATCAGACATCATTTAATCTTATTTTTGACAAGGAAGAAAAATTACTTATCCCAATTTCAAATTCTGGCCAACTTCAGTCACTTCATCGGACTGAGTGTTCATTTCCTCCTTACCATAATTCGGATCCTTTGTCTGGGACAGATATAGGCCTTCTGCTACGAGATAGAACCACATCTTCAGCCTTCTCCTCTTGTCTCAGTTGACATCCTCAGCCTCTCGTGGACGCTTGCTCCCAGCACTCTCAGGAGCGGCGACACCATGAACACGCTGACCTTCAACATCATAATCACAACTTTCTTCAACCAGAAAACCACAGCCATATCCAGATTTGGTGACACAACTTTTGACCTACATTTTTCGAACACTAATACAAATCTTTTCTTAAAACTGTTGGATATTGTAAAGCAGTACGGGAAGTAAATAAATATTATAAGTGTTTGAAAGGATAAACAAACAAGCCAATGTTCAGATTGCCGCAAGCTTGTTGAGTCTTGAATCTTGATAACCTGATATCAAGAAACACTAAATCTGAATTGTTACAACTGTGTGTTGAGCCGAGTGATCGCACTCTGTCTTTAAGACAAGATTATCCCGTATATATGTTTTTACGTTAACGGGCAATAGTCTCCCAAGATAAAACAACACTTTAATCAACACTACAAAACAAATAGATTGATTCTGACGAAGAAAACAAATACGAATCGACTTTCTGCCTTCCGTTGTTCCCAAATTCAACATTCCAGAAACTCCAAGACCCAAGAGCCGAGCCCGGACCGGACGGGCGGGCGGCGGCGGCGCGCGTGTGGGCTTAGCCTTGAACCCAAGCACATCTAGGTTCTCCCTCCTTTAAACACATGGGTTACCCCTTGGGGTCCCAAACCCTTACCCAATTTAGAGACTTATAAAGAGAGCAATTCTTCATTTTCCCACCGATGTGGTAGATTTGTCCCACAACATATTTTCATGCCTCAAACATCTTACTTTATGGACCAATATCTCTTTCATTTCTCAACGAAATTTGACGATTCTTGACCCTACGGTCATCTACTCACTTAGTATATTATGCACGTGTGAAGAGACAAAACCTCCAACATGCGGAACTCCAGTGTTTAATTCATTAAATATGGGTGGACGCACCTCCCCATCAAAGGCAAATTTCCAACAATTAGTGCAATATAAAATTTTTATTAGGGATGTTCAAATATTTAATATTGTACATATAAAATAATTTTTCATTTATTAATATATATATATATATATATATATATATATATATATATATATATATATATATATATATATATATATATATGTAACCGTCGATTTATGTTGCTCCGCCACTACCTGCACTATATAGCACTCAATATATAAAGCAAGAAAAACATTTCTCTTCAAAAAAAAAAAAAAAGTTCAAATAACACGGCTTGACTAGTATGACGTAAATAGCCTTTTTAATATTATGCTTGATTTAAATTATTTGCTGGCGTTCTTCTGTCGTCTGTAGCTCTGTTTCATAATTTTATCAATTAATTTCTTGGCTTCAATCCTGCAAATTAAAGGGGATATTTTGGTCAATGATGCACAAATGCGTGGAGAAATAAATGATTATATACACTTCACTTCCCAGAAATTTCAAGTGTGATGTTCGATAATCTACGGACGTGAGACACAGAATTTGACTCTCACTATGAAACATACACGGAGAAATGGTCCTTCTTCTTTATTTTATTTATTTATTTATTACTATATATTTATTTATATTTCAAAAATGTAAAGTCAAAATTGGTGAAGGGATGCTGTCCTTTTCAAAAAATATATGGGAGAATCCTTATATTTTCTGTCTATTTGTAGCTTTCTTTAGGATATATTGGCATTTCTGTTTTTATTTTGGGAACAAATGATAAAATCGACGTGTCCTTGTTATAATAACATATTTATATGTGCGCACTTCAAAACATCCTCTCGAATTTTCATTTTCGTAACGCAGAACGGGAATACTACATTGGCATAAATTTCATTCCTTTGAACTTTTCTACTTTGTTTTTTTCTTTCTTTGTTTTTTACATCAACATATTGGCGAGGGTTTATCGAAAACAAATTTTTTATCTTTACAAGATAATATGTCCGACTCTCCCTAAACCTTACTTATAAAATTATACTGAATATATTATTATTGTTGTTTACATCATTATATAGTTGTACTCAACAAAAAATATAGTGGGATAATATGATTCTTTTTACATTTAATTAAAAATTTCAGATTCGAGATTCGGGCCTAAAAAAAATCTAATAAAAGATATTACTACTCTTTAATAATTTTACATGAAAATTTTGAATTAATCAGGACCCAAAACAAATATTAAAAGTACCAATGAAAAAAATGTACGTATATAGTTGTACAATTCAAGTGGTGCAAAAAAACACATAATACCCCCACACCCCCAACATACCCCCTCCCCGGTCTGTGGAACTTTTTGAGCACTACAAATACACACCGACCCCTTCACTTATCCTTCATTCAATGTTCTATCTTCTCTCCACTTCTTTGCCTCTCCCTCACAAAATCAAAATACCAAAAAACAAAAACTCACAACTCTATAATAATAAATCTCTTATTCAATATTCTTGATTTTGAACCCTCAAAATCCTCTTCTTTCACCATGTCAATGTCAACTATAGTATATCAAGGCACTTTGCAATCATGTTTTGAGTCCCAAATCATTGAAACAACTACCCTTAAACTCAAAGTCCCTTCTACTATAGAATTTGGTAGAGGACCTTGTTTGATTGAAAACAATATAGACAACCTTAAAGAAAAATGCAATTATCAAATTACAAATAAGCCATCCACAACTAATCCTGATTTGGGTGGTGGCTGGAGTTTTCTTCAAAATCTCTCCAACATTTCTTCAAAAGACTCAAACTTGGAGAAAGAAAATGACACTTATGTCCACCCTTTATCCAAGCGATCTTCATATTCATCAAGACTCAGTGAAAAAAGCCTTCAATTATGCACTGAAAGTCTTGGTAGTGAAACTGGAACTGATATCATTGACACCAGCATTTTCTCATTCTCTTCTTCATATTCAAGAATTGAAAAAACACCATCATCATCAGACAATATGATGACTCATCAAGCTGAGTCATCACCACCACCTACATCGTCATCATCCACGTGGACAAGAAGTAGTACTAGTAAGAAGAAATGTTGCAGCAAATTTCCACCACCATTGACAACAATAAGGGGTTTGAATTCTATGCAAATTAGGCCCCACCGTGAAGATGGTAGGTTAATAATCAAAGCTGTTGAGGCCCCACTTACACATACTTATCTTCAAGCTGAAAGAAGCAATGGTCGACTTAGGCTCTCTTTTTTCAATGATAAAATTTCTGTTTCTTCCAATATTGAAGAAAATGAAGAATTAGAGGAAATTGAAAATGACATTATTATAAGTGATGAAGTAAAAGAAGAAATTGAAGAAAAAAAAGATGATACAAAGGAAGAAGAGGAGGAGGAAGAAGAAGAAGAAGAAAGTGACATGTACAATAATATGAAATGGGATATAGATGGAAAGAAATTTGATGTTGAGGGTGAAATGGGAAAAGAGAAATGTCAAAGGATAAGCAGATGCAAGGAAAGTGGACAAGGGAACAAGGTTTTTTGTGATTGGAGGAAGCCCTTATGGGTGGCTACTTCCTAATTATTAAAGTTTTATTTTAGATCACTTAATTATAGTTTTTTTGACATTTCCATATATTCTCATATGGTTTTGTTTCCTTTGTCCTTTTAGTGTACCAGCCTTTTGTCCCCCTTCTTTTTTTTTCTTCTAATTAATTTTCTTAATGTTTTCTGCGAAAGAGGACCATTCATTCATGGATCTGACTGTACAAAACTTTTTTCTTGACTTTGTTAGAAATAGCAAAATTTGAAGATTATTTTTAGTATAATACTCAAATTGGCGAAAAAAACTCTAATCACGGGTCAGGAAAATTTGTAGCTAAAAGAAGGAAATTTTATAAACCACAAATACAAAATTAGGCTCCAATTACTCTATTTGACGGAAGAATCACACTTTTAAAAACTAGCAATAACTCTATTATTTTAAAATATATATATAATTATAACAAATCTCACAAAATTAAGAATTTTGGAGATTCTTTCTTATTTTTCTTCCTATCTTCTCTTCTCATAAAACCTTACCCGTCGTTGTTCCACCATCAAACCGCCATTAGAAGTCATCATAACCACCATAAAAACACAATAACTATCACTTAATTCATCCTAAAGATGTAAAAGTCATTCATGTACAACAAAAAAAGAAAAATAATAATATTAGTATGCTATGTTGTAGTTTAAATAAACTAGAGGGGTCTAATGAATGTTTTAAGAACTTAGAAACTAACTGTTGTTAAATAGACCATAACTGGATCCATTTTGCTTAATTCGATCAATGCAAATACAATTCTCTCTTCTCTTCTAACTTGATCCATGATGAACTTAGTTCAATATTGAGCTGAATCACAACTCAATTCACACGGTATTAGAGCAACGATTCAATAGAATCAATTTGAGAAAAGAAAACACAATCCGCCATTGTTGAGAAGCTTTTAAAGCTGCGATTCGCCATGGATGACGCAAATTCACAAACAAATACAACTCAGATCGATTACACGTATCTGCTACACCTACAATCATTAGATATACTATGAATCGTGCTAATTGGATTGAAATTATCATGTCCAGAGAACTATACACTCTGGAGTTGGTCTATGAAGCTCGCATTACTTCGAAGGAACAAATTAGGGTTTATAGATGGATCATGCAAGAGAAGTTTGTACAAAGGTGAGCTTGCGAAGTAGTGGGATGGTTGTAACACTATAATCCTTTCATGGATCAGTTGCACAGTCGCATCAGAGCTCATTTCTAGTATCATCTTATCCTCGAGTGCACAGAGTCTATGGGATAAGCTTGAGGAGATATTTCACAAATCGAATCTCACTAGAATTTACCAGCTGAGTAAGGAAATAAGATCATTGACTCAAGGTATGGACTCCGTAACTATTTACTATTGTAAAATAAATGATGCATGGAGTTAATTAGACTTGATTTCTCCAAAACCTAAATGTAATTGTGATGAATCAAAGGATTATGTTGAACATCAGTGTAATCAGCGATTGTTGAAATTTTTTACTGGATTGAATGAAAGTTTTAGCCATGTTAGGAGTGATATACTCCTTAGAACACCTGTGTTGACAATTTATCATGCATATACAGTGGTAGTCCAAGAGGAAAGTCAAAGAATTCTCGGAGTGATTGAATCTGGAAGAGAGTCCTTAAGTTTACTGGCTGGAAGAGGACAAAATTTTAAACCTAAGCAACCTACACATCACTTAAAGCCTGCACAACTTGGATATGTGTGTGAGTTGTGTGGTTGTAAGGGATCATGTGATGGATGATTGCGACAAAATTGTAGGATATCCACTATATTTCAAAATCAAGAAAAAACCACAAGTGTAAAGACCTAACACCAACCAATTTAACAATAAATTTGCTAATAGTACTATGTTTGAAGAAAAAAGTGCAGGTTCTTATCAGCCAAGAGAAAGATTCATACCAGATGATCAATATGAAAAGGCTATGAACTTGTTGGAGAAGGCAGGACAAGGAGGCTTTTCAAAAGAAGGCAATATGTTTGAAATCTAATTTGATCACTGTTTTTCTTGAATAAAAATTGATCTGAGATACTTTTCCTCATTTGGATTTTTGTTGGGCAGATTTGATTGAGTCTTATTTGTCTAAATAAGTCAGGGCATTTGTATTTACTTTTCTTGAGTCGAGGGTCTCTCCGAAACAACCTCTCTACCTAGCAATGTAGAGGTAAGTTATGCGTACACTCTACCCTCCACAGATCCCACATTGTGTGATTTCACTAGGTATGTTGTTATTATTGTCTCTCTTCTAATTGTTTAGTAAAGTGAGAATTTTTTTGTGTCTGCAGCTTACAAGTTCATTATGAACAATAGGAGAATGAGTCACTTATATAGCGCATTGAAAGAAATCTTAGATTCAATAGCCTAAGGTCTAATGAAGAGACATATTCATCTATCTAACATAGTAATTCTTTTCACTTTTCTTTAACTTGTTTACTTTTTATGTTATCATTTACCGTTGTTCAAAACTATTGTATTTATCAGACATCTGAATTGCTTTCCTTTCCCTAATGCTCCATTTAACATGATTTAGTTAATGTATTGCATATTGATTTCTAATTAGTTAGACGCTAGCTTTTAAATTTCTCATGAATATGCTTTTTTATTATTTCAGCCTAGTGATGATGTCGTGAGTGAATGTGAATATAAGAGGATCATTGGGTGACATCAATGGAAATGATCAAGCAAATACTTAGAATTTTATTTATTTCATTATGGAACCACTTTTGCTTATATGAAATGGTAGGAATGTTTAGCATACATTAGTTTATATTGCTTCAGTTTCTTAGGTAGTAAAGTATCTGAATTTGTGACTTTTGCTATTATGAATTATTTTTATGAAATTTGATTTATGTTATATATTATTAAGTAAACTATTTATTTGATATGCATATTGTTATACAAGTTTGGTCTTATTTAATCACGCAATGAACTTTTTTAATGAGAAGAAAACACATTTCAATAATCAATTTGTGACGGTAATTGATCCCCACAAATTAAATTTTATAAAATAATGAAATTATATTGTGAAGATTGTAGACCCCAACATATTAAAATGTTTTTAAATCTAAAGCTTATATTGTGGCGGTTGTACACCGCCACTAATTATTTAAAAAAAATTCAAATCATATTGCGACAATTAAAAACCTCCATAAATTAAATATCTTGGAGTATTAAAATCATGTTGTGGAGGTCACATACCACCCTTAGTTGACTTTAAAAACCCCACTAATTACATTTCAATTTGCGAGGTCGTCGTGGAGGTTTTTTAAAATCGTCACAAAATGCGTCGTGACGCACATAACCTTGGTGTTTCTTAAAACCTCCACAATTCCATTTGCGGAGGTCGGAAACTGCCACAAAATTAAGAAAAAACCTCTGCAAAATAAGCCTTTTCTTGTTGGGCTTGGTCTCATACTACCTGAGTCATTTCCATTGCAAATCAACTGAAAGATGTCTTCACCAAAAGACAGTGTTTTTCAGCACAATCATTTAGTTAGCAAGCTAGGAGTGTACAGTGTCTTTCACACTCCAGCTTGAGGGGGAATATTAGTATGCTATTTTGTAATTTAAATAAACTAGAGGGGTTTAATTGATATTTTAAGAACTTAAAAATCAATTTGACAGTTAATTTGTTATAAAAACCATCACAATATTCATTTTGCTTAATTTGATCAATGCAAATACAATTCTCTCTTCTCTTCTAACTTGATCCATGGTGAACTTAGTTCAATATTGAGCAGAATCATAGCTCAACTCACAGATAATAAGAAGACTGACTATCTCAAAACCTCCAATAGTGAACTTCCACTCCAACAATTACTTTATTTTACTCCAAAAGCTCCAGACTAGTAAATGAGATCACATACCCACTTTTCACAGTAGGATAGAGGGTTAATGTATGTATTTTAAATGTCATGCGCATGTCACTGAAAATTCTGGTGATACATAAGACATTTAGTCACATACACCCTAACTAAAACTAAATATACATAAAAATACATCAAACATACACCGTCAATACATTTCACATACTCCAGATATATACTAGAGTTATACTCATTTCACACCCAGTAACATACATATCTGACATACGAATTAATAACATACACCTGACATAAATCCAACATACAATTATTCCAGCACCGAATCACTACTAGAAAATCCACCATACCCATCACTAGAAACCACCATTAAATTATTCATTCCGCCATAACAATGCAAAAAATATTTCTCTGACTATGTATTTTAATGTGTTTATATATTAATGTATCCTTTTATTTCGGGTGTAATTGAATGCATTCGACTGTATTTCAACAAAATTTCAGATGTAAAATTTTAAATATATTGTATTTACTCCAAAATTATATACAAATATATATATATATATATATATTTGAAATTTAAATATATTTACATTCAAATAAATGAAATACATTGTTTTTACTCAAATACACTTAGATTTGAGAAAAAACAATTAAATACAACAGATCTTCAGGAAAATACACCAAATCCATATCTGAGATCATCGAAAATACACCAAATTCAAATCTGAGATCGTCGAGAAATACACCAATTTCCTCCAAATTAGCTAGTTCAGTTTCATACACTTGGAGAGAGAGGGGTAAGAGACCGCCTCTTCCACCACCGTTGCCGCCTTCACGGAACTGAGCTTCATTCACGGTGATGTTACGACCATCTAGATCATGGTCGTTCATCCCTTCAATAGCATTCTTCATAGCTTCCTCATCCTTAAGGTAACAAATCCAAATCCTCTAGATCTACCAATTTCCCGATCATTAATGATCTGAAAAATATAAAAAAATTAGTGTTGGCCAGTAGGCCGGGCTCGGGTCTGGCGGGCCGGGGTTGGCGGGGTCGGGTCGGGGCAGGACTGGTGAAGGGGGCGGGATCGGGGCTGGCGGGTCAGGCGGGATCCGGTTTGGCTCAATTTGCCGAAGTCCCGTCCCGATCCCGATCCCGTCGGAATCGGGATCGGGTTCAGGCGGTTTTCCCTTCTTCTTTTTAATAACATATGTATAAAAAAACTCAATAATTAAACAAGACAAGATAGGGTAATAAAACATCCCAACGCTGTTTTTGTGCCTCTTATATTATTTAATAGACATATGATTTTTTTGTAATACAAATACAATTGTCAAAATTGCAACTTTGTGGTATTGTCCAAAAGTTGCAAATTACATAATAAAATTGCAATTAAAACAATTACATTCTGAAAAAAAACATGTTCTAGTTTCTTGATAATTTCGTGTGGTTCTTCGGTTGGAATTGGTATTTGTTGGTCAAATTGATCCACGTCACTTCCACGACATTCAGATAAGATTTCGTTGTAGTTTTCGTCTTCTTCTTCGTTGATCTCCGGTTGACCGCACCTTCTCCGCTCCGCTCGTATCCAATCTCTGAATAATACTGCAATTTCCAAGCTGTCTCCGGCTAATGAGTGTCTGTGGTCTCCTATTTGATATCTGCCGGCAGAAAAAATATTTTCAGACACAGTTGATGACGCTTGAATGTTCAAAACATCTCGGGCCATCATTGAAAGTGCCGGAAAGGTCTTCTCATTCCCCCTCCAGTATTCCAGCAAGTCTTCACGTCCTTCTTCATTGAGAACTGCTTGGTACGGTACAGAACCCTGCAAAACAAGAATATCAAACTCGCTAATTTGGTTAGTAGCGGTACGGCCGCACATTCTATTTCTGAGCTTTCAATACTAGCCACAGAAACAACATGTCTTTTGTGAGGTTGTGTTGAAGATGAAGAAGATGGTATGGAAGCCGGTAGGTTACTAGCACTTTCTTGTTGGTAAAACCTATATATTTTTTTGCATTGGTCTTCTACGCTAGACAACACTTCTTCTTTAGTTTGTTCAATAGGTGGTGGGTGATTTGGATTTTTTGGACTTGGAGGTGGTAGTACTTCTATACAATCGTAAATAGTTTCAATAAGTGATTTAGCATCGTCTATTTTAATAGTTGGATTTAATACAACACCAATAATATAAATAGTGGGAATAGGAATAAAATATTTTTTATTTTGATAAACATTTTTTTAATAACTGCCATATAAGCTGGTTTTTCCATATATTCACTAAGTAATAAAAATATTAGAATTATATAAAACAACATAGTTGAAATAGTAGGATAATATATACCGGAAAATTCTTTTGTTGCTTGAAAAAATTTCTCTAAAAATACAAGAAGTTCGGAAATTTTTACCCAATCACTATCTACAACCATATCAGTTGGATTTTGATTATGAGAGTTAAAAAATAAAGTTATAGGTTTTCTATTGTCATAAACAACAAGTAGTTGCTCGTATAAAGAATTTCACTTAGTGGGTACTTCTTCTAGAATTTTTCTATAAGGTAGTTGACAATCGTGACAAGTTTTTTTATATTCTTTTCTTCGTTGTATTCTATTACTTTTAAAAATAAAGTTTATAGCAAATTGTATTTTACTAAGAATGTCTTCAAAAAGTGATAGACCATCCTTTATAATTAAGTTATATATATGGTACACACATTTTATATGAAAATGATCTGAAAAAGATGGAGTTAAACTATTTTTTAAAATTGCAATAGCGTAAATGTTAGAAGAAGCGTTATCTAATGTAATGGTCATAATTTTATCGGTTATTCCATAATAATGGCACACTTGATAAATATTTTATGCAATAAAAGTACCAGTGTGCCTATCATCTATATATCTATACGCTAAGATACATTTTTGCATAGACCATTTATAATCTATCCAATGACAAGTCACAGTTAAATAATCATGACCGTTAGTACTACGACCTATATCAGACCTATATCAAATGTAAATTTTTTTTGAGGTACCCCCCGGTGTTGTCAATGTTTTTTGGAACGATGTAATGAATCAAACTTATGGTTGCAGTGTAAATTTTTGTGACTTGCAAACTACGGCAATGTGCCGAATCATGTAACAAGCATAAGCCTGGATGCTGGGTAACTTGTATATTTTGTTATATAGCTTATGCCTAGTATCGGGTTTACCAAAAAAAAGGGGATGGTCTGTTTAATTATTTTATAAAGAAAGTATTATTATTACTATTATTATATGAGAGCCAAAATAAAATTTGACCTACACTTTTATGAAATATCTTTTATGTATTTTAATTATAAAATTTGTTGAGTATAATATTTCTATATGTTTTTTTAGTATATTTAACTTTATTTAAATTAAGTTTAAGTTTTGCACTTTATACTCCATAATGTTTTTTCAAAGGGAGGGAATAATAGAGATGCCTTGTAAGCTCGTGGTTGGCCGTTATTATGGTTATTAAACATAGCGTCTCAAAAGTTTCACAAACTATAAAGTCATCTTGTCTTCCTTAGAAAAGTAAAAAAAGAAAAACAAATGAGAGTACCAAATGGTAGGCTGTACAATTGTGATTTGTGAAGGTCACAAGAATGATTACATTAGATTGCTTAATTTAGAAGTGGCCTTAAAAGATTTTGGTCATTAGATGCACATGGCCCACTTCACTACTCATTTTGGTACATCATAATTCATACACCTTTTAAGTGATTGTAATCATAGTTATGACATTTTCTGTGATACTCTAATCGGGAGAAATAGTTTTGTAACCCTTAATAATTTTTTATTTATATATGGCCTTTTTACAAGATATTTGTATTTTTTAGGCATAAGAGATTTGAAAAAAATACATAGGAGATCTGAAAATGTCATTTTGTTTTAATCAAATTATAAGAGATAAAGAGATCTCATTTCCTCGCTCTCTAATCATACCCTATCAAGAAATTAATGAATCATGAATAATAGCTAATTAATGTCCACCTCAGTTCAGAGTAGTTTGATTAAGGTTGAAAATCATTAACATTGCTAAATCAATATACTGCAGCATAGCAAAGTGTCCCTGGTTTTCTCCATCCAGTTTAGTATCTGTTTTTATTAGATGCAGAGCAAAGTATCCAAACTGTTTTTTCCCACCTAATATTCGGTATCTATTTTTATATAAGACTAATTCAAATTTACGTCGGAAAGTTCCAGAGCTAAGTGTCCATGCTGATGGCTTTTTAAGTTAGGGTGGTTGATTTTCAAAATAATAAATATTAAATGTGATTCTATTTGGTTTTATGTGTAAAATACCTAAAAAGAATTAAAGATAATTAGAAAACAGATTGTCTTAAACCTATATCTGAGTGTAGGTACATATTTGTAATTGTATCACACGCAAAGGTAAATAACATATTAGGTTAAGTAGAGAAGCAATGACCATTTCAAGAAAAAGCTATTAATTATTGCGAGATGGAACCTAGCGGATAAATTGCCCAGGACAAAAAAAAATGTAATTTTTAATGAGTTTAAGTTATATAGAGAGGCAGTACAAGAAATTTTATATTATTAAATTATCTTTACCTGCTACTCGACAAGTGATCGATAGGTTCGATCTTATTTTTCAAGATTATAAATACTGTATTTAAGAATTGAAAACCAATGTACTCTTTTTACCTTTTACATGTATGATGGGCGTAGCCGTGTACGTAGGTGATATATTTTTCCAGTTAGAAATCTGCACAAGCTGTTAAAAGTCTCACATCGGATATGGAATGAGAATACAGACTCTTTATATGGACTTGGATAATCCTTACCCTACAACCTAGCTTTTGGGTTTGATTATGCCCACGATCCATATAAAGAGTCAATGTTCTCATTCCATATCCGATGTGAAACTCTTAACACAAGCCTTGAGTTCGAATCTCAAGTTAGATAAGCTTACTTGTATTTGTTTCAACATTGTATGAACAACTTCTGAATATATGGTAGATCTAATACTTTCATAATTAAAACTTTTCCATATTACGTGTTACTTAAATTTTCATTCCATTGCTTCATTAAAAAACTATTTAAAACTCATTGTCCTTCACACTTTCTTCTTAAGATATTTTTCTATGTTGGAGGAGGAAAGAGGATTACAAGAAGTTAATTAACATGCATTAAAAAAATTCATCAAACTAATTGTTACCACTTTAAAATATCTAACTTATGAGTTATAATATGGAAGTCATTAAACTAATTTTTGCAACTTTAAAAACGTTCAATCATAATTTTTTTTTACAAAAGTCGCTAATCTAATTTTTGTGACTTTAAAATCACTGAACTTATCCAAAGTCTGACCTAATGGTTAAAGAAGTGAGTCAAGAACCATGATTAAGTTCAATTACTAGCGGAGACAGAAATATTAAGTGATTCTTTCTATCTACTCAAACCTTGGGAGACAAAGTTACTCCGTACTTGTGTTGATGGTAGGTAGCAGGCATAGGCAAGTCCAAGATTTGAAATTTATGGGTCCCTACCATTTGCCTCAAGTTAATATACTATAATAATTAGGTTCACAATAAAATATTTATAATTTTCTGAATATTTTAATACATATACAACGTATGAGCATGCAAAAATTGATGAGTTTTTATAAATTCGTAACTAACACTCGAAATTGGTAATGTGTACTCGTGGAATTAGTCGAAGTGCTCAAGCTACCAGGTACTCTGTGAAGTGTGGGTGTGGATGGGGTCACTTCCTCCTTTTATGTTGGAATAATGATATTGGTAGGTAAAAGTCAGTAAATGGGATGCATAAATTGGGGAATTTTTAGCCACCATTAGTGTGTTAAATTGCCGAAAATCCATCCGCCAAACATGACAAATGAGTGTAAGGAAATGTCAAATCGAACGTAAAGAATAACATGTCTCATGTGAATTTCAATCTTGAAGTGTGCTGAAAATTCAAAATACCATGCACTGTTTTTTAGTAGAGATAAATATTCATGAATGCGACAACAAAGCTAAGGTCAAGTATTTTGAACGATTTTTGTTTACATAATATTTATAGTGACTATTTCTATAGATAGACAAGACATTTCTTATTTTAGTATAAATTCATCAATGTTTAAGAAATGTGCCACCACATATAATGAATTCCATTTAAAGTAACTGTTGTCTTTAATTCCAAAGTAACCTTTTGCACTATGCCCATTTAATTATGGCTGTTATTTTCTGTCATCCAGCCCTATAACTGTTGAATTTCAGAAAAAGTAGCATAAAAATTGTACAATTATTGAAATTATCCGAAAGTCACTAAAATTGTATATCTTCAGAAAGATACTGAAAAATTCAAGGAAAGGGAAGAGAAATGTGTACTGTAGTTTTTTTTCCACAATTATTGCCTGAGGTTAAACAAAAGTAAAAAAATAAAGTAAGATCTCCTACAACTTTTTGCAGAACGTCGTTTCTTGTCCAAAATCTTTTACAATTACCCCATCCGTCCCAATCTAAGTGTCTTAATTTGACTTGACACAAAATTTAAAAAATAAAATAAGACTTTTGAATTTTATGGCCTTAAATTAAAGATATGTTGGGTCTTTCAAATCTTATGGTCTTAAACTTGCCTTGAAACTGAAAAACTTACTAAATATAAAAAGCAATAATATTTTTAGGACAGACCAAAAAAAAAGTAAGACACATAAATTGAGACGGAGAAAGTATATATTATCAAAACATTGTTGCTTAACAATTCAAACGAAAAAAGAAAAAAAATATCCGACAATTTCCTTTTCCTTTTCATAACAACCAAACCATAGTGGTGCAATGTCAAATAATCTTGGAGGCAGAAGTACTCTAATCTATTCTTGCATTGTGAGTTTTCAAGTTGGAAAATTTGTAATTTATATGAAGCGGGATTATCATGGAATGTAAATATGAGTTTGAAGGTTTTATATAGAGTATTAAAAGCTTTAGTATTTTCAAATTTTATTAAAACTTGAATTCAAATTTAAATAAGTGTGTTTATTCATGATATAAGATGACTATATAACTATTTTGAATATATAGTCTTCTTCCAATTCTATAAGTTCACGTATTTTTTCATGAAGTAGCTAAGTTAATTTACAATATACAATGACTTTGTCAAATCTCGAAGAAACTTATAATTTATATTTTCTGAAAAGTATACGGACAATATTTGTTCAAGAAAAGTAAAAAGAATAATAAGTTATTTCTTGGCAACCCAAAGTAGCAAAAATTACAAATAATGAACCTACATTATATAATTCTGTACGGACAAATTGTGAAAAGAATTTAGAGTAACATACTTTAGTGATAGAGACAAGCTATCAAACATAAAAAGGATTCTATGGAAGAAAAGTGGAAGCACACAGCTTTTTATCATGACTTTTCAAACTTTCAAAGTTGTAGCAGGAAAAAACTGGTGCGAAATTGGAAACTTTTGTGAAATAAAAAACAAGTGAATGCCGCCCCGCCTTATTTTCAAGAAATTAAAATCGAGGGTAACATGACAGACCAAACATAATTGTCACATCATCATCATCAAACATTGACCTACATAGCTACCATAATTAGTTTGAATATGAGGATTTAAGTTATAGTTGACACTAGTTCCTAACCCTATTCATTTAGTTACCTAACTCCACACTTGGAGCTCAATTTTTGGTGTTTATCTTTTGGAAATTTGTTGCGGCAAAACTTTAGGTGAAAAGTTGTTTGTTAGGTTATTTTGTTTTTTAGGAAAATATTTGCAATAAGTTTTTAGTAGGCATTTGATCATGCGTTTTCAAATCATTATTTCATAATTTGATTTCAAATCAATATTTGTTTATGTAATTTGGACATAATTTCAACTGCAATTTTATGTCACGATTGGAAATTCCAAATCATCCAAAAATGTGTGATTTGGAATTCCAGATCATGATTTTAATATTTTTAAATATAAAACTTGACCCATAAATTTATATTTTGTAAAAAAAAAAAACATAAGTTAGTAGATATATAATTGTGTTGGATGTAAGTGTCCAATGCATGAAGCATTATGATATTGATACACACGTGACCATTGTCATAGCTTGTGAAGTGTTACAATTGTTTCTGCGGGAATACCAAAGGAGTGATGAAATATTCACGGAATATGAACATGATGATACAATTGCTAATGATATTGACTTATAACCGGCTCAAAGTAACGATGTAGCTTCGTCTTCTCGGTCATCTGATCGAAAAATGCATGCTCGACGTAAAGAGATTGTCTATACCATGTGGAAGGATTGTATTAAAGAGTAGTTACACTACTATTCATGTTCAATTTTTTTTTTATTGAGCTAAAGTTCAATCAATTGATATTGTATTTTTTAGAAAGGCTTTCTAGCCGCGTATTAATTTTGTTATTAATTATGACTTGCTCATTTGATAATATTGCATAAGAATTAGGAAAATTTTGATGGTTTTCACAACTTGTGAGATTTTTATGTCAATGAGAAAAATACAACGTAAGAAATCCAAATTGCATGTCCAAATAAAACTTCAACTTCAAATCATCATGATTTCAAATCATAATTTCAAATCATGTTCAAATGGCTCCTAAAGAAAAACTTTTAAGTATATATACTGATAGGGTAATCAACTTTTTACACCATCAGTGTAATTAAGTAAACCTATTATATTTATGTTACTTGCCATTTTATCTAGGTCATCAATTAGACTTATTAAATAGAGTCACACCTGCAATTATCTTTTAAATGATTCGATTGTGTAAATACTATTTTCACAGCGGAAGTGCACATATACACAATTTTAGGATCACCATTTAAGTCATTCTTGTAGACCGTAGTGCATGAAAGTTTGCAAGTCTAGTGACTTTGGAACAACTTCACACTGCGGTGTTTGAAGTTTCATATATTTGAAATTCAAGCACATATAATTGAAGCTCAGTAATATTTTAACTTTTAGGCACATATGGTTGAATTGCTTAGCCATTTTGCCTCAACTTCAACTATGTATGGTTGAATATAGTCATTTTTGCTTGAAGTTCGCATGAGTTTAGACATTGTTGTCTGATGTTAGTAATTATTAACTTCAGACACCGCATATATAAAATTGTTCTGAAGGATAGACATGCAAAGAAATTTTAAAAAGTAGTTAAGTAAAGAGCATTGTTCTAAGGATTTTTTTTACTAAGTCCTACACTACAAGAAAACAGACTGTCATTGGCGATAAGGAGAGTCGCCACAAAATAATGTGTTCGGTGGCGAGGCATGCAGCGCCAAAAAAAGTAAAATCTTTTAGTGGCGACTCTGCAAAATCGCCACATACAATTGTGACTAAAAGTCAAATTTTGTGCCCCCGAAAGTGACATTTTTGGCGTAAAACGTTTTAATGGCGACCTAATTAACCATAGAAAGTTATTTGCCAGCGACATGATCACCACCTAAAGGTAATTACTGATATAAAAAATAAGTAAAAATAAAAAAATGTTGCGGGAATGTTACGCCTAGTTCTCCATTCCCAACTAGGGGTGGACATAAAAATTGGTGAATCGAAAAAATCGAACCACTGGTTTGGTTCGGTTTAAATTCGGTTAAAAAAATATAAAAAAACTGGTTTTTTAAAAAATTGAATCTATCAGGATTAAATGATTCGGTTCAGTTCTTTAGTATTGGTGATGAATCAAACTGAAAAATCGGGGGTAAATTTGTAATTAATTATAGCCAGTATAAATTAAAATTGAAAGGTTGCCCTAAATGGAAGTCAATCTATGAAACTTTTATGGAAGTTGAACGCGTCATGAACTAAATTAACATATCATGGAAGCATTGACATAAAAAGTAGGAAGAAAAAGTAGTTGTAAATTGGTGCAACTTTAAATAGTTATAACTCTGTGCTCGGATGTCCGTTTTACCTGATTTTTATTTTATTTTGCGTATTTTTTCGAGATGTGACCCTTCAAACTGCCGCAAGGCGGTTTGGTGCCCCCAATTTTTTGAACTTTATATTTACTGATTATAATACACTTGAATTGAAAATACCGATATAAACCAATATGTTTATTTTTTTTTTAAAAAAATTAATTCATTTTTTAAAAATAAAAATCGAATTTTATTCGGTTCATACTTTTGGTACAAAACCGAACGGATATACGGCCATCCCTTATTCCCAACCATCTGCCCAAATTTTGCAACCCAACTATATCTTTGAAGGATTCTTTCTTTAATCTACCCTCTAATCTCTTTAGGAGGTTTTCCATCTCTGCCCTTGAAGCCAAAACTCATTTATTGGGTTCTTCGAAAATCACTTTCATTGAAAGTAAAATTCTATTTGATGTTTGAATGTTTTGAAGTAAAATTCAATTTGATATTTTATTGGGTCATCTCATTGCAATATTGCATGCTTCTCCGGGAAAAAGAATAAGTTCAGTGTAAAGGCTAAAACACAACTTAAATGGGCCTACGCCTTACAGTGCAAAGGATAATGTAGAATAATGTTTGAGCCTATAATGACGACTTCTTTTGTGGAAAAATTATCAAGATTAGTGAGATTTATTCATCTGTCGGATTAAATTATCAATTCCTTCCACATGTAAAACAAGTTTAAGCATAAAGTTGACAATAATGACTTATCTTTTACCATAAGATTGTCGTTAATGTTGCAATCTTATATATGAAAAGTAGAAAATGCATCGACTTTTTTTAGTCTCACATTTAATTAAGTATAATCCTCAGATGGTCGGTGCATCATGGACTTCTGTTGATAATACTGAATAAAGCATCTTGAAGTTCTGTCATATCATTATTTTTTAGTTTGATCTTGCAACTAGTCAATTTTAGTGAACTCTACTTAGAAAAGAGAGGCAAAATGATTAAAAGGATAACCATTTAGCTAAAGAGCTGTTATGATTTGTGATTTAATATTTCAGATTGGTATAAGGTGTATGGATATAACTGTATATACTCAAAAACTATGAGAAACTACCCCTAAGAGAATTAGTCTCTATGTTTTCCTAATAAATGGTACCACTAGTATTTAGATTATCTTACCTTATCTTTCTTTTTAGTATTGTCTTTTGATTTATATTTCTTGAATGCTGTTAGACGAGGTATATGAGGTTACAATTATTTTCTGTGATTTTGTAGGAAATGACAGGATTTGAACGAGGTAGAGGTGGATGTAGGGTTTTTGTTGGGTTGTTGTACGCATCGGATATTGAAAACTTGTTTCAAACTCAACAAACGTAGAACTGTTTGACTATAGGGTAATTTAAAACCGTAAACATAATACTTGAATGGTACTTACATGTTTACAATAACTGGAATCTTTATCAACTGTGGGTGCGCACGTGAATGCCCTTTCGATTGCAAGCTCCAACCTTCAATGTATTCCTCCTTTGGAAAGCTAGAAAATCTGGCAGAGGTTCGAGAGAATGTTTTGATTTTGAGTCTCTAAGACTTAGAATAATGATATGAAAATCAAGTGTAATGAATAATGAAGTGTAAGTCTATATTTAGAGGTGAAAATTTTGGTCAAACCGGATTAGAGTTTGACCTTGGGCCTGACCCAAAAAATTTCAGCACATTCTTAATTAAATCCTAAATCCAATTTTGACTTAATTAAAACAGTCATCATTCATTTAGATATCTCGATTCTAAATCGAATATTTAATACTCTCTCAATACATCTTTAGATCGAAAAGACAATCGACATAGTGTGACCCTACAGGCCTTCACATATCGACATTAATCAAATTAAGGTCTACGGAACTCCTAGACGGCGCCGCAAGAAGAACTCAATATGTGAAGTACGTTTACACGAATCCAGTAAACTTAACCTCTATGTGGTAAGATAAAATCTATTCATTCACGACACACCCGATCAAGCTTAGGATTTGTCAAGTGTCTATCCAGAAAAGCAAAATCTTACTAAAGAGAGAAGTCTATTAGACAATAAAGTACATATACTATATACACTATATACGATATTCTGAGAAAAAATGGCTTAATCATTGTATCTCATCTATATTAGTTGACAACTAGACCATATTCTAAATATGTCTATTGCGTTGGCCAACGACTTAGTCAACCTAATATCATTGAGAAGTTGAGTGTTCTCTCGAATATACATTCGAGGAATGAATCCTAATCTTGGCTCAACTACCACTTTTAATCCACATCGTAATGTACCCAATACAAGTTGTATCTCAACCTATAAGGCATGTGAGCTTAGGACATGATCAAAGTATATTATTTTGTAGACAAGGTGTGCATTGACCTCAAGTCTAAGGACTTCTATCTCCCACACGCTGATCATACTTTAGACAAGTATAACAAACAGTATATGAGCAGGGTATACCAATACTTTCAAAGTATCCACGTGTCCATCACGAGTAGACATTACTCGCAGCAGGTGAGACATACTACATCCTCTAAGGATGTGATGCAGACCACATGTCGACTTATCACATATCATCGATATCCCATTCTCGATGATCATTAGTCGATGTTATTTTAAGAGTTACGTTATAATATTAATATATCACATTATTAATAACAGCATAACCTCTAGGGATGCATATTATAGAATATTATAAACAATCAACTAATAATTCAATAATTGCAAATGCCAAAATATTAATCTCCATTAATAATAATACGAATGTGTATAAAGTACATTTGTCCTAATACAAATTGTCTCTAGAACATAAATATACTTTCAATCTCCCACTTGGCCTAGAGTCAATATCCAACATATCTAATGCCCATATTCTCAAAATGACTATAATGCTTGACTAAGCTTAATGGTTTAGTGAATGGGTCAGCTAGATTATCGTCTGTGGAAACATAGTCTAATCTAATCTCTTCAGTCTCCACCATCTCCCTGAGTATGTGGTACTTCTTTGGTACATACTTGTTTCTGTTTGTTGATCTTGGTTCCTTAGCCTGTGCAATCACACCAGTTTTGTCACAATAAATAGTTATTAGACAACTGGCACTCGGAACTACCCTTAGTTCCTTCAGAAACTCAGAAATCGTGACAACTTTTTTACTAGCTTCCGATCCAGCAATGTACTCAGCTTCTGTTGTCGAATCAACAGTTGTAGCTTGTTTGGAACTTTTCCAGCTCACTGCTCCACCATTGAAAATAAACGTGTACCTAGACTGAGATATGAAGTCATCAAGATCCGTCTGGAAGCTAGCATCAGTGTACCCAGTAGCAGCTAGCTTTTCTTACCCACCATAGACTAAGAAGTAATCTTTAGTTCGTCTAAGATACTTAAGAATACTTTTGACTGCTTTCCAGTGTTCTTCCCCAGGGTTCTGCTGGAATTTGCAAGTCATACTAAGTGCAAAGGCCACATTTAGCCTAGTACAGGTTATGACATACATGATCGATCCTATAGCCGAAGCATATGAGATCCTCTTCATGCGTTCAAGTTCTATAGTATTAGAAGGACTGTCCTTCTTAGATAACTTGATGCCTTGTCCCATAGGTAGACCGCCTTTCTTGGAATTTTCCATAGAAAAACGTCTAAGCACTTTGTCTATGTAGACTGACTGTGACAGCCCCAACAATCTATTAAGTCTATCTCTATAGATCCTAATTCCCAGAATGTAGCAGGCTTCACCTAAATCCTTCATCATGAAGGTACTAGACAATCACTCATTGACTGACTGCAGGAGAGTTTTATTGTCTCCCATTATTAATATGTCATCTACATATATAATAATAAAGGCAATACTCCCATCCTTACGTTTACTATAAACACAGGGATCCTCTTTGCTTCTGACGAAATCAAATGACTTGATAGCCTTGTCAAATCAAATGTTCCAACTCCTCGAAGCTTGCTTAAGCCCATAAATGGACCTTTGTAGCTTACATACATCATTTGGTTTGGACTCAAGCGAAAAACCCTCAGGTTGTTTAATATACACCTCCTCAACTAGATTACCATTGAGGAACGTGATTTTGACGTCCATCTGCCAAATGTCATAGTCATAATATCCAACTATTGCAAGTAAAATTCGAATGGACTTAATCTTAGCAACATGTGAAAATGTTTAATCATAATCGACCCCAGGCCGTTGATTATAACCTTTAGCCACCAACTTTGCTTTATAAGTCTGTACATTTCCAAATGCATCGATCTTCTTCTTGAAGATCTATTTGCATCCTATGGGTTTAACCCCACCTGGCAAATCAATCAAGTTCCACACTTGATTGATGTACATAGATTCCATATCGGATTTCATGGCTTTTTGCCATATCTTCGAATCAATGTCTAACATTGCTTCGCTTTAGGTTGTAGGTTCATCATTATCGGGAATATCTATCTCACTATGTGTTTCCACAAGTAGATTTAGTTTTTCAGGAGGACGATGAGTCCTAGTGGACCTACGAAGTTGATTATTTTGTAGTTTAGTTCTTGGTATGTTTTGACTGTGATACGGTTCTTGTGTGTTGGATAATCCACTAACTTGAGAGCTTTCAGGAATATTATTTTCATGTATTTCCTGTATGGGAGGAGGTGCAACCATTGCATCTACTCCCAAAGGCTGTGTAGGAGGATTTTGTATTTCTGCATTGTTCCTCGTAACACTCCCATTGGCCGAAGGGCGTACTTGAAGTACCCAATCTTCGCCAAATACTCGCACTGAATTCTTGCCTTGGTCATTCGGCAAGGATTCAACATCTATGTTATCTTACGGTTCTAAAATTTATTCAAGTTCTATCTCTGTGCAACTATGTTCCTTGTAGACATATTCTTCTTCAAGGAAAGTTGCGTTCCTGGAAACCACGACCTTACGTTCTCCAGGAAGATAGAAGTAGTATCCATTAGTTTCCTTTGGATACCCCACGAAGTAACATTTCTCACTTTTGGATTCCAACTTATCAGTGAGCATCTTCTTAACATTTGCAGGGCACCCCCAGGGTCTCATATGTTTAAGAGCTGGCTTTTTGCCACACCATATCTCATAGGGTGTCTTTTCTACTGACTTGGAAAGAACCTTGTTCAGAACATATATTGAGGTTTGTATAGCATGTCCCCAAAGGTATGTCGGTAGAGCTGAGAAGCTCATCATGGATCAAACCATATCTAATAAGGTTCGGTTTCTCCTTTTGACAACACCATTCATCTGTGGTGTTTCAGGAGGTGTCCACTCTGATTGGACTCCATATAGCTTTAAGTAATCTAGAAAATCCTTGCTCAAGTATTCACCTCCTCGATTCGATCGAAGGGTCTTGATACTTGTTGCAAGTTGCTTCTTTACTTCCGACTTGTACTCTTTGAACTTTTCAAAATCCTCGGATTTATGTCTCATAAGATACACATATACATACCTTGTGAAGTCGTCAGTAAAAGTGATAAAGTATGGGAAACCTCATTTAGCTTGAGTCAAAAATGGCCCACATACATCAATATGGACCAACTCAAGCACCTCCTTGGCTCGCATACCTTTCCCAGAAAGTGGCTTATTGGTCATCTTTCCTCTCAAGAAAGATTCGCAGTTACCATAAGACTCCAAGTCAAATGGTTCGGGGTAGTCTAATTTCTTCAATCTTGCTATCCTTGATTCGTTGATATGACCAAGTCTGCAATGCCATAGGTAGGTAGAATTTCTATTACTTATCTTAGATCATTTATTTTGTACATTGAATATTTCTCGACTACAATTTAGTGTATATAATCCATCCACAAGAGGGGCAACTCCATATATAACATTATCAAAAGACAGTACTTGACTGCCATTATAAATATATGAGGAAAAACCCTCTATGTCCAAAACAGAGATAGAAATGATATTCCTCGTTAACGAGGGTACATAGTAACAATCATTTAACACTATAAAATAGCCAGAAGACAAATTTAATCTATAAGTTCCTTAGCGCTCAACATCCGCTCATGCTCCATTTCCAACGCGTAGGTTCACCTCTCTTGGTCCAACCTTCCTGCTATCAGTTAGCCCCTGCACATTGGTACAAATGTGTGAGCCACAAGCGGTATCCAATTCCCAAGAATGAGAGTTATTTATAGACATATTTATTTCAATGACGTACATACCTTGTCCACCAGAGGTAGAAGCACCAACCTTCCTGCTATCAGTTAGCCCCTGCACATTGGTACAAATGTGTGAGCCACAAGCGGTATCCAATACCCAAGAATGAGAGTTATTTATAGACATATTTATTTCAATGACGTACATACCTTGTCCACCAGAGGTAGAAGCACCTGGTGCTTTTCCTCCTCCTGGTGCAGTGCAGTCCTTCTTCCAATGTCCCTTCTTGTTGTAGTTGAGGCATACATCCTTATCCGGATTCACCTTCTTCTTCTTCACACCTCCCTTAGGCTTCATAGTTGAGGGCACATCGACTGCTTTGCCCTTCTTCTTCTGCCATTCCTTACCTTTAGGCTTGGGTCGGCTAGTAGAGCTCACCATGAGCACAACTTTGCCTTTGGAAGTGGAAGACTCAAATGTCTTGAGCATGTTGTGCAGCTTCGATAGACTCGCCTTCGTTCCATTCATATTGTAATTCACTATGAAGTTTTCAAAGGAACGAGGGAGAGAGTTCAGGATGAGGGTGGTAGCGACATTCTTTTGCAGCATCGTTCCAATTGAAGCAAGTCTCTCTATTAGCCCTATAATATTCAACACATGCTCTGAGACCTGGCCCCCTTCATTGAGCTTGCACTTAAAAAGTTCTATCCGTAACTCATATTCCATAGTCTAGAATTGTGAGTCATAGAAACTCTTCAAGTGTTCGAGCATCTCATTGGGACCCATGTTCTTATGTTGTCTATGAAGTTCCATAGACATGGAAGACAACATCACGCACTGTGCTAAAGTGGCATCATCTAGGTATTTTTGGTAAGCATCCTTATCAAAAGAGGCATATTTAGCAGAGTCTGTCGTAGGGACTGTTGGGAACACCGTGTCCAACACGTATTCTAATTTCTCTTGTCTCAGCACTATTCGCAAATTTCTTAGCCAATCAAGGTAGTTAGGTCCAGTAAGTTTGTTCATCTCAATCAACATTTTCAATGATAAGCTCGACATTTTTGATAATCTGAGGAATTACATAGACTGGAAATCAAACTCAAAATTTATTTCATATTATACACATTCGTTTAGGCTAATCAACATGGTCTTTTATTTAAGTAGCTCCCACTATTTTAACATACTTCTACGACCTCATGGTAGAATACAGACCTATATTAATTAAGGTCATAATAGGCCAAGATCCAAGCCTATGCTATCTCCGCGTTTGCTTTGACTGATAACTTCAATAACACATCTTGGTAGGTTCTAAACCAATTGCAAAACTTATTTGCAACTTTTGGTTGATCAAATATTATATTTAATCTTGCGTCCTTAGATTAGTCCGACACTTTGGCGCCAAGATTTGTCTAAGCAAGTCAACCCCATTACACGATTGCGTTTATGTATCTAAGTAAATTTGGCCTTTGTGAGCAAACACTTTGGTGTAAATACCCATAAAAGTTTATCGTTTACCTTTACATTTAACACATTTATGAAAGAATCTCAGTCCTCGTAGACTTAGAGCAAATGCTTTGGCATAAATACTCGTATCGCCGAAATTTTTTTTGCACTCTAACAATTATAATGGACGACGCATTTTAATTTAGACTTGTATTTAAAATTTTGGGGAACATTTTAATTCAGGATTTTAACTAAGATCAACTCTTTTACGCCATATCCAATATGACATCTTAATATCATGCAAAACTAATGACATATATAGTTGGGAACCTTCAACCCAATATGCACGATATAAGATGGTTTAATCAAATACTGGGTGCTGCCTTCCCAGACAGTTATAGCGGACACTATGCTAATTATTAAATGAAAGCATTTAAACACTTAGCATATAGTTCGTATGTTATTCAATAATATACAATTAATAATAATCATGGGTTAACGTGTCTAAACTCTAAAATTTAAGTAATCCAAACAGTCCCTTAAACATTTTTTGATTTTAAAAACTAATTTTCAGGATATTTCTGTAAGTTCTAAATTTCCAAAATTTACAGTTTAGTCCCTCAAGAATTTAAAATTTCAATTTTGAACCCCTTTAAATTCAGAAAATCCAATTTTAATTTTCAAAAAATATTTTCAGATTTCAGGGACCTGTATGTAATTTCCAAAATTTTAAATAAATTACAGATTTGGTTTTCTGAAATTTACAGATTTGGCTGAAGGACCAAATCTGATGATTTAAAAATCTTTTCCAGGGACCATATTGCAATTTCAGAAACTTCTAAAATTTTTAGATTTTCCCCATGGGCTAAATTGCAATTTCGGAAACCGCCATTGCCGCCGAATAAAGGATCGCCGCCACTATTCACGCCGAACAAGGATCGCCGCCACTATTCACGCCGAATGGATCACGCCGATGAACGTGTTGTTTGATAGTGAAGGGTAACGAAGATGAATTTGCAAATCTGACCCTGAACCAGTTTTAGGGTTTCGAAAATGTGAATTTTGTGCTTCTAAGACGGAGGCGCCGCTACTCTACGATGGAGACAAGGATGATGTGTTTTTAAGATATTAGATTTTCAAGCTTTAAACGACATAAATTTCAGATTTAAATAAATTCGAACCCATATTTTTATTAACTAATTACCTTATAATCATACAAAACAACCCTGACTCTTGATACCACTGTAGGATTTTTGTTGGGTTGTTGTACGTAGCGGATGTTGAAAACTTATTTCAAACCCAACAAATGTAGAATTGTTTGACTATAGGGTAATTTAAAACCGTAAACATAAGACTTGAATGATACTTACATGTTTACAATATCTGGAATCTTTATCAACTGTGGGTGCGCACGCGAATGCCCTTTCGATTGCAAACTCCAACCTTCAATGTATTCCTCCTTTGGAAAGCTAGGAAATCCGGCAGAGGTTCGAGAGAGTGTTCTGATTCTGAGTCTCTAAGACTTAGAATAATGATACGAAAATCAAGTGTAATGAATAATGAAGTGTAGGTCTGCATTTATAGGTGAAAGTTAGGTCAAACCGGATTAAGGTTTGACCTTGGGCCTGACCCAAAAATTTTCAGCACATTCTTAATTAAATCCAAAATCCAATTTTGACTTAATTAAAACAATCATCATTCATTTAAATATCTTGATTCTAAATCGAATATTTAATACTCTCTCAATACATCCTTAGATCGAAAAGACAATCGACATAGTGTGAACCTACATGCCTTCACTCAATATGTGAAGTACGTTTACACGAATCCAGTAAACTTAATCTCTATGTGGTAAGATAAAAATTCTTTCATTCGCGACACACCCGATCAAGCTTAGGATTTGTCAAGTGTCTATCCAAATGGATTAATCATTGTATCTCATCTATATTAGTTGACAACTAGACCATATTCTAAATATGTATATTGCGTTGACCAACGACTTAGTCAACCTAATATCACTGAGAAGCTGAGTGTTCTCTCGAATTTACATTCGAGGAATGAATCTTAATATTGGCTCAACTACCACCTTTAATCCACATCGTAATGTACCCAATACAAGCTGTATCTCAACCTATAAGGCATTTGAGCTTAGGACAGGATCAAAGTATATTACTTTGTAGACAAGGTGCGCATTGACCTCAAGTCTAAGGACTTCTATCTCCCACACGCTGATCATACTTTAGACAAGTATAACAAACAATATATCAGCAGGGTATACCAATACTTCCAAAGTATACATGTGTCCATCACGAGTAGAGATTACTCGCAGTAGGTGAGACATACTACATCCTCTAAGGATGTGATGCAGACCACATGTCGACTAATCACATATCATCGATATCCCATTCTCGATGATAATTAGTCGAGGCTATTTTTAAGAGTTACATTATAATATTAATATATCACATTATTAATAACAACATAACCTCTAGGGATGCATATTATAGAATATTATAAACAATAACTAATAATTCAATAATTGCAAATGCCAAAATATTAATTTCCATTAATAATAATACGAATGTGTATAAAGTACATTTGTCCTAATACAGATTGTTCCTAGGACATAAATATACTTTCAATGGAAAGGGTTGTATCTTTGAAAATCTCTGTTAAGTGAATTTTTCATGTTCTTCAGCATTATATTGGTAATCTGTTGGAGAAAGGGGCTTACCGCTAGGGACTATCTGATGTTTTTTGCGTGTGCTGCTTTTTTCCTTCTTAAAGGATTGTAAAAGTTTTCTTAATGTTATTTTTTTTCCTTCACAGCTTCTTGCAGCACTACAAATCTATACAGATGGATGTGAAGACCAATTATGGTGGGAAAATCTCAGTGGACATCCCGGACGATATTGATAGAGTTGTAGGTGACGGGGCTAGGGATATAGCTAATTATTGTGGATTGATAGTGTGAACCATTGTCTCATTTATGGATGGTGATTGGCCAGTCATTTTTGCCAAACATGGACAAACGATATGGTTGAAGGTGAAGGTATTAAGTTAACTTTAATGTTATATTAACTTTTAGATGACATGTTTATTTATGTTATGATAACATATTTAATTTACATATATTTTTAGAACAAATTTGAAGTTGGTGGTGGTAGGCAAGAAAGTGTGTTGCAAGCCTTTGTAATTAGCACAACCCAAAGGCTTTTTTGAGCATAGAAGACTCGGTTACACAAGAAGTACTTGAAATATAATACTGATGAGGAAAGACTGTCCCATCGGCCAGAAGATGTTTCTATTCAGGATTGGGAATATCTGGTACAACATTTTGGAAGTCCGACATTTCAGGTAACTTGATAAAACAATGTTTGATGAATTACTAATTCAACATTGATCTCTTAATCTATTGTCTTAATTGCAGTTTGTAAGTCTAAGAAATAAATTAAACAGGGGAAAGCAAACAACTAAGCATTCATGTGGCTGGAAATCCTTTGCGGAAGTAGAAGAATCAACGGTGAAATTTCTTTTAACCCTATCTTCATTTCCACAACATTTAAATAGAGCTGGTTTCTAAATCTATTAATTTTAACAACAGAAATATCCTCAAACCGGAGAAAGGGCAATAACAGATAGAGTGTGGGAACTCCAACACACGCATAAGAATGATAGAGGATAATTGTTGTGGTCGGATCCACAATCACAAGAAGTTCATGTAATTTTCATAAATCATTACCTTTATTACTTTGATATATGTTACCTATTGCTGCGAATGATTACCCAAAATTTCAGGGCCGTATTCAAGCTCTTGTAACTCAGCAACAATCCGAAGATAAAGAGAATTCAATGACTGGGGATGAGATTTTAGCCACCGTACTTGGAGAGCGAACAGGCTACGTTCGCGGAAAGGGTTAAGGAAATAGGCCTCCCAGAAAGAACCGCTTGCAACAAGCAGGTGTAGAGGCTAGCGTGTTTTCAGCTATGACAAATGTGCATCAAGAAATGCAAGCTGAGATGGATAGATTGTTGAGCTCCTTCATGTGGACCTCGGACTTGTCTTGATTTTTCAACACTCTAGACAACATTTCTTCAAGTTTTGAACTAGCGAGATCGCTAGTAGACTCACAATTGTGGTAAGGAGGAGGTTGGTAGGTTGTTGGTATGCTTGCCCTCTAGGTGGAACATAAGGGTTGGAGCTACGGTTTTGGTACCCATTATTTTTATTATATCTCCACCCCCTTCATTCCTCTCTCTCCAATTACGGTCGCCTTGGCCATTTTTCCAACCTTGATTCTCGCCTTGATTACTAGGTTGCCACAGTTGGCTCGATCTTTGGTAGTTAGGGCCGAAACCCCCCTCTCCCTTGCATATTATTCACAAAGTTTACATCTTCCTCATTTTTATTGTACCCTTCATGTCAGAGGGTACCATCTCAGTTGCACCTTGCTTAGGACCATGCTTGTAACCGCGTTCACTTTCTTGGTCCCTTTCTCCATCACATGCTTAGTAAGGACTGCCATTTGGGTCATCTATTGCGCCATAGTATCGTCCTTCTCTTTCTCCTTATTCATTGTCTCTCTACACAAGACTTTTGAGGGACCTCCACCAACTACCTCTGACGCTCTTATGTGCCAAGCATGGTTCGTCTTTGTTAGCTGATCAAGAAGCTCACTCACCATGGTAAATGAATTATCCCTCAAAGCACCTTCCACTATACTGTTGGCCACCGACTTGTTGACCGAATCAAGCGCCCGATAGAATGTTTAGAGCAATACATCATAGCTCAATCCATTGAACAGAAGTGCGGACTGCAGTACTTCGGAGGCTCTGGAGTCTTTTTCTCACTGTCTATTTTTGGGAATTGGCCTACCTTTCTGCGGTCCGCAGTCTGGTTCTGCGGTCCGCAGTCTGGTTCTGTGGTCCGCAAAAGTGGTCTTCTCAGCACTTCTTCCCTTTTTCAGCACTTTTATCCATGTTTCAACACATTTCTTCACTTTTGGTGTCCAAATGAAAAAATCCTACAAAAACCAAAATAACATAAGAAACATATATATAAATGCATAAAGGACAAAAATAATTCGTGAAATTCGTATCAAATGTGTCATATTTTCTCGGCACATCATGTATATACAATGGTCCTCATGAAATATGCAGTGTTATCTGCTTTATATTATGGCATTTATTAATGAAAAGTTCTTATATGACTTTCGAGAAATGACTGAATTAGTATTGTGTATAATTATGTTGGGCAACTATCAGTAGAATATATTTAATTTTGAAAAACAATAATGGAAGTTAGTATTTGTGGCGATTATAGTTGCTACTAAAAGTATCTAGAAATAATCCTGAAAGTATTCGTAACAATATTTGGTCGCCATAGGATTTATTTTGTGGAGATAAGAGATGCCACTATAAAGTCTAACATTCGGTGGCAACAAGCGACACCACAAACACATATTTGTCGCCACAAGCTTTGTTTTTGTGGAGACCCATTTTTGAGAGATTTCTAGGATTTTTTATGGCGACTTTAAGATTTATTTGTTGTGACTTTCGTCGCTACAAAAGGTTGTCCGTGGTGACATATTGTGGAGACTGCTCACCACTACAAGATTTGTTTTTGTGGCGACCCATTTTTCAGAGATTTCTAGGAATTTTTATGGCGACTTTAAGATTTATTTTCCGCGACTGCTTATCGTCGCCACGGAAAACTATCAGCCACTGAGTTATTCTTTATGACTGTTGAGTCGCCACTAAAGGTAATTTGTTGCGACTTTCTACCTTCTATGGCGACTTTGGTCACCACCAAATGTCATATTTCTTGTAGTGCTAAAAGTGGTAAGTTGAGGATTCAAGCTAATAGACGAACTCAAAACAGAAATCTAATTATAGAACATGTTTCGAGATTGAACATGTGGGCTCTGGATTGACTTTGACCTTTGTAACACTTCGTACCTCTAAACTAAGCTTTGTTCATGATTAATGAGTACATAAAACCAAGTCGGGGAATTTAAGTTGGAAATCCAATTTCTGTTCTGCAGACCCAATTATGCGCCCAGATATATGGACCGTAAAGTATTCTACAGGCCGTCGATTCCAACCGTATCAATTTTCCCAACTTAAGGGGATCACTGGAAAAATTCAAGTTGGTGATTGTCACATTATACAGACCGTACATTCCCCCGACAGCAAAGGTATAAATACACAACCTTAGTTCAGAAAATCAGAATTTCATTATTCCCAAGTCCTAGAACATAGGTTCTCTTCTTCCATTATCCCCAAAGCTTAAGGTAAGTCTTTTTCATGTAATTCCACGTAATTCTAATCATGTGTAATCAATTCCTAAGCGAAAAATCATTGTTTCTAACCTAGTGTTTACAAGAAAACCCAACTAAAGGAATTAAAGGTTCAAGCTTTGAGTTCTTCTTTCAAGTTCGGATTTTTAGGGCACGTTTGGAGCGAATAAGGTATGTAGAGCTACTATCTACGTGTGAGAACGTCTTTAATCTCATTCATCGAGATTACTTATTTATGACTAGTTCATGAAAAGACTAGAATGTCTATCCTCAAGGTTATAAATTCATAGTTGTTCATAATTATCACTTTGATTGTTGTGAACTCAGTGCGTAATCAATAAAGACTTGTGTTTGATATCCATGAGTCTCAATTTAGAATATTTAACATGTTGTAAATTAGTTAAAGCTTCAGTATTCATAATCAGTTTATGAATTCATGTTCAATAATTCATATCAGTATATTTCAGTATTTCAGTATCATGTGGAGCACATGTATTTTGTGCCCAAGGCCACATATGTATATTGGGCGTAAGGCCACAATTTATGTATATGTATACTTGGGCCCGAGGCCACATATTTTTGCACACATATTGGGCCTAAGGCCACAACTATTATTATTTATTATTTCAGTTAAACAAGTGACTCTCCATTCCAGTATAAGAAGTATTCTTATTATTTGCTTCCTTTTTCAGTTATCAGTTTTAGATTCAGTACAACATCTATTTATTGATTTGAGTTGTCCTTTTCCCGAGCACCCCTCAGCTATTTATTCTTTTAGTTGCTTTACATATAGTACAAATTAAATGTACTAACGTCCCTTTGTAGGGGGCCTGCACTTCATGGTGCAGGTGCCGAGTTTCAGGATGACAGATCTGCTCAGTAAGATTGCCTCTGTCTCAGCTGCGTGGTGAGTCCCAACTCCCATCTCATTCGGGGTGTCAGTCTGTTAGTTTAATATTATATTTTATTAGCATATGTATTCCAGGGCCTTATCCCGATACACAGATTTCAGTCAGACTCATATTTTAGAGGTTTCATAGACTAGACTAGTTCAACATGTCAGTGTTGACTATTTTTAGATTACTTCCGCTATGATATTTCGGACTATCTTCAGTACACAATTTTACATGCTTTATTGTCATTACAATTATATGTTTTTCAGCATGTTGATTCAGCAGCCATGTGGTTCGCTCCGTCATATGCATTCTGGCATCGAGTGTCGTATTTCGTTCAGGCCATGATTCGCGACGTGTAATGCTTGGTAATGTTCAGTGGAGTGACTTTTATATGTGTGAGGGCCCTACACATATAAATAGTTGACCACCAAGACATCTATGATTGTCTCACTTCTTTCATACTCTAGATCGTGAAGTTAGAGCTATACCTTTAGATCATCCTTCTAACTCGTGCGTATTACCTATTTCGGAAAATGCATGCTAAGAGGAAAACAACTACCAACAAGAGGGCTACTGCTAGTGCTGCTCACGAGGAGGATGCTCAGGCTCAGGGAGTTAATTCGTGTACAACACCCCTACTCGATGCTACAAGGTTTGCGGAGATCCCAGTTCCACTACCTAGTTCTACTGACTCTGATGTTAGGGGAGCTATCGAGCTTCTTACTCAACTTGTGGATGTTCAAGCCCAACGTAAGGGAACGACCCCAAGTATGAGGACTAATAAGGAGTCATCTAGTTCCAGGACTAGTGAGTTTCTACGAATGGACCCTCTAGTGTTCATTGGGTCAAGAAAGACATAAGATCCACAGAATTACATTGATGGGCTTCAGAAACTCTTCTATGTTATGCATGTTACTAAGGTTGAGGCTGTAGAGTTTGGAGTTTATTAGTTGCATGATGTTGCCAATATCTGGTATGAGTCATAGGAGCAGTCCCGCGGGGAAGATGCACCTTCAACAACTTGGGATGAGTTTCCTGATGCTTTTATTGAGCACTTTCTTCCATTTGAGGTCAGTGAGGAAAAAACTATTGAATTCGAAAAGCTTAAGCAGAATTGCAGGAGTACTATTTTTAGTTTGTCACTTTGGAAAAGTATGCTCCACATATGGTTCCAGACATAAGGGCCAGAGTTAGGTGTTTTGTGTATGGTCTCGATCCCCATTTGTACAATGCAGCTAATATTACAGCTCAGAACAAGGAGATGACTATTATGAAGATGTTTGCTTTCATACAAGGTAATAAGAACATGTTAATAGAAGAGGAAGCTTTACTAAAAGAGAAGAACATGGAGTTTAACAAAAGAGCTAAGTCCTCAGGTCACTTCAGCCATAGGTGAGGTGGAGGCAGACAATTCTTCAAAAATAGGTCATCAGGACCTATTCTATCTTCAGCCAGTGTCCCATCCCTAAGTTCAAGAATGATAATAAGAGGTACAACTTCAGAGCAGCAGGCTCAAAGTCACAAGTCAGCGCGGGCTACAGGGATTTCCACCATCCTACTTGCAATGCTTGTGGTAAGAGGCATTCAATGGTGTGTCGTCCATGCATGGATGGTTGCTTTAAATGTGGTTAGTAGGGTCACTTTTCGAGGGATTGCCCATCGGCAAGGCAAGGTACTAGTGGTAACGTAGCTTAGTCCACCGATTCGACAGTTAATCAAAATTCTCTAGCCTAACCAAGACGTGGTGTGACTAAGTCTGATAACACATACGGAGGTCCGAATTGCCTTTATGCTTTAGCCGGCCATTAGGTTATAGAGGCTCGTACACATGTCATCACAAGTATATTAACAGTCTTCACTTTTGACGTTTATGCCCATATGAATCCTGGATTCACTCTATCATATGCAACCCCTTTTGTTGCTAAGAAGTTTGGATAGAACTAGTAAAAGTTGCACGAACCTTTTGAGGTATCTACTCCAGTCGGTGAGTTAGTTATAGCCAAGCAGGTATATAGAGGTTGTCCAGTTAAAATCTATCACCGCATTATCATAGCCGATTTGGTAGAGTTAGAAATGGTAGACTTCGATGTAATCATGAGTATGGATTGGTTGTCTTCATGTTATGCCACAATATGTTGTAGAACTAGAATTATTAGTTTTGAGTTTCCCGGTGAACCAGTCATAGAATGAAAGAGTGATGTAGTAGAACCCATGGGTATGTTTATTTCCTATTTTAAAGCCAGAAAAATGATATCTACGGGGTATATTTACCATCTAGTTCGGGTCAGGGATGCAGATACCCAGACCCTAACTCTTCAGTCCATACCAGTTGTCAATGAGTTTCCATAAGTCTTTCCATAAGATCTTCCTAGAGTTCCTCCCGATAGAGAGATTGAATTGGGAATTGATCAATTTCCCGACACTAAACCAATATCTATTTTGTCATACAAAATGGCTCCAATAGAGTGAAGACAAATAAAAGCCCAGTTGAAAGATCTCCTTAATAAGGGATTTATTAGACCAAGTGTCTCACCTTGGGGTGCGCCTGTCTTATTTATTCAAAAGAAAGATGGGTCTTTGCGTATGTGCATTGACTATAGTCAGTTGAACAAGGTCACCATTAAGAACAAATATCATCTTCCCAGAATCGATGACTTATTTGATCAACTTTAGGGTGCTTAGTGTTATTCCAAGATTGACCTCAGATCAGGGTACCATCAGCTTAAGATTAAGGAAGTTGATATTTTGAAAACCTTCTTCAAAACTCGCTATGGTCATTTCAAATTTTGTGGCATGTCATTCAGATTGAAAAATGCACCAGTTGCTTTTATGGATCTTATGAACATGATCTTCAAGCCTTATTTTTACCTTGTTGTCATTGTCTTCATTGATGATATTCTAGTTTATTCTCGTTATGGGGTTGATCATGCAGAACATCTCAGAATTGTGTTGCGGATACTTCGAGACCATAAGTTTTATGCAACGTTTTCCAAATGTGAGTTTTGGCTTAATTCAGTGGCATTCCTAGGCTATGTGATTTCAGGCGAAGGCGTATATGTTGATTTTCAGAAAATAGACACTATTAAGAATTGGCTCTGACCCACTTATGTTTCAGACATTCAGAGTTTCTTGGGTTTGGCAGGCTATTACTGGCGTCTCGTAGATGGATTTTCGTCCACCTCAGCTCCATTAACCAGATTGACTCAGAAGAAAGTTAAATTTCAGTGGTTAGATGTATGTGAGCGTAGTTTCGAAGAATTGAAAATGAGACTGACTTCTGCTGCAATGCTAACATTGCCATGGGGAACCGAGGGGTTCGTTGTTTATTGTGATGCTTCAGGAATAGGTTTTGGTGTGTTTTAATGCAGCATGGTAAGGTTATAGCTTACGCATTAAGACAACTTAAACCTCATGAAAAGAATTACCCGACTCATGATTTAGAATTGGCAGCCGTGATTTTTGCACCCAAGATATGGCGTCATTATTTGTATGATATTTATGTTGACATTTTCACAGATCACAAGAGTCTTCAGTATATTTTCAAACAACGGGAGTTGAATATTAAACAGAGTAGGTGGTTCAAATTGATCAAAGATTATGATATAAATGTTCTCTACCATCCATGAAAAGCAAATGTGGTAGCCGATGCTCTTAGTCAGTGATCCATGGTAAAAGAACCATGACGAAGGAGATTCATCGACTAGCCAGTCTAGGAGTTTGACTCATAGATTCCAAAGATGGCGGAGTTGTTGTTCAGAACAAGTCTGAATCCTCCTAAGTAGTCGAAGTGAATGAGAAATAGTTTAGTGATCCCTACTTGTTGCAGCTGAAATATGGTATTCACAAGCATAAGACTACGACTTTTGAGCAATAGGGAGATGATGGTACTTTGAGGTACCGAGGTAGATTATAAGTTCCAGATGTGGACGTACTCAGAGAACGAATCATGGCAGAAGTGCATAATTCCAGGTATTCTATCCATCCAGGTTCTACCAAGATGTATCATGATATCAAAGAAATTTATTGGTGAAATGTTATGAAGAGAAATGTGGCAGATTTTGTAGCCAAGTGTCCGAATTGTTAGCAGGTGAAAGTCGAGCACTAGAGGCCTGGTGGATTGGATCAGAATATTGGTATTCCTATTTGAAAATGGGAGATGATAAATATGGACTTCATAATAGGTCTACCTCACTTAGCCCAAAGACATGATTCAATTTGGGTCATTGTGGACCGACTGACTTAATTATCCCACTTCTTGCTAGTAAAGACCACAGATTAAGTTGAGGATTATGCTAAGTTGTATATCCGAGAAATTTTCAGGCTTCATGGGACCCCATTGTCAATTATTTCAGATTGTGGTATTCAGTTTACAACACACATTTGAAAGTATTTCCAGAAATAATTGGGTACCAAGGTAAATCTCAGCACAAGTTTTCATCCTCAGACAGATGGCCAGGCAAAGCGTACTATTCAGACTCTTGAGGATATGTTGAGGGCATGTGTCCTTGATTTTAAAGGTAATTGGGATGATCATTTGCCTCTCATCGAGTTTGCTTATAATAACAGTTATCATACTAGCATCCATATGGCATTGTTCGAAGCCCTATATGGGCGAAAGTGTAGATCACCAATTGGTTGGTTCGAAGTTGGCGAAGCAGAATTGTTAGGACCAGACTTGGTCCATTATGCTATGGATAAAGATAAGTTGATTCAGGAGTGGTTGAAAATAGCTCAGAGTTGCCAGAAGTCCTATTCAGATGTGATGTGTAGAAGCTTAGAGTTTCAAGTTGATGATTGAATATTTCAGAAGGTCTCACCTATGAAATGTGTCATGAGGTTTGGAAAGAAAGGAAAGCTTAGTCCTAGATATATTGGACCATACAGGATTTTGAGAAAAGTTGGCTTAGAACTTGTATATACGTGTGGAAACGTCTTTAATCATCCCCACGCCTCATTCATCGAGATTACTACGAATTACATCAAAAATTGACATTTATGCCTAGTTTATGAAAAGACTAGAATGTCTATCCTCAAGGTTATAAATTCATAGTTGTTCATAATTATTACTTTGATTGTTGTGAACTCAGTGCGTAATCAATAAAGACTTGTGTTTGATATCCATGGCTCTCATTTTAGATATTCAGCATGTTGTAAATTAATTAAATCTTCAGTAATCATAATCAATTCATGAATTCATGTTCAGTATATTTCAGTATCATGTTGAGCACCTGTATTTTGTGCCCAAGTCCACATATATATATTGGGCCCAAGGCCATAGTTTATGTATATGTATACTTGGGCCTGAGGCCACATATTTTTGCACATATATTGGGCCTAAGGCCACAACTATTATTATTTATTATTTCAATTAAACATGTGACTATCCATTTCAGTATAGGAAGTATTCTTATTATTTTAGCCCTTGTTCAGTTATCAGTTTTCAGTTTCAGTTTTAGATTCATTATAACATATGTTTATTGATTTGGGTTATTCTTTTCCCGAGCATCCCTCAATTATTTATTATTTCAGTTGCTTTACATACATTACAAATCAAATGTACTAACATCCCTTTGCATGGTGTCTGCAATTCACAGTGCAAGTGCCGAGTTTCAGGATGACGGATCTACTCAGTAGGATTGCCTCAGTCTCATCTACTTGGTGATCCCCATCTCATTCGGGTTGTCAGTCTATTAGTTCAGTATTATGTTTTATTAGCTGAGGTATGCCAAGGCGTTGTCATGTCATTCAAATGTTTTAGAGGTTTCATAGACTAGACTAGTTCAACATGTCAGTGTTTACTATTTTCAGACTTATGATTGTTTCAGACTACTTCCCCTATGATATTTCAGACTATCTTCAGTACACAGTTTCACATGCTTCATTGTCATTACTATTGCATGCTTTTGAGCATGTTGATTCAACAACCATGTGGTTCACTTGGTCACATGCAGTCAGACACCAAGTGTCAAATTTCGCCCAGGCCATGGTTCGGGGTGTGACAACCTAGACCACATATTAAATTATGATATTGAATCCAATTGCTTTGTTTGACCTCATTGAGAAATTTTTTGAATAGTTTGAAGTCGTTTGATAGATTTCGAATGCAGTAAATTTATTTGGAAGGTTAAAAATTTATCTGAACAGAGGTTAATTAAGATTTTTACCTCAATAGGAGAATTTTTCTAAACAAACAATGTTTTAAATGAATTGTAAGTATAGATTGAGGGTATCTATATATGGAGTGACGAGGATATATTCTATTTCCGCTAGCTTGCTAATTATTGTGCATTGCTTCTTTTTTTTCGTGATTATCTGTGCACATATAGATCATGTATGCCTTGTTTATGAATGCATCATTTATCTCTCTACACACGTAAATTATTTTTCATCTTTGACTACTAAATAATTTTCACAAGTACACATTCCGCTTTTTATAGGACCAAAACAAAAAATTCTGTTACAAAATAATTTATCTTTTCGGTTTATTAGTTTTGTGAATGTTGAGTTTTATATGTCAATGCACCATACTCTTTCTATACTGCTCCTTGCTCTGTGATTGCGATATTGTCGAGTTGTATTTGTAGGAAGATTGATTCCTTGAATATTTCATTCCAAAGATAGCAAATATATATAATATTACAATGTAGTACTAATCTAAGTTACCTAAAATATAAGATGTTAATCATCCTAAATAATTGATGACAAATTGATTTACAATCCTAATTACAATATTACAATATTCTTATTAATGGTGATTGGAGATAATTATTGGATTACCCCATAATTATTCTTACAGTCCCCCGCAGTCTTAGCGGAAGGGTCTCGTATGCTGAGATTGTCCCTGAAATCATCAAAAAGTACGCGCGGAAGACCTTTCGTGAAGATGTCTGCAATCTGATAACGGGACGGTACATGGAGAATACGAACTTGTCCACGAACAACTTTTTCTCGGACAAATAAGATATCCATTTCGATGTGTTTTGTGCGTTGATACTGAACATGATTACCGGATAAGTATACCGCACTCACATTATCACAATAAACAATGGTTGCCTTCTCAATAGAACAATGGAGCTCTAAGATAATATTATGGAGCCAACATGATTCAACGACCACATTAGCTACCCCTGGTATTCTGCCTCAGTGCTCGACCGAGACAAAGTTGGCTGGCGTTTGGATGACCATGAAATCATATTATCTCCCAAAAAACACACAATAACCGAGGTGGAACGTCGTGTGTTCGGGCAGCCATTCAAATCTGCATCTGTATAAGATGAGAGAGTCGAGATGGAGGATTTATACAAATGCCGTCCAAAATGAATAGTACCCTTGATGTACCGCAGAATCCTCTTGAGAGCCTCTATATGTTCCTCTTTCGGATCATGCATATGTAAACACACATGCTGAACGACATAGGAGATATCAGGTCTCATGAAAGTGAGGTACTGCAAGGCCCCTACGAGACTACGGTAGTGTGTAGGATCACTATATGGAGTCCCTGTAGCGGTATTCAATTTGGATTTTGCATTCACTATAGTGTGTGATGGCTTGTAGGAGGACATACCAGCTTTATCAATGATCTCCTCGGCGTATTTTTTTTTACTTAGAAACAGACCACCTGCATATTGAGTGACATCAATGCCCAAAAAATAATTTAAATGAGCCAAATCCATCATTGCAAATTTTGTTGTGAGAAGGGACATAATAGACTGGTAAAGTGAGGTAGATGATGCAGTGAGAATGATATCATCTACATAAAGGAGGATATATGCCATGTCACTTTCCTTCTTATAAATGAATAATGATTGATCAGACTTGCTGTGTGAGAAACCAAGAGTGGATACAAACTTTCAAACCTGTTATACCATGCCTGTGGAGCCTATTTCAAGCCATATAGGGACTTTTTCAGCAGGCAAACATAATCTGGATGTGTAGATTCTCGAAAACCCAACAATTGGTGCATGTAAATCATCTCTTGTATATGGCCATGCAAGAATACATTTTTGACATCTAACTGATGAATGGTAAAGGATTTTGACAGTGCTAGGCTAAGAACAGTCCGGATAGTTGCTGACTTAACCACCGGACTAAAAGTTTCACAACAATCTACTCCAACCTATTGACACCTGCCATCACCAACAAGACGAGCTTTGTATCTCGCAAAGGAGCCATCAGAATTCTTTTTATGACAGAAAACCCACATAGACCTAATAATGTTCACAGTAGATGGACGGAGCACTAATTCCCACGTCTTATTTTCAATAAGAGCATTAATTTCGTCTAACATGGCAGCTTTCCAATTCAGGTTTGATAGGGCTGCTTTGGGATTCTTTGGTATAGGTGATGGTTGAATCGAAGATAGTAAGTTAAACTGATATTTGGGCAACAAAATCCCGTGCATGGCACGGGTTTCAATGGTCTGAGATTGTACCATTATCGGTTGGGTAGTAGGGGTCTCGGGTATGGCATTGGGTTGAGAGGAGGTATTGTGGCCCAAGTTCAAACGTGTGTGGGAGTGGGTTACCGTTTGGGAGTGGGAGCGGAATAATTATGAACGAGCATCCGAGGGCGGTTCGACGTTATTACGCGAAACTTGCGGAGTGCAAGCAGAAAAGAAGGATCATAGTGAATTACTATGGAAATCTCACTAAGATGTGGGAGGAATTGGTGAAATATGAACAGATTCCAACCTGTACGTGCAAAAAATGCACGTGCAATCTAGGAACGGTCCTAGAAGCCAAAATAGAAGAAGAAAAAAATGCATCTTTTCCTCATGGGATTGGATGAGACAACGTATGGTACAGTTAGGTTTAACATACTAACCCAAGAAATATTGTCATCATTAAACAAGGTGTATTCGAAACTGGTGCAAGAAGAACGTGTGAGAGAAATCAAACGAAAAATGAAGGACTGGAGTGAAACTATGGCTTTTATCGTACAAGAAAGAAACACTTATCATGACCAAGATAAAGAGAAAATGATGGTTCATTCTACACATATTTCAAGAGATCCGCACTCGTAGTGGACAGATATTTTCAAATCATTAGTTATTTGGATTGATGGCCAGAAAATCAAAAAGGAGATGAAAAAATCGGAGGAAGAAGACGTGGATAACGACAACATATGGTGGATCGAGATCCGATCGTGGAAGAGGCAACTACCGGGCTAATAATGTGGTTGTCAAAGAAGAAACTCAGGCGAGGAGAGGACCGATGAACACATGCGGGACAAGACTTCACAATTTGAGCGATGAGATTCAAAGACTATGATTCATGTGTTGAATTCCTAAGGAATAAACTCAAATGACAAAATGTATAGTAAAACCAAAAACTCATCCTAGATTATTGACTCCGGAGCTAGCAATCAGCGGGACATTCCTGACTGTCCGACTGGTCTTCCGGATGAAAGTAGCTTGGTGGTCACGAGAGAAAGAACAAGCATGCTAAATAATAGGATATGGTTGAAGGATGTCCTTTACGTTTCTGATTTAACTTGCAATTCATTTTTTGTGTCACAACTATTGATAATTTAGATTGAGATATAAAATTTAACAAAATTATGTGTGCTATACAGGACCCCACCACGAGAAAGCTGCTTAGAATGGGTGACCATAGAGGTGGACTTTACTATTTCCGAAATATGCCACAGATACGAGCTATGAAGGCGGAGGTAGTTGATTAGTTCGATCTTTGGCACAAACGAATAGGTCATCATTTAGGACAAGTAATGAAGTCCATTACGACATTAAGACTAAAAGAGAGTAGTATTGAATCTAGGGATGACAACAGATCGGATCTGGATCGGATCCTACTAGATCCAGATCCAGATCCATTTTTCATACCTGAATCCAGATCCATCGGGTCCATAAAAATCAGATCCAAATCCGGATCCATCGAATCCACCGGGTCCACGGATCGAATCTGAATCCACATGTAAAAAATTTTGCCTTGCTAAGAATGTAACCTCGCTAAGAATTTTTTTTTGAACTAACAAACAATTTTCACTTAGCTAACAGTTTACTGTGTTTCAATTTTGAAATGTTTATATAAGATATGTTGTTCGTTGTCTCGTTTTGATTGTGAGCTATTAATTGAAAATGTTGGACAATGACAATAGTTGTGAAAAATGCTGACTAGTATTTCCACAATGCAGAACTTGCATGTGCTTGGAATCTTCACAAATGAAGTGAATATAATTTTAACTACTTGTCTATGGAGATGTTAGTCATTCACTAATATAACATTGATTTTATTATCGAAGTTACACTTTATTTTTTGGTTTTTGAGTTAACGCGGGGATAAATTAAACTTGTTTTGAGAATTAAACTTGCAAGAATGTGCTTAGCAATTTTAAGAAAATACTTATAAAATTACATTCTAGGTTATGAATATATTTAATAAAAAATGGATCCACGGGTCGGATCTGGACCGGATACGAATCTCAAATACAAGATCCAGATCTAGATCAGATCCGTCAGAAATGGATCCCGATCCGTCGAGTCCAAATTTTGAAGATCCATATCCTATAAAATGGATCTGGATCCACCGGATCCGGATCGGGTCCAGGATCCACTGCCATCTGTAATTGGATCAGATAAAGAATGTAATATATGCCAAATGGCAAAGCAAACAAGAAGTTGTTTTCCCTTAGGTGATAATATAGCTTCAGATATCTTTAAAATGATTCATTGTGATTTATGGGGACTGTATAAAATCCCTTCTTGTGGTGCTTCATATTTTTTTACTGTTGTGAATGATCGTTCGCGAACCGTGTGAATTTTTCTGTTTGTCGACAAGAAAGAAGTGTCACAAACCCTGGAGAATTTCTTCGCCTTGGTGGATAGGCAGTTTAGTAAGAGGGTGAAAATTGTTAGAAGTGATAACAGAACTGATTTCACATGTATGGAGACTTACTTCTTTTACCTGAAGAAGCTATTGAGTTAACATGCACTACTAGAAAAGCTCAAATTACATGAAGATTTTACCTGGGGATTTTTTTTCGCAATTTTTCCTGCGAATTTTCATGCAAAAATCTAAAATTTTCTGAATTGTAGAATATTTATCTGGGGATATAATATTTTCATGTAAATTCATAGGTAATTTTGACGCCATTTAGCGCCAGAAATTTACATGGGAATTTATTTGAGAAATATAATCCCCAAGTATAATTTTCGTAGGTAGTTTCGCAGGTAACCTATAAAAAATGAAAATTTAAACTTCTTTGGAAAATAGTGAAAAATTTCTCAGGTAACGATACTTGCGGATTTACCTAGGAATTCTTTTCTTGGGGATTTACTTAAGGATTATATTACATGGATTTTACCTACTAATCTAATTACTGTGAGTTTACCTGAAAATTATATTACCTATGGAATTACCTAAAAATTTTGTTACACCGATTTGACCTGAAAATTATATTACCTAGTGAATTACTTGAGAATTTAATTGCTGCGATTTTACTTGGTTATTATTTCATGGGGATTATATTATCTAGAGAATTACATGGAGAATTTGTTATTGCAATTTTACTTGAGAATAATTTCTTGGATATTTACGTGGGTATGATATCACTTACGGAATTACCTGGGATTAAATATTATAAGTAATTAAACATAATAAGTCGGGTACTAATTCAATTAAAAGGTAATTGTCATAAATCTAATATAGTTATAGTATATTACTTATGTGATAGTAATTTGTACATGTTAGTATTAAGGGTAAGTATAAATGATCTTATGATTCTATTTTCAATTATCATCTTCATTAACATTTAACCTTACATAAAATAACTTTATCATGTATTCATTGCTACAATTGGACAACAATTCTAACTGATTACTTAACCATGTATTTATGCTTAATTCTTGTTCAATTAAGGCATTTTTTACATATAAGAAAAGAATTTAATGCATCACCAAAGCTAATTTATTTATTGCATGTTATTTAAGTAATATTAATTTATAAATGTTAGTATTAAGACTTTATCATTAAATGATCTTAACTATTTTCAATCATCATCTTGATGAACTTTTTAATCTCATTGAAATAACTTAATTATGTATTTGTTGCTAGAGTTGCAGACAATTAACCACGTACAATATGTTTAATTCTTGTTCAATTGAGTTTTTTATAGAAAAGAAAAGAATTTAATGCATTATTCAAAATATATAACTAGAATTTGTTGAAAACAATTGATATTCAATACGTTTCAATTTATGTGAATCTAGTTGATTGAGTACAAAACTTAATAAAGAACGAAAGACTTTTAAAAATTTCAGCTTAAAACAAGTCATATATATTTGTGTGGTCATAAAATCATCTTATAAAATAAATTTATTTTCAAATTTAGAAAAAAAACTTTTGAAATTAATTAAAAAAGAAATATGTTCACATAAATTGAAACAAAGAGAGTGATATCTCCAAAATAAAGTAATGTAGTTATGTAATTTAGTCCACTTGCTATTGTTAAAAAACGTTTCCATTATAAGTTATAAAAAAACTTATTTAATGGATCCATTCTCAAACAAAAACAAAAAGTTCTAAAGACCAATAATAAATCAAAAAAAGGAGAATAAGTTAAAGAGAAGTAATAAAAAACAAATTGAGCAAAAAACAAAGAGAAACGAAATAGTTGGGACGCCGTTCTACATCGAATAACACAGGAAAAATGTTGCTCTTTATAACCATATAATACGTGGAAGACTTCAACGGATCATGAGCTCAGTACTGGGTGTTGCTTAATTTGTTAAGCAATTTGAATGTAATTAATAGTTTTGGAATGATAACAATTTAGTGGTATTGTCGAGAAAACAGACACAAATATATTCAAAATAGTCCTTTAATTTTATGCTCTTACCAGTTTTGATCCTTTAAGTTTGCCACAAGTTAATGAAAATGGTCTCTTAACTATGAAAGTAGGTTAAAATAGTCCCTTAAGTATGCACTTAACAATTTTGGTCCTTCAACATTGTCAAAGTGTTTATCGAACTCCGTTTGTTAGATTTGACAAGAACTATGGAAAAAAAATAGCGAGAACTCAAACTTAGAGGTACACATTATTAAAGTAAAAACTAAATACCTGAGGAAAAACTGGCAAACGTCTATCGATTACACGAAACAAATCGAGAAAAACCAACAGACTTGATAATATCAGAAAATAGTGTCTCGAACATAAAAATCGACACTTTATTGGTTAAAAGTTAAAACCGAGGGAGTCCATCAAGTAGGTAAATACACGAGACTCGGTATTTATTGAAAATTCAGTATAAAAAATAAATACTTCCATTGTAATAATTTTTTTAAAAAAATAGTTTCAGCGCTTTTTCCCAAAAATAATCAACGGATGTCTGTCGGATTTCGTAAAAAAATAATAATTGGCTTTCTGATATCGTCCCTTGACTTTATCCATCGATTTTCGCCCATCGATTTTCGCCCATCGATTTTCGCTTGTTTTTAATAGTGATTTTTTTTGTAGTTTCTGTTATTTCTAATTTATTTCTAAAGTCTGCTGTATTTTACATAGCTGATGGACTCCCTCAATTTTACCGACAGAGTCCGTCGATTTTTGTGTTCTGAGACACTATTTTCTGACATTATCTAGTTTGTTGGTTTTTCCTCAATTTTCAGTATAACCGACGGACGTCCGTCAGTTTTTTCTGGAGGTATTTATTTTTTACTATAATAATATTTACCTCTAAGTTTGAGTTCTCTGTAATTTCGTTTTTTTTTTCTTCATAGTTTTCATCAAATCAAACAAACAGAGTTCGATGAATATTTTGCCACAGACTAAAAGTGTTAACTTTTGACAAAGTTAAAGGTCCAATACTATTAAGTGCATACTTAAGGAACTATTTTTAACCTACTTTTATAATTAAGGGACCCTTTTTATTAATTTGTGACAAACTTAAAGGATCAAAATTGTTAAGTGCACAGTTAAAGGATTATTTTGAACTTATCCTCATAGTTAAAGGATCATTTATGTCGCTTTCTCGCATATTGTCTCAGATCTGTGTGTAAGTGAGAGGGTTCCTATAGAACTAATAGGGGGTGGAGGTTTTAAGAATGAGCAAAAAAATCCTCCTTTTTCACAAAAAAAAATTACAGAAGTTGCATGCGAATATTTCGTATTTCTTGCGGAAATATTCGCAGCTAATTTCTTGAAAATTAAAATTCTCAGATAATTTTACTTGTAGATTCATAATCCCCAGGTAAATTACATGGGAATTTTTAAAATCCGCATGCAATAATTATCCACGAGTTTTTTTTTTCTAACGAATCATTTTTGGCAGGAAAATTCGCATAAAACTTATTACATGCGGATTTTTCTTCAAAATCCTCAAAAAAATTTCCATGTAATTCAATATTTTGTAGTAGTGATGGAATTCTTTTCCAAATATCTTGCACAGGATAGGGACACCACGACATAATGGAAGAGTCAAAAGAAAATACCATCACATTCTTAATGTGGCGCTGAGATTTCTGGGTCATCTTCCGATCAAATTCTGAGGATAATGTGTTTTGACTACGGGGTACTTGATCAATAGAACACCTTCTTCGGTTTTGAATGGAAAAACCTCCTATGAAATTTTATATAGGGAGTCGCCCCAATATGAACATTTAAGGGTGATAGAGTCACTATGTATGCACACACAAAGGGAAGAACGAGGGAGTAGGGACGAGTTTGAGAGTGAGTCATATGTGTGTCTTCTTGGGATACCTTTACGGAAAGAAGGGTTGAAGATTGTATGACTTAGAGAACGATGAATATTTAGTCTCAAGAGATGTAAACTTCTACAAGACTAAGTTTGCCTTTGTTGTAGGATCAGGTAACTTGGTCGACAACATAGAAATGATTTTGGACAAAATTGAGGGAGAAAGAAACAAACATAACTTTGAAGAAGACTAGACTGATAATGGAGGAACGAATGAAACTCGGATAGATGAAGTACGGACACCGGATATCGAACCTACAGATCATCCAGAATTAGGCCAGATAAATGCCAGTCTATATAGAGAAAACATGAAGGAAGTACATACGGAAGATGTCCGGGCCAACGAAGTGGCACCGGAAGAATAATTGGGTCGGAAAAAACGTTAGAAGCATGAATCAATTTAGTTGCTAAAACATTCTTGAAAGAATATCCATCAACGCGTTTTCCCGATCCTCATCAACCCTCAAGTGCACCTTACCCTTTAGCTCACTATATATCTTGTGATAATTTTTCCTCACAACACCAAAGCTTTCTTGCAATAATTACCAGGAACCGAATATGGACACTAGAATTTTTTCACTAGATAAGAAAGCACTAGGATGTAGATGGATATACAAAATTAAGTACAACTCTGATGGCACAATCGAACGATATAAAGTTCATTTGGTCATCTTCAGAAATTAGCAAGAGAAAGGAATTGACTACAATGAAACTTTTACTCTGGTTGGTAAGATAATTGTTCGGACCTTCCTGGCTGTTGCGGCGACGCAAAATTGATAGTTGCATCAAATGTATATATATATAATTTTTTCTTGCACGATGGTCTTATGGAAGAAATTCATATAAAATTATCATCGGGATTCCGTGTTCCTAATCCGACGCAAGTATGTCGACTCTAGAAATCTTTGTATACTTTGAAGCAAGCTCCAAGGTGTAGGTTTGCAAAATTATCAAGTGCTTTCATGAAATATAGGCTCAAACATTCGTACTCGGATTATTCACTCTTCACTATGCACCGAGAAAGTATGCATCTTAATGTCTTACTCTATGTGGTTGACTTGATTATCTCCAAAAATGACCATAGTGTCATTGAACGATTCAAAAACTATCTCTACACATGTTTTCACATGAAGGATTTGGACCCTATGAAGTATTTTCTGGGAGTTAAAGTTTCACGCGGACCAACCAGATTATTCCTCTGTCAAATAAATTATTTTTTGGATATAATCTCTGAGTCCGGATTATTAGAAGCTAAACCAAGCAATACTCCCGTGGAACATAATCATGGTTTGGCGTTGGCCGGAGGAGTCAATTTTGATGATCCCGAACCATATTCGTGTTTGGTCAGTCGATTGACAGGCCTCAATTTTATGCGACCCGTCTTGTCATATTGTGTGCATGCTCTATCTTAATTCATGCAGCAACCGAAGAAAGTACACTGAAATACGGCTCTCCGTGTGGTACATTATTTGAAGAAGAACCTAGGACAAGGCATAATCATAAGAAAAGACTATGATCTCTAGTTGTATGTGATGTAAGTACGGAGGGCTTTGAGTTGGTAAGTGGTTCGGGTTGACCCGAAAATAGGCAAGGAAGGTGGGGTTTCTCGAGTTTTCGGTAAGTCAAGATGTAGGGTATTTGGCGACGATTTCGGGTAGATGTAGAAGGAGTATGGACAAGGTGCTTTGGGTGGTAGTTGCGGGTGATGTGAGGGATATTGTGGCGGTGGGGCTATGGTGTTTTAGTGACGGTAAAGGCTCGGAAGTTGATCGAGACAGTGAGGGTATGCGAGAAGGGAGTTTGGACGAGGCATTGATATGTTTGGTGGCATATGCGTGGGGTTATGATTGCATTAGGATTGAGGTATTTTTAGAGGATGGTAATGGGGTGTGGTGGGAGATAGTAGAGTGGAGAAACAAGTAATTGGAACAAGAAATGTATACGGATTGTTGGAAACAATCCGAGACACAAACTAAGTCTCAATTCGGTCGATATGTGGTTCTTCGATGCTAAAACGAGGAGTTAATTGCTAGTGTGGTCTCCAAGGATGTTGTGGTCAATTGCACAAGGACTATGTTGAGGTTTGCTGACCGCGAGGCTCAACACTAACGAAGCAAGGGTGACCTAAACCTTATAAAAGATAGGTGGTTCTCCCGGAGAACCAAGCGACCCTCCCGGAGGATCAACTAAGAACTTACAATCTCGGATTAAAAGACTTATCAAAATGAGTAAATACTCAAGTTTTATATCAACAACAACTCTGAATATTTACAAGGTCTTAAGGCCTCTATTTATAGTACAAAATAAACTATTCTAGATGAAGACAAAATGACACAAATTGCTTGGGAGTTCGACCTAATGTGAACGAATTTGGAGTGGCTTGGAGACCAAGGTGTTTAGGCCACCTCTTCCTCTTCTCCATGCCAAGATTTAAGTCTCCCATGTAACGATATTCATGAATTTGTTAGCTCATAAATTCTTCCAACAACCTCATCTTCTTGGAATGTGTTAGAATCTTCTATTCTTGGTATTTGTTTTGATGATCATTTCGGTTGACTCTTCATCCTCCCCCTTGGCCGAATTATTCTCCTCAAATTCATGAACTAATTGGTTCATGAATTTATATCTTGGAAGCCTCATCTTCTAGAACATCCTTGTCCTTGCCACCTTGGCTTAATCCCCTTTCACATGGCTTACACATCCTTTTGGAAGACCTTTTGCTTATTACATGGCCTAGTTATTCTCTCCTATTACAAGGCTCATTAATGGTGTCCTAAGTAATTAAGCTAGAAGTTAAATGAGCTAAAATCTAGGCTAGAAAATAAAGATAAGCTACAAGAAAAACAAACATGGTCTTCCGCCAAGACCTACATACAAAGGCCGAACAAAATGTCTTCATCTTAAGATCTTCAATTCTAATCTTCAATTCTAATCTTCAATCCCACACCATTTTTCATGTCATTTGAGGCATATTATCTTCGGATGATCAACCTTCTTTGAAACTTCGAGCTTATCACTTCGAGGATCAAATTAGAACCTTGAGCTCACGGGAATTTTTACATCATACTCCTATTTTTCAAAAGAATTCATCCTCGAATTCTCGTCGCCTAAATGTGGTAAAACAATTTCAACAACAAGTGTTGATCTAGCACTAGATAAGTCCGAAAGTTTCATCTTGTAGGCGTCCTCTTCTAAACTTGCCAAATACGGATCCGCATACAAGGGAAATAGTTTTGACTTCATACGATGCCCGCATTGGATCACGGATCCTACCATATCATAGTCCTTACCGTGAGGGACATAATCGAACCATGTACCACTCAATTTTCCCCTAAAGGAACTGATGGTTGCCTTGTCTTAAACCAAGATGGTGACAACGCCGATCCCACTAGTTTCATGTTCAAGCATGGTCAACCTCACGAGCTTCCCGAAAAATGTATCCGACACTAAATTGGAATAGTCATTTTTGAGTTTTGTGGAAGTTTAGCAGCATTCTATCCCCTTATCATATCTTGGACTCGACTTCCTTTGCATCACATAAAATTTCGGGTTGTAAGTAGAGTAGGGAATCCGCATACTACCCAATCTCCTATTAGAGGAAGTCGTGGAGCCTTGCTTTTGAATTAGAACGGCACCAACTTTCCAAACCTCATATTTAACCTTAAATAGTGCTTTCATGATTGGAGTAGGGAAGGTGAAGGAACCATGGCCGCAGAATATATGGGACCAAGCCAACCCCTAGTCTCGGGCAACACTTGTGTAGAGTGAATTGTGCAGCATTTCGACTGAAATTACATCTGACCCTTAATGTGAATTGTGCAGCATTTCGATTGAAATTACATAACTCTGACTTTTGAATGAAGATTGCAGCCTTCCAACCGAATTTATATCATTTAGACTTAGGCGTGAAGACTGCAGCCTCTTTGACCGAAATTACATCACCTAATGCTTGGAGTGAATACTACAGCCTTCTAACTGGAATTATATCACTCTAAATTTCAAATGAAGACTGCAACATTCATACCAAATTTACATCATTCGGACTTTGGGGTGTAGACTATGATATTTTTTACCGAAATTATATCACCTGACGCTTGGAGTGAATACTGCAACCTTTCGACTAGAATTACATCACTCTAACTTTTGAATGAAGACTGTAGTCTACCGATCTGGATTTTCGGGTGAAGACAGCAACCTCATTGGCCGGAATTACAACACCTGATGCTTGAAGTGAATACTGCAGCCTTTTGACTGGAATTACATCACTCTAACTTTTGAATGAAGATTCTGGCATTCTGACCAGATTTACATCATTCAGACTTTGGGATAAAGACTACAACCTCTTTGATCGGAATTACAACACCTGACTCTTGGAGTGAATACTGCAGCATTTTAACAGAAATTACATAACTCTGACTTTTAAATAAAGACTGCGGCCTTCCGATCGGATTTACATTATTCAGACTTTGGGGTGAAGATTGCGGCCTCTTTGACCGGAATTACATCACTTGACGCTTAGAGTGAATACTGCAGTCTTTCGACTGAAATTACATCACTCTGACTTTTGAATGAAGATTGATTCCTTCTTACCAAATTTACATATTTTGGACTTCGGGATGAAGATTAAGGCCTTTTTGGCCGGAATTACACCACCTAATGCTTGTAGTGAATACTGCAGCCTTTCGACTAGAATTACACCATTTTGACTTTTGAATGAAGACTACAGGCTTCCAATAAGATTTACATCATTCGGACTTTAGGGTGACGACTTTGACCTCTTTGATAGGAATTACATCACCTGACGCTTGAAGTGAATACTGCACCCTTTCGATTGAAATTACATCATTTTGAATGAACACTGAGGCCTTCCGATCGAATTTACATCATTCGTACTTTAGGGTGAAGACTGCAACCTCTTTGACCGAAATTACATCACATGAAGCTTGGAGTGAATACTGCAGCCATTCGACTGGAAATACATCACTCTGACTTTTGAATGAAGATTGTGGCCTTTCGACAAGTTTTACATCATTCGGACTTTGGGGAGATGAATGTAGCCTCTTTGACCAGAATTACATCACCTGACTCTTGGAGTGAATAGTGCAGCATTTTGACTGAAATTACATTACTCTGACTTTTGAATGTAGATTGTCGCCTTCTAACCAAATTTATATCATTCAGACTTAGGGTTGAAGACTGCGGCCTCTTTGACCGAATTACATCACCTGACGCTTAGAGTGAATAGTGCAGCCTTTCGATTGGAATTACATCACTCTGACTTTTGAATGAAGATTGTGGCCTTCTAACCGAATTTACATCATTCAGACATCGGGGTGAAGATTGAGGCCTTTTTTACCGAAATTACATCACCTGATGCTTGGAGTGAATACTGCAGCCTTTTGACTAGAATTACATCGCTCTGACTTTTAAATGAAAATTACGGCCTTCCGATCGAATTTACATCATTCAGATGTTTTCAGTGAAGACTGCGGCCTCTTTGGCCAGAATTACATCACATGACGCTTGAAGTGAATAGTACAGCCTTTCGATTGGAATTACATTAGTCTGACTTTTGAATGAAGATTGCGGCCTTCTAACTGGATTTAGATCATTCAGAATTTGAGGTGAAGACTGTAGCCTTTTTGACCGGAGTTACATCACTTGACGCTTGGAGTGAATACTGTAGCCTTTCGACTAGAATTACATCACTCTAACTTTTGAATGAAGACTGCAGCCTTCCGATCGGATGTACATCATTCGGACTTTCGGGTGAAGACTGCGACCTCTTTGGCCGGAATTACATCACCTGACTCTTGGAGTGAATACTCCATCCTTTTGACTGGAATTATATCACTCTAACTTTTGAATGAAAATTGTGGCCTTCCGACCAGATTTACATCATTCGGATTTTGGGATGAAGACTGCAGCCTCTTTGATCTGAACTACATCACCTGACTCTTGGAGTGAATACTGCAGCATTCAACTGAAATTACATCACTCTGACTTTTGATTGAAGACTGCAGCCTTCCGACCGGATTTACATTATTCAAACTTTTGGGTGAATATTGCGCCTATTTGACCTGAAATACATCACCTATTTCTTAGAGTGAATACTATAGTCTTTCTACTAGAGTTACATCACTCTGAATTTTGAATGAAGATTGTGGCCTTCATACTAGATTTACATATTTCAAACTTTGGGGGTGAAGACTACGACCTTTTGACCAGAATTACATCACCTGACACTTGGAGTGAATACTTCAGCCTTTTGACTAGAATTACATCATTCTGACTTTTGAATAAAGACTACAGGCTTCCGACTAGATTTACATCATTCGGAGTTTAGGGTGAAGACTTCGTCCTCTTTGGCCGGAATTACATAACCTGATGCTTGTAATGTATACTGCAGCATTTCGACTGAAATTACATCACTATGACTTTTAAATGAAGAATGTGACCTTCCGATCGGATTTATATCATTCAGACTTTGGGGTGAAGACTACAACCTCTTTGACAGTAATTACATCACTTGACGCTTGCAGTGAGTGTTGCAGCCTTTCAACTGGAATTACATCACTTTGACTTTTGAATAAAGACTGCGGCCTTCCGGTCGATACATCATTCGGACTTTGGGGTGAAGACAACAACTTTTTTTTATCGAAATTACATCACATGATGCTTGGTGTGAATACTGCAGCCTTTTGACTAGAATTACATCACTCTGGCTTTTGAATAAGGATTGTGGCCTTCCGAATAGATTTACATCATTCCAATTTTGGGGTGAAAACTGTGACCTCTTTGACCAAAATTACATCCCATGACACTTTGAGTGAGTTCAACTGAAATTACATCACTTTGACTTTTGAATTAAGCTTGCGGCATTCCGACCAGATTTACATCATTTTGACTCTTTAATGCGGATCTCATGGCTGGATTATTTCTTCTTCGTTATTTTTCTAGACTCTTAGTGTTAGGTTGTACCTTTTACTTTCATGCCCTTATGGCATTTTTCCTTTAATTATGGCTCTCATATCCAGTGTTGTGTCTTTCTAAAAATTGAATTTTGACTAAAACTTTTTATATATCCAAAATATTGTGAACTCAATGTCATGAAATATTCGCTTTGAGCGAAGTTCTTCGACCGTCTCTAGCGCATTGCATTTGCTCTTTGTCTGTCATTGGTGAAATTTTTTAGACCCCCTCGAATATTTGCCCAGTTGCATATTTGGATCGGCTGACTCTCATACCAATTTGTGTTAAAAGAATTATTGAGTTCCTCTCAAAAATGCTTCCAGTTTATGAGCTTAGGCTGGCTAATCCTTTGAGCTGAGATGTTGATGGAAGTTTTGGGATCTTCTCAAGAATTCTGATCCAGTTTATACTTTGTGAGGCGATCATTTGAACTCATGATGTATTTGAGGCTTTCTAAGGGTTTCTTTAGTTTTTCATTTTGTACGACCGAGCTTGAAGAGCATCTACGTATCTCATCTCGGGAATCAGGTCAAAATGTAGTTCAGAAACAGAGTTGGTTGATTTTTGTAATGGTGTGACTGAGTCCGAATGGACGCCTACGTATCCCTTTTTGGGAATCAGGTCATTGTGTAGTTCATATTAGGAATGATTGATTTGGTAATAATGTGATCGAGTCCGAAATGAACGCCTACGTTTCCCCTTTTGGAAATTAGGTCCTCACGTTGTACGTTATAATTAATGATTGATTTGGGTAAAGATATGACCAAATCCGAAATGGATGCCTACGTATCCATTTTTGGGAATTACTTCATTGTGTAGTTTATACAAGGAAATGGGGGTTTGATAATAATGCGACCGAGTCTGAAATAGACGCCTATGTATCCCTTTTTTTTTAGAATCAGGTCCTCGCGTAGTTCATTACAAGGAATATTTGTTTTTAATGCAATTACAAGCAAATAATTGCAATTAGCAAAAGAAAAATGTGATTATAAGTAAAAGAAATGTGATTACAAGTAAAACGGTATTACAATTGAGAGGTGTGTCTTCACGCGTAGTTTCTCTTGATGGCATCTGAATTGATTACTTTGGGCCACTCTTGGACATCCATCTCTGCGAGGACGACATCACCTGACGCTTGGAGTGAATACTGCAGCCTTTTGACTGAGATTACATCACTCTGACTTTTAAATGAAGATTGTGGCCTTCTGACCAGATTTACATCATTCGAACTTTGGGATGAAGACTACAACCTCTTTGATCGGAATTACATCACCTGACTCATGGAGTGAATACTGCAGCATTTCAACTCAAATTACATCACTCTGGCTTTTGAATGAAGAATGCGGCCTTCCGATCGAATTTACAAGAATTACATCACATGACGATTGGAGTGAATACTGTAGCATTTCGACATCATTCGGACTTTGGTGTGAAGACTACATCCTCTTTGAACAAAATTACATCACCTGACTCCTGGAGTGAATAGTGCAGCATTTCGACTGAAATTACATAACACTAACTTTTGAATGAAGATTGCGGGCTTCCAATCGAATTTATATCATTCAGACTTAGGCGTGAAGACTGCAGCCTCTTTGATCGAAATTACATCACCTAATGCTTGGAGTGAATACTACAGCCTTCTAACTGGAATTATATCACTCTAAATTTCGAATGAAGAATGCAACATTCATACCAAATTTACATCATTCGGACTTTGGGGTGTAGACTATGACATTTTTTATCGAAATTACATCACCTGATGCTTGGAGTGAATACTGCAACCTTTCGACTAGAATTACATCACTCTAACTTTTGAATAAACACTACAGCTTTTCGACCGGATGTACATCATCCGGAGTTTCGGGTAAAGACTGCGACCTATTTGGTCGGAAATACAGCAGCTAACGCTTGAAGTGAATACTGCAGCCTTTTGCCTGGAATTACATCACTCTAACTTTTGAATGAAGATTCTGGCCTTCTGACCAGATTTACATCATTCAGACTTTGGGATAAAGACTACAACCTCTTTGATCGGAATTACACCACCTGACTCTTGGAGTGAATACTGCAGCATTTTAACAGAAATTACATCACTCTGACTTTTAAATAAATACTGCGGCCTTCCGATCGGATTTACATTATTCAGACTTTGGGGTGAAGATTGCGGCCTCTTTGACCGGAATTACATCACTTGACGCTTAGAGTGAATACTGCAGCCTTTCGACTGAAATTACATCACTCTGACTTTTGAATGAAGATTGATTCCTTCTTACCAAATTTACATATTTTGGACTTCGGGATGAAGATTAAGGCCTTTTTGGTCGGAATTACACCACCTAATGCTTGTAGTGAATACTGCGACATTTCGACTAGAATTACACCATTTTGACTTTTGAATGAAGACTACAGGCTTCCAATAAGATTTACATCATTCGGACTTTAGGGTGACGACTTTGACCTCTTTGATAGGAATTACATCACCTGACGTTTGAAGTGAATACTGCACCCTTTCGATTGAAATTACATCATTTTGAATGAACACTGAGGCCTTCCGATCGAATTTACATCATTCGTACTTTAGGGTGAAGACTGCAACCTCTTTGACCGAAATTACATCACATAAAGCTTGGAGTGAATACTGCAGCCATTCGACTGGAAATACATCACTCTGACTTTTGAATGAAGATTGTGGCCTTCCGACAAGTTTTACATCATTCGGACTTTGGGGAGATGAATGTAGCCTCTTTGACCGGAATTACATCACATGACTCTTGGAGTGAATAGTGCAGCATTTTGACTGAAATTACATTACTCTGACTTTTGAATGGAGATTGCCGCCTTCTAACCGAATTTACATCATTCAGACTTAGGGTTGAAGACTGCGGCCTCTTTGACCAGAATTACATCACCTGACGCTTAGAGTGAATAGTGCAGCCTTTCGATTGGAATTACATCACTCTGAATTTTGAATGAAGATTGTGGCCTTCTAACCGAATTTACATCATTCGGACATCGGGGTGAAGATTGAGGCCTCTTTGACCGAAATTACATCACCTGATGCTTGGAGTGAATACTGCAGCCTTTTGACTAGAATTACATCGCTCTGACTTTTAAATGAAAATTATGGCCTTCCGATCGAATTTACATCATTCAGACGTTTTAAGTGAAAACTGCGGCCTCTTTGGCCAGAATTACATCACATGACGCTTGAATTGTATAATACAGTCTTTCGATTGGAATTACATTACTCTGACTTTTGAATGAAGATTGCGGCCTTCTAACTGGATTTAGATCATTCAGAATTTGAGGTGAAGACTGTAGCCTTTTTGACCGGAGTTACATCACTTGACGCTTGGAGTGAATACTGCAGCCTTTCGACTAGAATTACATCACTCTAACTTTTGAATGAAGACTGCGGCTTTAAGATTGAATTTACAAGAATTACATCACATGAGGCTTGGAGTGAATATTGTACCCTTTCGATTGGAGACACATCATTCTGACTTTTAAATGAAGATTGCGGTCTTCCGACAAGTTTTACATCATTCGGACATTAGGGTGAAGACTATATCCTCTTTGACCAGAATTACATCACCTTACTCTTGGAGTGAATAGTGCCGCATTTCGACTGAAATTACATAACTCTAATTTTTGAATGAAGATTGCGGCCTTCCAACTGAATTTATATCATTCAGACTTAGGCGTGAGGACTGCGGCCTCTTTGGCCGAAATTACAACACCTAATGCATAGTGTGAATACTACAGCCTTCTAACTGGAATTACATCACTCTAAATTTTGAATGAAGACTGCAACCTTCATACCGAATTTACATCATTCGGACTTTGGGGTGTAGACTACGACCTTTTTTACCGGAATTACATCACCTGACACTTGGAATGAATACTGCATTCTTTCGACTAGAATTACATCACTCTAACTTTTGAATGAATACTGCAGCGCAGCCTACCGACTGGATGTACATCATTCGGACTTTCGGGTGAAGACTGCGACCTCTTTGGCCGAAATTACAGCACCTGACGCTTGGAGTGAATACTACAGCCTTTTGACTGGAATTACATCACTCTGACTCTTGAATGATGATTGTGGCCTTCTAACCAGATTTACATCATTTGGACTTTGGGATGAGACTACAACCACTTTGATCGGAATTACATCACCTGACTCTTGGAGTGAATACTTCAGCATTTCAACTGAAATTACATCACTCTGACTTATGAATGAAGATTGCTGCCTTCCGATCAAATTTACAAGAATTACATCACATGACGTTTGGAGTGAATAATGTATCCTTTCAACACGACATACATCACTCTGACTTTTGATTGAAGATTGTGGCCGTCCGATAAGTTTTACAACATTCGAACTTTGGGGTGAAGTCTATATCCTCTTTCACCAAAATTATATCACCTGACTCTTAGAGTGAATTGTGCAGCATTTCGACTGAAATTACATAACTCTGACTTTTGAATGAAGATTGCGGCCTTCCAACCGAATTTATATCATTTAGACTTAGGTGTGAAGACTGCGGCCTCTTTGACCGAAATTACATCACATGATGCTTGGAGTGAATACTACAGCCTTCTAACTGGAATTACATAACTCTAAATTTTGAGTGAAGACTGCAACCTTAATTCCGAATTTACATCATTCGGACTTTGGGGTGAAGACTATGACCTTTTTTACCGGAATTACATCACCTGACGCTTAGAATGAATACTGCAGCCTTTCAACTAAAATTACATCACTCTAACTTCTGAATGAAGACTGCAGCCTACCGACTGGATGTACATCATTCGGACTTTCGGGTGAAGACTGCGACCTCTTTGGCCGGTATTACAGAACTTGACGCTTGGAGAGAATACTACAGCCTTTTGACAGAAATTACATCACTCTGACTTTTGAATAAAGAATGTGGCCTTCTAACCAGATTTACATCATTTGTACTTTGGTTTGAAGACTACAACCTCTTTGATCGAAATTACATCACCTGATCTTGGAGTGAATACTGCAGCATTTCAACTGAAATTAAATCACTCTGACTTTTAAATGAAGATCGCGGCCTTCCAACTGGATTTACATTATTCAGACTTTGGGGTGAATATTGTGGCCTCTTTGACCGAAATTACATCACTTGACGCTTGGAGTGAATATTGCAGCCTTTCAATTGGAATTACATCATTCTGACTTTTGAATGAAGATTGTGACCTTCTAACTGAATTTACATCATTCAGACTTCGGGGTGAAGATTGAGGCCTTTTTTTACTGGAATTACATCACCTGATGCTTGGAGTGAATACTACAGCCTTTCAACTAGAATTACATCATTCTGACTTTTGAATGAAGACTACAGGCTTCCTACAATATTACATCATTCGGATTTTACGGTGAATACTTTGGCCTCTTTGGCAGGAATTACATCACTTGACGCTTGGAGTGAATACTACAACCTTTCAATTGGAATTACATCATTTTTAATGAAGACTGAGGCCTTCCGATCGAATTTACATCATTCATACTTTTGGGTGAAGACTGCAACCTCTTGACATGAATTATATCACATGAAACTTGTAGTGAATATTGCAGCCTTTCGACTGGAAATACTTCACTCTGACTTTTGAATGAAGACTGTGGCCTTCCAACAAGTTTTACATCATTCGGACTTTGGTGAGAAGACTGTAGCCTCTTTGACTGGAATTACATCACCTGACTCTTGGAGTGAATAGTGCATCATTTAGACTGAAATTATATCACTCTGACTTTTGAATGAATATTGTCGCCTTCTAACCGAATTTACATCAGTTAGACTTAGGGTTGAAGACTGCGACCTCTTTGACCGGAATTACATCACCTGACGCTTAGAGTGAATAGTGTATCCTTTCGATTGGAATTATATCACTTTGACTTTTGAATAAAAATTGTGTCCTTCTAACTGAATTTACATCATTCGGACGTCGGGGTGAAGATTGAGGCCTTTTTGACCGAAATTACATCACCTGATGCTTGGAGTGAATACTGCAGCCTTTCGACTAGAATTACATCACTCTAACTTTTAAATGAAAACTGCGGTCTTCCGATCGGATTTACATCATTCAAACGTTTGAGTGAAGACTGCGGCCTCTTTGGCTAGAATTACATCACCTGATGCTTGGAGTGAATACTACAACCTTCTAACTGGAATTACATCACTCTAATTTTAAATGATGACTGCAACCTTCATACCAAATTTACATCATTTGGACTTTAGGGTGAAGACTACGACTCTTTTTACCGAAATTACATCACCTGACTCTTAGAGTGAATATTGCAGCCTTTCGACTAGAATTACATCACTCTAACTTTTGAATGAAGACTGCAGCCTTCCGATCGGATGTACATCATTCGGACTTTCGGATGAAGACTGCGATCTCTTTGGCCGGAATTACATCACCTGACTCTTGGAGCGAATATTGCATCATTTTTACTGGAATTATGTCACTCTAACTTTTGAATGAAAAATGTGGCCTTCCAACCAGATTTACATCATTCAGATTTTGGGATGAAGACTGCAGCCTCTTTGATCTGAACTACATCACCTGACTCTTGGAGTGAATACTGTAGTATTTCAACTGAAATTACATCACTCTGACTTTTGATTGAAGACTGCGGCCCTCCGACCGGATTTACATTATTCAAACTTTTGGGTGAAGATTGCACCTCTTTGACATGGACACAGGTGCTACTTCTCACATGACATCCGTACAATGTAATCTCTCGTCTTATTTCAATTTGAGCAAAAATCGTGGCATAATTTTTTATAATTGTAATTCAATTCCAATTCATGGTTATGGTCACATAAATTTATCTCCCCCGAACCCATCTTTAGCCTTGAAAAATGTCCTTCATGCTTCTCACTTAATTAAAAATTTAGTGTATGTTCAAAAATTTACAACTGATAATTGAGTTTCTCGATGGGAATACCTCTAATGAGATGCGATAGTAGGGGCGAGCTCTATCCCATCACCACCACCACCACTAAACAAGCCACACCATCAACGTTTGCCGCCTTATCACCTTCCTTATGGCATGCGCGTTTGGGTCATCCGGAAGCATCTGTTCTTTCCTCCCTTAAAAACAATAAATTTATTGAGTATAATAGTACGCGTATTACTAATGTTTGTCCTTCCTGTTCGCTTGGGAAACATATTAAATTATTGTTTGTTGCCTCCAATTCTAGTACTTTATTGTCATTTGATATTATTCATAGTGATTTGTGGACATCTCCCATTTTGAGCTCTTTGGGCCACCATTATTATGTGTTATTTTTGGATGATTATTCTAATTTTTTGTGGACGTTTCCGTTATTTAAAAAGTCTCAAGTTTATTCCACATTCCTATAATTTAGAGCATTCATCCGTACCCAATTTGAACGAGGAATTAAAAACATTCAATGTGATAATGGAAGGGAATTTGATAATGGGTCATTTAGAGAATTTTGTAAAAGCCGAGAGAAAAATACGCACAGTTAATAATATTGTTCGAACATTACTAGCACATGCTTCATTACCACCTTCATTTTGGCATCATGCATTACAAATGGCTACTTACCTTCTTAACATACTCCCTAGAAAATGATTAGCATACCAATCTCCACTCAAAATTCTTTATCACAAAGATCTGTCGTATTCTCAGCTTAGGGTGTTTGAGTGTTTATTCTATCCTCTCTTTTCCTCCACTACAATAAACAAATTACAAGTCCGCTCTACCGCTTGTGTGTTTTTGGATTATCCGTCTAATCATCGTGGTTACAAATGTTATGATTTATCCTCTAATAAAATTATAATTAGTCGTTTGTCATTTTTTGATAAAACCCAATTTCCGTTTGCTAAATTGCATAATTCCGTGTCTAATTCTTATAATTTTCTGGAGGATGGGCTCTCACCTTATGTGGTCCACCATTTTATCCGGCCCACATCTCAGGATTTGGACTAGCAGACATCGGCATGCCCAATATTTACTGTCCAAAACCTTCCCGTTATCAAATTCAGTCAGCAGGCCCTGCCTGTTGGCCCAGCTCATACCGTCACCGAGCCACTTCCAGCAGCCTCATTGCATGCTGGCCCAAATTCCGCCTTCCTTGATTTTTGGCCAGCAGGCCCACTACTTGCTGGCCCAACCTAGTCCAGCCATCATCGACCCACTGTGATCCCAACCCGAATCTAGGCCGACACCGTATCTCCTAGAGTCCACATCGTCTACTCATGTCCAACCCATTATTACTCTGGGATAGGGGCCCGTTACTCGTAGCCAACGGGGTATCTTCAAACCAAAATGACATTTTAATCTTAACTCTAATATCACTAAATCACCCTTACCATGTAATCCCGTGTCTGCCCTTCGTGACATGAATTGGAAAATGGCCATGGATGATGAATATAATGCTTTTTATTAAAAATAAAATATGGGAGTTGGTGCCACGTCTGCCTGGTGTCAATGTGATTCATTCTGTGTGGATTTTTACTCATAAGAAAAAATGTGATGGTTGTTTTGAGAGGCATAAGGCCCGTGTTATAGGTGATGGAAAAACTCAATAGGTTGGCGTGGATTGTGAAGAGACATTTAGTCTGGTGGTCAAACCGGCAACTATTCGCATTGTTCTCAGTCTAGCTCTCTCAAAAGCATGGCTAATCCATCAACTGGACGTAAAAAAGGCATTCTTACACGGCGAACTTAAGGAAACTGTATACATGCATCAACCCTTGGGTTTCAGGGACCCCGATCATCCAAACCATGTGTGCTTGCTTAGAAAGTCCTTATATGGGCTAAAACAAGATACTCGGGCCTGGTACAAAAGATTTATATATTATGTGTCTACTCTTGTGTTTTCGTACAGCAAGTCTGATCATTCTTTGTTCATCTATCGTCACGGTACTTCTATAGCATATATTATGTTATATGTGGATGATACTATATTGACTGTTTTGTCTGACAAATTGCGTAAGCCTATCATAACTCTTCTCAGCTCAGAATTTGCTAAGAAAGACTTGGGGCCATTGAGCTATTTTTTAGTATAGATGTCACTCGTTATGCAGGTGGTCTCTTTCTACCCCAGAGGAAGTATGCAGCAGAGATTATTAAACGTGCTGGCATGTTATCATGTAAGTCATCTCCTACTCTGATTGACACTAAATCGAAGCTGAGTGTTACTTCTAGCACCCCGTATGAGGATCCCTCCCACTATCAGAGACTTGCGGGGGCTCTTCATTATCTTACGTTTACGAGGTCCAATATTACTTATGCAATGCAGTATGTGTGTTTATTTATGCATGATCCGAGGGAAGAACATATGTACGCTCTCAAACACATTGCGCGTTACATTCAGGGCACTCTTGATTATGGTTTACACTTATATCCATCCTCGGTATCTACTCTCGTGTCTTATACAAATGTTGATTGGGGTGGATGTCCAGATACCAGGCGTTCGACATTTGGTTATTGTATGTTTCTTGGTGATAACTTGGTCGGCTAAACGCTAGGCCACTTTGTCGCGTTCCAGCGCGGAGGCTGAATATCGAGGGGTATCCAATGTGGTGTCTGAGTCCTGTTGGTTGCGTAACCTCCTCTTAGAGCTTCATTTTCCTATTAAGAAAGCTACATTGGTCTATTGTGATAATGTTAGTGTGATATATCTTTCGGGGAATCCTGTTCACCATCAGCGCACTAAACATATCGATATGGATATTCACTTTGTTCGCGAAAAGGTAGCCCGTGAACAAGTATGTGTCTTGCATGTCCCCTCACGTTATCAAGTTGCTGACATGTTTACTAAGGGTCTTCCCTTAGTTCTGTTTGAAGATTTTAGGGACAGTCTCAGCGTACGACGATCGCCTGCTACGACTGCGGGGGTGTGATAGAATATATGAAAATATATTTTTTTGGTATAATTAGTGATTGTGTATATCTATAATTAGTGTAGCAATCTTTTATATTAGTTAGGTAAATATTTAATTTCTGTAATTATAATGTAGAATTACTAGTGTATATTATGTGTATAAACTTTTTACATTAATAAAAATAATCAAGATATTATTCTCTTTCAATCGATTTAAATTTAGACTATTGGTTTTATGTTTATGTTTCTAATCACGATTAGAGTAATTTGGATCGGAGGGAATATTTTGTTATAATGAAACCAATTTTGCTTACCTATCAAGTTGCCATCCAAAGTGTAGTACCCTAAGTTAGAGATAAGAAAAGAACAAACCATAAATAATGGAGAGGACCAATAACATGAGCAATATTTGCTGGCAAAATGTGACAGAACTATAGCTATAGCTAGATCGAATATTTTATCAACTTTTAAGATCCCAACATATATAGCAAAAAAAGCAGCTATCGCACATGTGATTGCTGATTGTAATCAAACACCTAAGATATACTACTACTCCTATCATATATGTACCACTGACCGTACTATATATATCTATCATCTATCCATATTTGAGGCCAATTAAATTAGGGTTTCAGCTGAGCTTTCTGAATATATGTATACTACCTTCTCCTGTTATAACCTATATTCTTGTAACCCTACGTGACTTGTAAAAGACTCAAAAGTAAATAACCAATAATTTCTTATCATATGCCACCAATAATTAATTCATATCTGAAACAAATAAACCAGTTAAAGTTCTCAGAAGAAATACATATATAGTAGTAAATTTTGAATATTTACATCTTAAACATAGCAATGAATGTAATTACACAATTTGTCTTTCTCTGACACTTAATATTAAAATAAATGAAAAATAATTTGCTCGGAATCTCAAAAGAAATAACTAGAAATATCCTTATTTATAATATAGTAAAAAACGTTCACGATAAGAAAAAATGTATTTGTCTAACAACTTTTTTTTGTCATATATTGGATGTTGTTGACAAAAGTATTCTTCGCAACAACAAAAGTTGTTGCATGTCGTTGCAATAACCTCCAATGCGAAAAGTTTTCGCAACAAGTTTTTTTTATTGTCATTTACGTTTTTTAACAACAATATATTAAATTTTTATTGTCATTTACTTTTTTGCAAAAATTTTGTTGCCAATTTTATACTTTCTTGTAGTGGTACTTTGACTGGAAACTAGAAAATTTATTCTTATATATCCTTTACTACAAATATCAAATTCTAATCAATTTTAATTTCTTACTCCAATGTTGAATTAGTCTTCCAACATAAACAATTCAGATATACAAATTGTTGGAAATTTGTCTTTGGTGGGGAGGTGCGTCCACCCATATTTAATGACTTAAACACTAGGATTTCGCATGTTGGAGGCTCTGTCTCTTCACACGTGTATAATCTACTAAGTGAGTAGATGACCGTAGGGCCAAGGATCGTCAAATTTCGTTGAGAAATGAAAGAGATATTTATCCACGAAGTAAGGTGTTTGAGGCATGGAAATGTGTTGTGGACAAATCTACCACATCGATGGAAAAATGAAGAATTGTTCTCTTTATAAGTCTCAAAATTGGCTAAGGGTTTGGGACCCCAAAGGGTAACACATGTGTTTGAAGGAGGGAGGACCTAGATGTACTTGGGTTCAAGGTTAAGTCCACGTGCGCCGCCGCGCGCCCGTCCCGTCCCGTCCGAGCTTGGGTCGTGGGTCGTGGGCGGCCTTGGACTTCTTATGATATTATCTCTTTGGACCCCAAATTACTTAATATTTACAGTTTGGTCCCTGGAGTTTTTGAAAAGCTGAAATTGGGAACGACGGAAGGCAGAAAGTTTCTGCCTGCTGTTGGAGTTGATTTTTGGAGCGTTAAAACTCCATTAATCTGCACCTTAACTCCTCTCTACCATTACTTGGCAGTTGAGGAGTCCCCCCCCTTATGTATATTGGAGCATTTTGGCTCAATTGCAGAGACTATAATAAACTACATAGAGACAAAACAGAAGAGAAACAGATCACTCCAAAATGTGAGCACAAACAGTGAATAGAAAACCCTTCATTCCTTTTCCGTTCTTCAGCAAGTCCTTTCGTGTTTTATTTTATTCATCAGAATCAACCTATTTGCTTTGTAGTGTTGATTAGTTGTTGTTTTATCTTGGGAGACTATTACCCGTTAACGTAAAAGCATATATACGGGGCAATCTTGCCTTAAAGACAGAGAGTCATCTCTCGACTCAGCCACAGTTATAACAATCCAGATTTAGTGTTTCTTCATTTCAGGTTATCAAGATTCAAGACTCATCAAGCTTGCGGCAGTTCTGAATTGCCTATTTGTTTATTCTTTCGAACACTTGTAATATTTATTTACTTTCCGTACTGCTTTACATATCTAACACAAACATGAAACAACTGTATATCTTATCTGGAACTTAGAAATAACTAAGTCTTGAAAATGTAACTTTAACTATTTATTTCCAGCTTGTTTTTATAATTTAACTTTGAATTAAATACTTTTTTAGCAATTTGTTTTTCTTGAAAAAAGAAAAACTTTGAACCTATTTTTTTGTCCGACATGAATCCAGGCACCAGCCTCATTTAATTTGGAAAAGTTAAAATAGCAAGTTGGATTGTCGGAATGGATACAAGGACAAGTGCAAATTTTGGGGTGTTCCCAAGGAATATATGCAAAGATATCTGCATTGGCTCCCTCATCCTCGTGTCATGATTTACCCAATTAACAATCAGTTACGTAATGTTTTTTTTTTAAAAGAACTTTTACTCAGATTAAAAAATAAACAACTATAGTTAGCTGATACTCTAAATTGAATCGTGATAAACTATTGAACATTGAGTGGTAGTTCAATTTAACATAAGAGAATTCATTATATATATATATATAGTATAATTTTTCACAAACAAAATTTGGGTGAATTCTGCCCCTCTAGCTCCGATCCTGGTTCAATAACATAAATATTACTATCTTGTATATTAAATGTGCAAGATGTACTAACCAAAGCACTTTCTTTTCTCTTTAATCTTTACTTTTTCCTGCCTTCCCCACCAAAAAAAATTCAAAGAATTTATTCAGGTGAACTATCTACAAAAATAAACTTATAACACATGGGTAATTTGAAATTATAATTTTTTTCCTTTGACAAAAAAAAAATTCATCAGTCTCAGTTTATGTGATGGTGTTTGACTTGATGTAGTTTAAGAAAATATAAAGATTTTTGAAGCTTGTGATAAAAAATAAGTAATAGATATTTGTGTGGTTGTAAATCATTTTATTAACAATAAATTGAATATTTTAAAGTTAAATTATAACCAAATACAGAAATACTATATCATTTATTTTGAAATTAACTAAAAAAATATCACGTAAATTGAAATAGATGAAGCATTAGTATAACTAAACAGGTGTGATAAAGTAGGAGAATTTTGCACAAGAGGAAGGCAACGGCTAGTCGTGGAGTTGCACAATCCACACAGTACACCTGATCTACAGATAAGTTTAAGATAATTTTGGAGAAATAGTACTTCCTTTGAATTATCCCAAAAGTTACACTGTTCTTCCTAGATTTGCTTCCTGAGCAATGGAAAAAAGATTTGGTAGAAATCTAAAGCTGCAAGTGTATCTGTCTATAATAATTAACTGCTGGCCCGGCAACTTATATCAAATTTTAAAAAAAAGTAAATTATTTGGTCCGGACATTTGAGAGATTGATTTTACAATTTATTACAAATATTATTTTAATTATTATATTAACCTTTAACATGAAATTGATAATGCGAATAAAATTTATATTAATATTTTCTTCAATTCAAATGGTAACCGAGAAAACAATTTTTCCTATACCATATACATTGGGTGCTAGTCACTAGGAAAAACGTGTGTACATTAGGGTTTGATGATCCCGTGGTCCATGCAAGATGACCAAAATATTTATATATGAAGGAGATAAATATGAAAAAGAAGAAGAAAGCGACTCAAAATATTTCACACTTCGTTATGTCCGATCTTGTTCACTTTTATTTTACTTTTCTAATTTTTATTTAAAAAGAAAGAATGTCTTGGATTTTGATTGTATTTGCTGAATATCCTCTAAGCTTAAAGGATTTTACTTTCTCTCCCCCAAAAAAAGGCACAATTAATTTTGAAATCCAGCTAAGAATGTATTAGGCTAAACTTATAAATTGGTTAAATCGGCTTATGATATTTTTGGTTTACCTAGGTGTCTGGTTACTTTTAAATGTCATAAATTGATCACCCCAACTTATTATTTTTTAGCTTATAAGTACTTTTAGATCTCATTCTGAATCTGAATGCACATCTAAATATTAATATGTACATTATGATTTAGATGTTTGAATCTGAATACACGCATGAATATTAAGATGTTGTATTAAGATATAAATGCTAAATAATTAAGACTGTTTATTTTCTCATTATCTGAATATATAAAACTTGTCTTCATTTAAAAATTAATATATATAAAATACTAAATTAATTTTATATTAAATTAATAAATATTTTTAAAAAATCATGTGATAGTTGAAGGTGATGATGGTTGGCGACAGTGGTTGTAGTGTTGAATTGTGTTGGGTGGTGGTAGTGGTTCTTGGTAATAACTAGTAGTTATGGTGGTTGACAATAGTGATTAATAGTGGTTGTTGATTGTGATAGCAGATGGCGGCAACTAAAAATTGGGTGGACGATAGTGATAGTTAATAGTGGTGGTGAATGATAATGTTGGTTGTCGGTTGACAATATATAGTAGTGGCTGGTTGTGATGATTGTCGTTAATGATGGTGGTTAGTGGTGATGATTGTAAATGGTAACGCCTAATGGTAGTGTCAGTTGACTTAAGTGATTGGCGGTGATGGTGATAGTGGTTTGGTTGATGATGATGATGGTTGTAGGTGATGGGTGGTAGTAGTTGATAATGGCGGGCGGCGGCGGTTATCTGTGAAAATGGATGGAGGAGTAGTAATGAATTGTATGTCATCTTTGTATATTTACGTAGAAATATTTGAATAGACATCTTAATAATATTAAGACTTTGTGTAAATCTTAATCATTCAGGTATATTCAGACTTATTAAGTGATTGTAAAAATTATAAAAATGCACTTAATAATTAAGATTTGAATGATTAAGAATTAAAAAATAAATAAATTTAATGACTGAGATATGAATAATTAAAATTCATACATTCATTAAGTGCAACAAATTAGGTCTTAGTTTGGCCAAGAATTTTATTGTTTTATCCTTGATATTTTCGAGTTGAGATCCCTTCCAATACTTTTCCCTCAAGTATTGTTTGTTGGGAGTTTTTACTCTGTTGTACTTTATAATGCAGTACGGGAAGTATATTACTATTACAAGTATTCGAAAGGATAAACAAAGATTCAATAATTCAACTAGAAATCTAAAATTACAATTGTTGAACAAGAAAACTGGAAAACTGTTTTTGCTGAGTCGAGTGTGGCACTCTGTCCTTAAGACAATATTGGCCCGTATGTATCATTTATACGTCCTGGACAATTTGTCTCCCAAGATAAAACAACAATGGAACAATTGAGCAAAGGAAACTCAAATGCTACCGTGAAGAATATTGAGTAACGAAATAATGCTTGGAAGTTGTAGGAAGAAGAGTTTTCTGCTTGTGTATGCTTCTGTATTTTCGTGTATATGTGAGTCTTAGTGTTAGTGTTCAACAATGGTGTAAGGAGGTGTTTATATAGGTAAGGGAGGGACTGAAAACTGCCTCCATAACAGCCAAATAAATGGCCATTATGGAGGTAGTAAAACCACCAACATAAATGGTGAAAGACCAACGGATTGGCCATTATAGGAGGAGTAATTCAGCCAAAATAAATGGCTGAATTGAGTGCTTGGCGTTACGCTTTGACGTCAAATTACGTACATCTTGAAACTTTAGGGACCAAACTGTACATCTTGAAACTTCAGGGATCAAACTGTACATCTGAAAGAATTCTGGTCCAAACTGTACATCTGAAACTTCTGGGATCAAACTGTACTTTTGGCCCAAAAAGATAATATCAGAAGACCCACAGCCCGTGAGCCCGTGAGCCCATGAACCCGGAACCGGACGGGCGGGCGGCGGCGGCGCGCGTGTGGTCTTTCCTCGAACCGAAGCACATCTAGGTCCTCCCTCCTTTAAACACATGGGATACCCCTTGGGGTCCAAAACCCCAAACCAATTTCGAGTCTTATATACACAACAATTCTTTCTCCCTCTACCGATGAGGGAGAATTGATCACACACCACACTTTTCCATGCTTCAAACACCTTACTTCGTGAACCAATATCTCTTTCATTTCTCAATGAAATTCGATGATTCTTGGCCCTACGGTTATCTACGTACTTAGTAGATCATGCATGTGTGAAGAACCGGATTCTCCAATATGCGTAACACTAGTGTTTAAGCCGTTAAAGTTGGTCGGTCGCAACTCCCGCCAAAGGCTAATTTCCAAAAATCCCCTCTTGAAAGAGATTTTGGCGCACTCACATGGTGTCTTTTCATTTCCAGCAATATTTCAGCGGACCGATGTTGCATAAGGAGAGGTAGCTTCAGCTTTGAACCTTCCATAGTTAAATACCATCGGACTTACTTACTGCGCGGTGAATGTGATGTCTTGAACCGTCAGTGTTTAGTGTAAGCCAAGTCAACGGTACCAACACAACAAATTCCCTTACTCTCTTCTTCGTAATGTTTTGTCCGTTTTGGCCATGGACAACGTCTTGGATTCTTAAGTGCGTTCATTTGAGGCGGCCCGTCCTCGCACTTAAATAGGTGGTCTCCTACAAGGTATCCTGCTATACCCCACTTCACAAGTGTTAGGAACCATTAAAAGTTTCCCAAAGACCTAACCTCAACTTGTTGAGGATCATTCTGAGTTTTGAAAACTTAACCTTTACCCATACTGCAGATAGCACTTAACGTCTATCGCGGGAACGACTTTGGATTTGGTGTTTCTTTTCAGAAATCACTATCCGAAGTGCTCATGCTTCCACTGAAGTGATCAACTGAACCTTTACAACTTAGTTTTCCCATTGAACCAAATTACTGGGATCTCCAGTTAATAAGGTTGGGTTACTACTGTATTGGTCCGTATATTTTGGGTTTTAAGCCCATTCCCCTAGACAGGCAGAACACTTGATCTCCGGGTAGTCCCTTAGTTAGTAAATAAGGAAGTGACACCCGTGATGATCAACTGCCATACGGTCTTATGTCTCCGACAGATCCTGACAGATATGTACAGACGCCGTCATCCGTGTCCTTCCTGAAGCCGACCGTCTAGCCACAGTATATAACTGCTGAAGACACATGTTTCTCCCAATATGGGACGTCCTCTAATGAGTCATGAAGTTACTCAACTTCTTTCATGCTTTGTATAAAGCGATAAACTCCGATACCATCATGAATCGGTCGATACAAGTTTGCTTAGAGGATTTTCCAAGACCCACCATACACATTTACATGTGGCTTTGATGTTCTCCAGATCTGATGTCCAGTTTGCATCACTATGTTCTCCCAGAACCGCTGGACATCCAGAATACCATAATCCGAAGATAAGCGAAAAATTCAGATATCATCATATCCGACTTAATGCCTTCTATTGATCATGTCTTAAGATCATCAGTGAACCTTAGTTCAACTGATCTGTTTGTAGGACGATACCAGGTCGGTTGTAGTATGTACAATACATCGAACTACACATGACATGTGCATATCGCCCCTTGTTTATGGGTGCACCATGATTCCAATCAGTTCTATGATTCATATCCATTGGTGGCTTCAACGAGACTATCAACTATCGACCAGTCCGTTAGATATTTTAGAAATCCAATTCCTAAGATGTCATCTGTGATACCCATATCTTTCATATCGAGACTTTGTTTCAATACGACTTTTACTTTCAGACGGTTGATTCTCCAACTGTTGGCTTTCTAACTTCCGAGTCAATGTTTCTGTGGTCAGATTCATTATTTCTGTTTTATCAAAAACTTTCAGGACCAAAATGTAAACATTTCAGGGACCAAGATGAAAATTCAGGAAGAAGCCCAATAGTCCAGAAAACCAACTCTGATTCTCTTCTTCCAACTCTCCGGTTGGGAAGGCTGTTTCAACATTCATGCCACACAAGACTGCAATGACCCATGATGTTAAGCTACTCCCAGGGGAGCACATGTACAAGTAGCCGAGGCTTTGAACTCGTCAGTAGATCCATCTACTTTGTACTCACTTTTGAGTATCCTTTTTCACAACCCAAAGGTTCTTTTCCCGGAGGAAGATCAACCATTACGCAAGTATGGTTCTATATGAGGAAAATTATTTCTCTCTTTGTAGCTTCTTTCCAAAGCAGAGCTTTTGGAGATGACAATTATTTGTTAATTGTCCATGGTTCATTCTCAACCATACAAGCTAGAAGGACTGAAACAAGTCTTTGTCCCCTTCTTTGCTCCGTCTCGGTTCAACATCTAGAATCCCCGAGTTTTGCAGATCTGGAATATTACGTTCCGGATAGCCAGCAACTTTCGAGTCCTGTAGATACGGAACGTCTAGTTCCGGACAGTCAGGCCCTCGCGGGTTCTTGTTAACCTTGAGCAATTACTCATTTTTCCTTTCCAAGGAAAGTTATCTCCAAAGAATTCAGCATTCTTTGACGCCAAGAGGCGATAAACACTACTGTTATTTGCAGATCCAGTGGATATGTAATCTACAGTCTTAGGTATGAAACCACCCCACATCACAATGTGAGATCCTTTCCGTGTCTCACACGGAGAGTTACCCTTATCCTTATGCGGAGTTCTATTGAGAATCGCATTAGCGGTAAGGATCGTCGTGCCCCACATAATTTGGGCGTACGACTTTGCGCTTGGATAACACCGTTAGACTGAGGTGAGTAATGAGAAGTCGTTTAATAAACGATGCTTCAAATTCTCCCCCTCTATCACTACGAATTTCTCAATCCGTAGGCTTAGTTGATTTTCAACTTCTGCTTTGTAGCGTTTATCCGCTTCAACAACTTCATCTTTGCTTTTCAACAAACAAAGGATTACATACGTTGTACCATCATCAATGAAGGTCACAAAGTACTTGTCTCCCCCCTCTATTTTGTATGAACTTTAAATCACCCAAGTAGGTGTGACTAAGTTCTAGAGGAGCGGTGCTTCTTTCGCTATTCCCTTGACGGAATTTGGAAAGGTGATTTTGCCTCTTCATCTACCTCACATTTATTTTGAGGGTTTATGTCGACAGAAGGCAACAATCTCAACATCGTTAGCTTTTGAATGACTTGTTATTTAACGTGTCTTAATCTATGATGGCATAGATGCATGGATTACAAATATATCATTCATATGGCTATAGACATATTGTACCATTCTTAGTTATTACAGACCTGTTGGACTAGTCTCAAACCAGCTTGACCAACAGCGTCCCTTTAACCAAGTTTGGGACATGTATCACCTCATCTTATAGTGATCCCATTCCCTGAAGTCCTATTGAGGACAACCTCTTCAACCCCTTCTACTTTAGAGGTGGCGTTGCTTCACATGAACAACCTCTTTCCCGTGGTTAGGGCGTAACCGGATCATATGTGATCTGGATACTCTGGCCCACTGCAGTTGCTTTGTAGACTTAGTGTCCAATTTCTTTTCTGCCTTTCTTTAGGCCTTCAGATCATTTCAGACCTGGAAACTCTGGCCCACCTTGCTAGGTGTCCATTACTTTTTCCTATGAAATGAATTCTGGCCCCACTCCTGTCGCTCGGAGGCTTTATATGACTGAGTGTCTAATATCATCATATCAAAGGAATTTTGGCCCACTCCAGTCACCCGGAGGCTTTGTATGACTGAGTATCCAATATCATCCTATCAAATGAATTTTGGCCCACTCTAGTCGCCCGGAGGCTTTGTATGACTGAGCGTCCAATATCATCCTATGAAGGATCTTCTGCCAAATAATATGACAGGCTCAACGTCATTAACTTTTAGACTTCTTCCGTTATGATTGGTGCCCAGATAATTCTTGGCGCTTACTTAAGAGTGGTAACAGTTTTCGCACGGTCAGTGGATCTTTCTCTCTCGTATGTGCGAACATACTTTACACACTTTTAATAATTACACTTAAAAGAACAGATCTTTTTAAGTCGTTTACAAACTCCAATCTTTAAACGGAAAAGAAGAGGAGATTAAGCTTCTGATTTTTAAAGCGTAAGGAATATAAATTATTTTTATATTCCTCCTTACTTTAATCCATTTTTAATCAGACATCATTTAATCTTTATTATTTACAAGTAAGGAAAAATACTTATCCTAATTTCGAATTCTGGCCCACTTCAGTCACTTCATCAGACTGAGTGTCCATTTTCTCCTTACCATTATTCGGATCCTTTGTTTGGGACAGATACATGCCTTCTGTTGCAAGATAGAATAACATCTTCAGTTTTCTCCTCTTGTCCCAGTTGACATCCTCAGGCTCTCGTGAGCGCTTGTTCTCACCAGTCTTGGTAGCGGTGACACCATGAACACGTTCATCATCATCACTCTCTTCTATCAGAAAACTATTGCCATATCCAGATTTGGTCACACAACTTTTGACCGACATCTTTCGAACACTAACAGTAATACTATACAATATTGTCTTAAGTTGTTGGGAGTTTTTACTCTGTTGTACTTTATAATGCAGTACGGGAAATATATTACTATTACAGGTATTCAAAAGGATAAACAAAGATTCAATAATTCAACTAGAAATCTGAAATTACAATTGTTGAATAAGAAAAATTGGAAAAATGTTTTTGCTGAGTCGAGTGTGGCACTCTGTCCTTAAGACAATATTGCCCCGTATGTATCCTTTATACGTCCTGGATAATTTGTCTCCCAAGATAAAACAGCAATGGAACAATTGAGCAAATGAAACTCAAATGCTATCGTGAAGAATATTGAGTAACGAAATGATGCTTGAAAGTTGTAGGAAGAAGAGTTTTCTGCTTGTGTATGCTTCTGTATTTTCGTGTATATGTGAGTCTTAGTGTTAGTGTTCAACAATGGTGTAAGGAGGTATTTATATAGGTGAGGGGGGGACTGAAAACTGCCTCCATAACAGCCAAATAAATGGCCATTATGGAGGTAGTAAAGCCACCAACATAAATGGTGAAAGACCAACGGATTGGCCATTATAGGAGGAGTAATTCAGCCAAAATAAATGGCTGAATTGAGTGCTTGGCGTTTCTACTTTGACTGTCCAAATTATGTACATCTTGAAACTTCAGGGACCAAATTGTACATCTGAAACTTCTGGGATCAAACTGCCCGTGAGCCCGGAGCCTGGAACCCGAAACTCGGAACCGGACGGGCGGGCGGCGGCGGCGCGCGTGTGGTCTTTCCTCGAACCGAAGCACATCTAGGTCCTCCCTCCTTTAAACACATGGGATACCCCTTGGGGTCCCAAACCCCAAACCAATTTCGAGTCTTATATACACAACAATTCTTTCTTCCTCTACCGATGAGGAAGAATTGATCACACACCACACTTTTTCATGCTTCAAACACCTTACTTCGTGAACCAATATCTCTTTCATTTCTCAATGAAATTCGACGATTCTTGGCCCTACGGTTATCTACGTACTTAGTAGATCATGCATGTATGAAGAACTGGATTCTCCAATATGCGTAACACTAGTATTTAAGCCGTTAAAGTTGGTCGGTCGCAACTCCCGCCAAAGGCTAATTTCCAACATTGTTCAATGGGCACCTTGATTAATGTCACGCGTCATGTAAAAATTAAATGGTTAGAGGTTAGATTTCAATTTCACTTTGCAATCCATTCTCGTTCTATAAACTCTCTTTTTCTTTACCAAGGGCCTGTTTGGCCAAGCGGCTAAATATTACTTATTTTGAGAAGTGTTTTCTTAAATTATTTTTTTAAAAAAGTACTTTTAGTGAAAATCAGTTTGTATTTGACTAATTCATTTGAAAAGTATTTTTGATAAGCAGATTGTGTTTGACTAATCTTCTTAAAAAAATGTTTTTGAGTGTCAAATTATCAAAAATGACAAGTATCAATGAACGTTTGTTATTAACATTATTTTATAGAGAGACTATTTTAAATGTCTATATGAATGACTTTAAGTAAGTTTTTACCTTTATTTAATTAAAAAATACATATTAAAACATTCAATTAATATATAGAAAAATAAAAAAATAAATTAAATATTGACATAATATTAACATGGTGATATAAATATACTAAATGACATCAACCAACATAAAAATACAACATAAAATAAAATAAAAGATTATTAGTTAGAAGTTAATTGATTAATGAGAGATATACTTGGTAAATCTGTATTTATGATAGGAATATTTTTGTTGTGAAAAAATAAACTTCTGCTTTTGCTTCTTTCAAGAAGCAGAACTCCCCAACCGCAGAAAAACTACTTCTGCGTCTACTTAAAAGCAGTTTTACTAATTAACCAAACACCTCAAACAATAAAAAGGTATTTTTTTCATAAAAAAACATTTTTAGCCTCAAACCCGCTTGGCCAAACTGGCTCTAAATAATAAGTACTATCACCCATCTCCCTCTATATTACACTAGGGTTGTTTAAAATCGAACCACAATCGATGACCCAACTGCAAAATTGGCTTATTGGATTATCGGATTAACGGTTGGTGAACATATTAATTTCTTATAGTTAACGGTTTATCAGTGCGGGGTCGGATTACTCAATTTTCTTATCAGATAAACCGTTAACCCGTTAAGAATTATCATATTTATATTTTTACTCCTAGGTATATAAAGTATATATTGCAAACTCTAAAGCTAAAGCCTCATGAGAAAATTTAACTAAAGGTACCATTCAAGTCTCAAAATTAAAAATGGTGACAACTTTGACCAACCTAGGTCAAAATCCACTTAAAGACTTGATTAAGTTAATTGGAGTTCAAAATGTAATTTTTAAACTTGTTAAACTTTTGCAAAATACAAAAAAAAAACTTAATCTCAATTCCCCCAACCCATTTATTTCAAAATCAAAACCATTTATTTCAACAAAAAAAAATTCTTCATCAGGAGAAACCATCTTCTTCATGCTCTTCCTCTTCAAAATCAAAATTGACGATCTGTGGGATCTTCTTCTTCACTTGACTACGACTCCGACACTACTGTTTCTTCACTGGTCTCTCGTTTCTCTCTCTCTTCGCGACTACTTTTTCATTCCTTTTAAGGTAAAGTTTTCTCTTCCAATTAGATCAAAAGTTAGGGTTTTAAAATCAATCACTTAAAATGATAAGAAGAAGAAGAAGACTTTCTCTTCAATGTTGTTTATTTTGTTACTTCATGCTTGAGAAACCCTTATTTGGGGTATTTGTTCACTTGTTGTGATTGTGTTTGTAAATAGTGTATCTGAAAGTGAAATTTAGATTTTTGTTGTTGTTCTTGTTCTTGTTCTCCTTCTAGGATTAAGGGAAAAGAGGCTTGCACTTCTTTTGATTTTTTTCAACAATCGAGGAAGCTGTTGCAGCAACTTCAGCACTTGTTTGACAAAAGCAAACATCTGCTGAGGTTACATTCTTAAAAATTCTTATTTGATGTATTTTGTTTAACTTGTAATGGTTATGTGTTTGTAAATATCATACACTGATAGTGAAATCGATGTTTTTATTTTGTTATTGTTCTTGTTGTCCTCGTATGGTTTAGGAAAAAGAGTCTTGCAATTGTTTGGATATTTTTCAACAGCTGTGAAAGTTGTTGCAACAGATTCCTCAGTTGTTGGAAAAAATTCAAAACAATTGTTATGGTTGTTTCAACAGCTGAGGTAGTTATTGTAACAAATTTTGCAGTTGTTAAAAAACATTAAGCAGTTGATGAGGTTATTGCTAAGGAAGTTGTTGCAACTGTTGATTTTTTCCAACAGCTGAAAAATATGTTGCAACAACTGCTTCACATGTTACAATAACTTCTTCAACTGCTGCAACACGTTCATCAATTAGTGCAACAACTTCAATACTTTTTATACTTGTTTGATCAACGGTTGTAATTTTTTCCCTGTTTACTATGACTACTGCATAAATTAATTATTGATTTTTGTTTGTCTCATGTATGCAGATAAAATGGCTTCAATCAAAAGAAACGATAAATCAACTGTGGCATCAAGTAGAGATAGTAAAAAGCTAAGATTCAAACGTCGTTAGATGACCTTGTTGAACATGCAACAACTATTTACGAAATAACAAATGAACCTCCAAGTCATAGTCAGCATGAAAAAATATTTTCATACCGAGAGGAGGGCTTAGAGGGCAAAGCCTCTCAAGTAGAAAAAGAAAGGTCTGAAGATAGTCAATTAAAAAGCTCTGAAGATGGCCAAGAAGGAGTTGAAGATACAATCTAAAAAGTAAGGATGTAGTGGAGACGGGTTGTGATGTGATTGAGAAGATGTTGGAGCCCTAAGATGGGATGATGATATGTTTCTTTAAATTATGTTGTTTGGGGTTGTAAGACAATTATATTTATTTGTATTTTTTGGGTTGAGGAAATATTATTATTAAATCATTGTATTTTATGTTCCTTGTGGATTATGGTGGATGATAATAAAATTATGTAATTTTTATTACATATATATATATTGTGTTCAGTCCCAGAATATTATATGTTTCAATATGTATTTCAGTCATAGAAATTTTGTTCAGTAGTTTCAAACAAGTCACAGAGTTGTTGCAACAGATTCCTCACCTATTGAATAAAATTAAACAGTTGTTGAAGTTATTACAACAGATGAAAAAGTTGTTGCAACAGATTTCTCACCTATTGAAAAAATCAAACAGTTGTTGAAGCTGTTGAAACATATGAGGAAGTTGTTGCAACAGATGAGGAAATTGTTGCAACATATGAGGAAGTTGTTGCGATAGATTTAGAACCTATTGGAAAAAACAAACAGTTGCTTTTAGAATTTGTTGCAACCACTTCCTTATCTGTTGCAACATAATTCTCATTTTGTTGGAAAAAATCAAACGGGTGCTAAAGTTGTTGCAACATGTGAGGAATATGTTGCAATAAATTCATCACTTGTTGAAAAAAATCAAATAATTGTTGAAGGTATTGCAACATGTGAAGAATTTGTTGCAATTACTTTCTCAATTGTTGTAAAATTTCACGTTATTGATCACTAAATAGCACTTTGTTGACCACTAATATGGTTGCTTTAAGTAGTTCACATTAAATTACTTTAATGATTAATCCTTTTAGCTCGACTATACTTGGTTGATCATCTATCGTGATCAAATTACTATATAATTGATTAGGGATGTCACTATATATATATATATATATATATATATATATATATATATATATATATATATATATATATATATATATATATATATATATTGTTGACGAAGAAACCCGCAGCCGCTACTCTTTCGAGTGCGCACATGGTTATATATATATATTGATCACTAAAATCATTGAAGCACTTTGTTAACCACTAAAATCATTGAAGCACTTTGTTAACCACTAAATATTATTGATTCAAGTAGTTCACATCAAATCACTCTAACGATCACTCGATTTAGCTCGACTACACTTAGTTGATCAACTATAGTGATAACTTTACTATCTAATAAAAACGTGGGGTTGTTTCAATGAAGATGTTTCAATAAAGTGGGGGTTGAGTTCGAGTTGTGTGTCCTACTAAGTACTCCCTTCCCGGTGTACCCTGTTCATATAAGTTACTATTTTCAAAGTCTATCTCCTGTAGTAAAATATTTTTTTTTTTTTTTTTATCTCTGGCTTCTGTCCAGTCACTCATCTTAAGTTACTATTCATCATCCCTGCCGTTCATGTTTCATTACTATTCAATCTTTAGCACATGTTCCTATTCACTCCTTCTTCTTCACTGTTCATCTCTTCCTTCAGGCTTTACCCCTGCTATGTCTATCGTCTTTAACCACACCCACAAGCGGCCACAACAGTCCTTCAGCGGACATCAACAGGCCAATAATCAACCACCGTTGATACGGGAATTTACGGGTTAATCCATGGACAGCATAACGGAGCCCGTCAGAGAACCATATACTAAGTTAAGAAGCTATCGTGACCAGGCATGCTATTGTTATGATTTTAACAGTAATTCTACATTCATGGCAGTGATTATAACAGTAATTCAAGATTCATGATAAAAATTAAAAACTTCATATTAACATAAACTGATTCCTGCATTTCTGCAAGAACTTCATAAAAAACTTTAACATAAAAAACTTAATATACATAACGGAGATAAACTACTGAAATTTAAACTTACATGTCTAGAGGACCTGGGAGGTTTCCCGTTCGGGATTCCCGGAAACTGCTAGCCCTACTGGGGGAGCTGAATCCTGTTCCAAGCTATCTTACAAGGGAAATTTACAAGGGGGATTTATTCATAAGAAAACATATGTGTAGTGGAGAGATGTAGAGAGTGTGTGCCTCTGCCTCTAACCGCTTCATGCAAAGAGAGTGCGGAGTCTGATATTTATAATGTCTTGGCGGACGTGAGCTTCAGATTTCAAAATGAAAAAGAATCTTCAAAAGTGTCTGTCGGGTGCGCTGCGGGCCCCATCGTCGCTTTTGCTTTTGAAATTTTTTCTTCTTTATTTTGTTGTCTTGTGCTGCTGGCATCCACTTTTTATAAAGTAGCATCTGCATTCGGCTACTTTCCGCAAAGTAAGACTATGGTGTCTCGTCTGTTGTTTTTTAGCGGCGGTTTTTCCGCTGCTGCCTTTGACGTTGTCGGCCATGATTCTGATGTCTGAGCAGTTTGATCAAACAGTTTTATGTGTCCAAATTATGTAGTGCGATAGAATCAAAACTCATGCCTGAGTCATAGGCATCATTAGGATCCTGTGCGTCTTGGACATTTTACAGTTACAGATCAAAACATGGGATGTATCGGAAATATGATCTTCTGGGACTGAAGACCGGTTACGTCTATTGTACCTTATTGGGACTGTAAATTCTTCATTTAGTTCTAATGAAGTAACATGTAATTCTTTTTCTGGCGTTTCAGTCACTGTGTCTGCTGTTTGAGCCTTTAGAAAAATTTGTTCAAGAGTTTCTTTAACAATTTTTTCTATGTTCTTCTGCTGTTTCTTCGTGTGATTACTCCTTGCTCGGGAAGTTGATCTGGTGAGCGTTCTGGGGAGCCTACGTCTAGTCTTTGAGGAAGATGCTTCCTCTTGTTCATTTTTTGGCAAAATGACAGCCATTAACGGATTTGATAAGTCTTTACCGGCGACCGTTTGTACCGGACTAGTTGTATCTATACCTGATACAATAGGTTTTGTTACATTCAGTAGGGAATGTACACCTGTCTCATCCATTTTTGTAGGAGTTGGAGAACTCTGAGTCTGGGTTTGTCTTTGTTGTGTATTTTGGGTCTGTCTCAGAAGCAGTTCTAATTTTGTGACTTTTTCTAGTAGATAGGTATTTTGGGAGGAAAGTTCCTCTTTAGTCTGATTTAGTCTTTTGAATGCTTCTGTCATGGTGCTACAATGATCACAGAATATAACTTTATCCGTGTCTTTCTGGATATTGTATTGGGGTGTCTTTTGAGTCTGGCTGAATTTTAGAGCTGGAGAGATATAGTAATTAGGCCCAAGGGTTCCTCGAGCATAATCTAGGGCTTCCGTAAAATCATTAAAACCTTTAAACAAGGGGGTTTTAAAATCTTTTATGGATTCTACCACTTCGATCCAGGTCTGGAAAATTCCATTTGTCTTACCATGAACTACTACATAAAATTTAAATTTCTTATCTAAATTTTTCTCGTGTAAATAAAAACATGTACTATTTAGAGTGGCCACAAAGTGGCTATTATCTTTCTTACTGTGCGCTATCCATAAGTTGTCAATGAGGCAGCGCTGCTGTCTGTCTAACACGTAATCTGGCAAAACTTTGAAAGTAATGTTAGAAGGAGGAAAAGCAACTAAATTATTTTTTCCAAAATAAAGTCTGTCTAAAACAGGTGTCTCAAATTGGGCCATGGGCTTGAATTTCAAGTTCCCCAACAGGCTTTGTCTGTATGTATCATTGTCTGTGGGTTTGGCTGGGCCTTTCCCTTTGTCTTTCTGAGTCTGCTTTGAGGTGCTCATTCTGCTAAGAATAACAAATAAAGTTAGCTTGCGCTAAGCTTTATAGTACTTCTAGATGTGGTTATTGCTAACCTACTTAGCTGGTCTGCTAAATTATTGTCTTTTCCATTAATATGTTCGAATACCAAATTATATATTGATATCGTGTCTAGGAAATTTAACCATCTACGTCTACTACTACTTTTGTCGTTTATTTTTTGGTGAAACTTTACAATAGCTTCACAGTCTGTTCTGACTAAAATTTCTGGTTTATTTAAAATATGTAATCTAAAGGCATTTAGAGAATAGATTACCGCTAGTATTTCTACGTCTATACTGCTCATGTTACCATTTTCGCGATATTTGCCACTTTGATAGGCGCAAATTCGTTCTGTGGTCTTATTGCAGTATTTGTTAGTCTTTGCCTTTAACACCGCGCCCCAACCTTCAAAACTTCCATCTGTTTCAATAATCAGATAATCGTTTTCTAAAGGCAGGCTTAGATCCGGAATATTCTGGATCCTTTGCTTTAAGAGCTTAACTATTTTGATGTCTTCGGTGTTGAACTTTTTCTGACCTGTAGAACCTGTTTTTGAATAAAGAGGTCCTGCGATCTTTCCTAGATCTTTTATGAAAGTTCTGGCATAATTTAAAATTCCTAAGAATTTCTGGAGGTCTTTAGTATTATCTAATTTATCCGGCATTTCTAGTGCCTTTTTTGCTATATGGGGTTGAAGTCTAATTTTTCCTTCCCCAATCGTAACTCCTAAGAAGTCTATGTACTTTTTACATAACACCATCTTTTTCTTGCTAATAATTAGTCCGTTCTGGACAAAAAGTCTAAAGACGGTTTGTAGATGTCCTAAATGTTCTACCATATTGCTACTGAATACTAAAATATCGTCTATATAAACTATAGTAAATTTCTTGTATTCTCCGAATATATCGTCCATTTTCTTCTGGAAGATAGGTGGAGCCGTCTTTAGGCCAAATGGCATTACTAGCCATTCAAAATGTCATACGGACAAGTGAATGCTGTCCATTCTATACTGGCTGGGTGCATCTTGACCTGCCAATAGCCTGACTTACAATCGAATTTACTAAATATAGTCTTACCCTGAATTCTATTGATTAGTTCTGTTTTGTCGGGTAGTTTATATCCGTTACTTCTTGTATTATCGTTCAGTCTTTTATAATTAATTACCATTCTTGATTTTCCTCTGACTTCTTCAGAATGGTTTCTAACTATAAACGCGGCTGACCGGTGTTTAGAGGTGGATCTTCTTATTATCTCTAAACTTAATAATTCTTTTATGGTTGTCTTAAAATCTTCTAAGTCTTGATTAGTAGATTCTATGGATGCTGTCTTTATTATATACTCTGGGTTTATAATATCTAATTCACAGAGTATCTTGTTATTTTTCCAATGTCCGAGGGTTTTTCCCTATAATTTCTAATTCATCCAAAATCTTTACTATATTATCTAAATCTTTACGATTATTTATTATTCCTATTTTTTCTATTCCCTTTTTAAAATTAACTGGATCTGTAGTTAATTCTATTAGGTATAACCTTTTCTAGGTATTCTTGATTTCTATTGAGTCTTCTAACTCTCTTATTTCTAGTTTATTCTTTGTTTTGGCAACAATACTTTTCATTTTCATTACAGTCTTTCTGACAAGTTTCTTTGTCATTTAGTTGGTTGTCTGGGTTGTCTGGTTAACTTGTGTTTCTATCCTTTTTATGCATCTTGGTGAGTAAGTACTATCTTTCTGGAAGATTATTCCATCTCTGGTGATAAATCTGACTACCATTGTTTTTAATAGGAAGTCTAAACCCAAAATAAAGTCTGTATTTATATTTAAATCTCTAACTAGTATCTTTCCTATTTTGTAGCTAGGATTATAAAACTTATCGCAAGTATTTATAAAACTTAAACTAGCTTCTTGTATGTAATATCTATAGAAATTATGTGTCCCATCCATTTGCATGGCTGAAGACGGTTTTTCTAAAGTCTTTATTAAGCTACTTGGTACGATCCTTTTGTTAAGGATACTGCTTGTACATCCTGTGTCTACTAATGCTAGCGTAGTGATTTCGTATTCTTTAATTCTAATTTTTGCTAGTAGTCTTAGTGAGCTAAATTTCTTGTCTTCATTGCAGATTAGGGAATTACTTAGAAATTCAGTAGAGTCTTCTACTTCTTTTTCTAGTATTTCTTCATCTGAAGAATCATCTATGGCTTTATATTTTTCTTTTTCTATTTTAGCTAATCTCATTTCTAGGGTATTTACTCTAGTTTCTAGAGTCATTAATCTTATTGTAATAGTTGGGTCTATTACTTCTTGTTCTATTATTTTTTTCTAATACTTCTTTTTGTCCTATACTAATACTTAGTTCTTTTTGAATGCAGGTTATGCATCCTTCCATATAGCATTTTTTGCATCTGGCCCTTTTGCTTCTGCTTGGGAACCATTTGCATATACAACATGCTATACTATCTATACCTTTGTTCTTTTCAAACATATGTTCAGATCTCATCGATGTATTTACTAGATTATTTAATTAAATGCATTATCTCAAGTCGTTTCTATTCCTATTTCATTTATGAAATTATCTGCTTCAGAGTCTGATGAATTTAATTGGTGATTTTCTTCACCTTGTATACTTACTACAGAATAAATACTCTCTGTGTCTGACATATATTCGTCTACGCCAATTAAGGTCTCTTGGAAGTCTTCTATTAATTGGGCATTTTTTGAGTTGTTATTTATTCTTTTTGGGCAAGTATTTGCTAAATGTTCTATACTGCCACAAGTAAAACATTCTAGTCTATTTTTATAGGTTCTGTCGTTCCTATATTTTCTTAAATGTTTATTTTTGTCTAAGTATGGCTTTTTAGCCGTTGATCTTCTAAGGTAATATTTCTTTTTGTCATATCTATCGTAATTCTGATAACCATATTTCTTTTTCTTTTTATATGGTTTTCTTTTCTGGGGGTCTTTGTCATAGCTCTGAGTAGTGTATATGACGTTTTTGCAAAAGCTTAACTCATTCTGTTTGAGTTGCTTTTGTATTTGCAGATTCGTACACTTCTCTTGGAGTATCTCCATTATGTGTTGGATTCTATGACCAATGGACCATTTAGCGTTAGGGTTTTGTAGTATTCCCTCTCGCTTTCCCCAACGATCTTCTATTTCTCGTCCTAGTGCTCCTGGTAATTTATTAAATAACTTCTTACCTAGGTCTTGATCAAACGAGTTTCCGCTGATCGTGCAGTAGTAAAAGAAATCATTTAAAAATTTCTTAATATAAATCCAGTTACTTATACTAAGCTGTTCTAATTTAATTAATGCATTCTTTTGTAGAATCACTAATCCACTATTTGGGTCTTCTCCAGTAATAAGAGTATGAATCTTATTTGTGAAGTTGTAGGGATTTGCTCCCATTGACACCAACTGATGGAATTCTTCTGTGAAGTGAACTTTGTAGGCTTCCCACAAAGCTTTTGTCGATTCTCCTAAGAACGTCTCTAAGTACTTGTACATAGTCTCAGCGTCTGTTTCTACGTAACTTTGTATATAGTCTGCAACTACGATACCTTTCCATAAATCTATTACGGAATTCCATTTCTGGGGATCGTGTGCTGCTATATTCAGGATCTTTCCCCTGTTTCCTCCTTCTTGGAGGGTTATATTTTCTTCTATGGGGAGTCTTTTTCCTGATGGCTTGACCTGTTGTTGTACAGGGTCTTCCGCGGTTCTAAACACGCGTCTTCTAGGTACATTACCTGTGCTAGTGTCTACCGTTATGTTCTCTCCAGTTGTTCTCTGGAAAGGACTTGAGCTAGATGCGCTAGTTTCCATTAATTCTTTATAGCTAACTTCTGAATTACTTTCTAATTCTTGTTTTTCTATATCTTCCCCTAAACCTAATTCGCTATCTATCGAGAAGTCTTTCCAGGTTTCTTCAAACATTTCTGTTTTTTCTCTGGCTATGCGATCTTCTCTATAGCCTTCGTTATCTGTTCTTTTAGTACAATATTTAAAATGTTCTTTAGTCTCATCTATGTCCATGTTATCTTGTTTGCAACCTTTGCATCTAAATAACATTTTGGGCTTTTTTCTTTTCAGATCTTAGGCTTTTCCTATAGCTATGTCTACTTCGTATCCGTCTGGAATTTCTTCTATGTTCATTAAGTTTAGGTCTTCTTCTGTTATTGTACTTTCTTCTTCGCAATCTTTTTGCGGAGCGTACTTGTAATCTGTAAACCTTATGGAGGTTTCTCCATGTCTATTTGTATATTCTAAATGCGAGGCTGGTTGTAATGTTGTCTTTTTATTATTAAACATGTCTAATTTCCATTCTAGGCCTGCATACTCTTCTGGTTGTATTTTAGTTGGCTTAATTAAATTAATGCCTTTGTTACTCATTAGTTCTACTACATCATTTATTTTTAATTTAAACTTAGTATTACTACTTGTAGTCATTTTTCCTAAAAATCCTAAACATAATAATAAATTATTTCCGCTATGCATTTCTTCATAGCCTTTTGTCTGGATTCCTACTTTTATATGTTTACCGAATTCTGCTAAGTTTATTAGGTAGTCTGGACTGATGTAGAATATTCCACCGTTATCAGTCATGTCTATTTCGGTCATACCGATGATGGATTTTTTCATGTCTGTCCATCTATCGTCATATATGATTATTAATACTTTGCTACCTAAATTCTTTCTAGTTAAACCTTTTATCCCTATTACCATTAATCCCATGTGCATGAGAGTTCTGGTATTTCTTTTAATTTGTCTAAAAGATTGTTCATCTACTAAGTTCAGGTTTTGAACCTGTCCTCCTAATACCGACAACTGTTCTTCTCTATAGTGTCTGAATAGTTGTGCTGTAGAGGTTAGTCTACCAGTATTGTATAGGGTTCTAGGATTCAACAAATTTAACTGATGTTGTTGAAAAATACTAATGTCTCTATCTACGTTTATAATCTCACTTAATTGTACGTTAGTTTCTTCAGGGGTTCTTCTATTTAGTAATCTTGATACTAAACTAGTTCCTATCCTGTCTTCTGAGAAACTTTGTCTTGGTCTTTCGGTTCTTGATCTATTTGAAAGAAAGTCCATTTTTGCGGTTTTCTAGTCTTAACTACTCTTTCTTTTTGTGGAGTTATTTCTATTTTGTTTAATTGGTCTATGAGGTTATCTATAGCCTTGTTTTCTTTTTCTTTACCTTTTGAATTATTTTCTAGGTAAACTTGTTTTTCTAGTTTTATCACTCTATCTGATACTTGGTCTATTTTTCTGTGTAGGTCTAAAAGTAAAGTTGTTATCACTATGTTCTGTTGTATGACTATTTGGTCTGATTTTTGGAGAGGTATATAGTCTTTATATTCTTCTGATAAAGGAATAGTTTTATCTATTATTATTGCGGCTTGTTCCAAAACTGTTTCTATTCTGTTCATGAAACTATTGCCTGTCTTAGTTCCTTTACTGAATTTTCTAGTTGTAAAACTTTTTCTATTAATTCTTTCTTTAGTATTTTATTTTCTTGGCTAATTTTTTATTCTAAATCTATTAGATTTTCTTTTAAAAAGCTTTCAAACCTTTTAGAAGATGATCTTGATTCTAGATGTTTAATATATTCTAAATTATCTTCTGTTCTTTTAAAAATCTTTTCTTGTTTTTCTAAAAGGTCTTCTAATCTTTGCTGACAGTCTTGATATTTTTGATTATCTAGTTTTAATCTTTCGCTTAGATTAATTATTAAATCTACTATTGTATTTAATTGTTTGTCTTCTCCGTGGAGGGAGTGTTCTCCTTGTCCTATATTACACCTAATTATATTTTGGTCTGGTAATATCCTATAGTTCTTACTTATTTCTAGACGTAAGTCTAAATAGTCTAAGTGTTTTAAATGAGCTATTTTTATCCTATTGAAATTTGTCTTTGATTTTAACTTCCACTCTTGATATTCTAACCACTGTCCTGCGTGATCTATATCACTTTGTAGTCCTAATAGATGCCAATGTAAGTCTCTAGTTAGTATTATATCTATGTCTCCTTCTATTATTCTATTATATATGTTTTCTGCAAAATTATTTCTATCTAAGTCAATTAAAAGGGGTTGAACGTCTTGAATAAAAAAGTCTACTACTTCGTCTATGGATACCTTTCTTATATTTTTGTCTCTTATCTCACTTAAACCTCTTCTCCTTGTTTCTAATAAGTGAGAGAGATTTTCTAATGCAGCTAAGGCTTTTACGTACTTACGCCTTTTCTTAGTCTGTACTCTAATTATATGTACTGTATATCTAATACTTTGTGCAAAAAAAGAGCTTTTCATAAAGTTTTTAACAAGTCTACAGAGTCTGCTACAGTCTATTTACTTTTTTTGCGAGTTTAGTCCAATCAGGAAGTTCTCGCTCTGATACCAATAAAAACGGGGGGTTGTTTCAATGAAGATGTTTCAATAAAGTGGGGGTTGAGTTCGAGTTGTGTGTCCTACTAAGTACTCCCTTCCCGGTGTACCCTGTTCATATAAGTTACTATTTTCAAAGTCTATTTTTTTTTTTCTCTGGACTTCTGTCCAGTCACTCGTCTTAAGTTACTATTCATCATCCCTGCCGTTCATGTTTCATTACTATTCAATCTTTAGCACATGTTCCTATTCACTCCTTCTTCTTCACTGTTCATCTCTTCCTTCAGGCTTTACCCCTGCTATGTCTATCGTCTTTAACCACACCCACAAGCGGCCACAAATTCTTCAATGGACATCAATGTGCCAATAATCAACCACCGTTGATACGGAATTCTACTTTAATCCATGGACAGCATAACGGAGACCGTCAGAGAACCATATACTAAGTTAAGAAGCTATCGTGACCAGGCATGCTATTGTTATGATTTTAACAGTAATTCTACATTCATGGCAGTGATTATAACAGTAATTCAAGATTCATGATAAAAATTAAAAACTTCATATTAACATAAACTGATTCCTGCATTTCTGCAAGAACTTCATAAAAAACTTTAACATAAAAAACTTAATATACATAACGGAGATAAACTACTGAAATTTAAACTTACATGTCTAGAGGACCAGGGAGGTTTCCCGTTCGGGATTCCCGAAAACTGCTAGCCCTACTGGGGGAGCTGAATCCTGTTCCAAGCTATCTTACAAGGGAAATTTACAAGGGGGATTTATTCATAAGAAAACATATGTGTAGTGGAGAGATGTAGAGAGTGTGTGCCTCTGCCTCTAACCGCTTCTGTCTGTAAGAGAGTGCGGAGTCTGATATTTATAATGTCTTGGCGGACGTGAGCTTCGGATTTCAAAATGAAAAAGAATCTTCAAAAGTGTCTGCCGGGTGCGCTGCGGGCCCCATCGTCGCTTTTGCTTTTGAAATTTTTTCTTCTTTATTTTGTTGTCTTGTGCTGCTGGCATCCACTTTTTATAAAGTAGCATCTGCATTCGGCTACTTTCCGCAAAGTAAGACTATGGTGTCTCGTCTGTTGTTTTTTAGCGGCGGTTTTTTCGCTGCTGCCTTTGGCGTTGTCGGCCATGATTCTGATGTCTGAGCAGTGTGATCAAACAGTTTTATGTGTCCAAATTATGTAGTGCGATAGAATCAAAACTCATGCCTGAGTCATAGGCATCATTAGGATCCTGTGCGTCTTGGACATTTTCTGGTTCTGTATCCGAAACATGGGATGTATCGGAAATATGATCTTCTGGGACTGAAGACCGGTTACGTCTGTTGTACCTTATTGGGACTGTAAATTCTTCATTTAGTTCTAATGAAGTAACATGTAATTCTTTTTCTGGCGTTTCAGTCACTGTGTCTGCTGTTTGAGCTTTTAGAAAAATTTGTTCAAGAGTTTCTTTAACAATTTTTTCTATGTTCTTCTGCTGTTTCTTCGTGTGATTACTCCTTGCTCGGGAAGTTGATCTGGTGAGCGTTCTGGGGAGCCTACGTCTAGTCTTTGAGGAAGATGCTTTCTCTTGTTCATTTTTTGGCAAAATGACAGTCATTAACGGATTTGATAAGTCTTTACCGGCGACCGTTTGTACCGGACTAGTTGTATCTATACCTGATACAATAGGTTTTGTTACATTCGATGAGGAATGTACACTGTCTCATCCATTTTTGTAGGAGTTGGAGAACTCAGTCCAGGTTTGTCTTTGTTGTGTATTTTGGAGTGCATCTCGAAGCGGTTCTAATTTTGTGACTTTTTCTAGTAGATAGGTATTTTGGGAGGAAAGTTCCTCTTTAGTCTGATTTAGTCTTTTGAATGCTTCTGTCATGGTGCTACAATGATCACAGAATATAACTTTATCCGTGTCTTTCTGGATATTGTATTGGGGTGTCTTTTGAGTCTGGCTGAATTTTAGAAATTTGGAGAGATATAGTAATTAGGCCCAAGGGTTCCTCGAGCATAATCTAGGGCTTAGTAAAATCATTAAAACCTTTAAACAAGGGGGTTTTAAAATCTTTTATGGATTCTACCACTTGATCCAGTCCTGAAAATTCCATTTGTCTTACCATGAACTACTACATAAAATTTAAATTTCTTATCTAAATTTTTCTCGTGTAAATAAAAACATGTACTATTTAGAGTGGCCACAAAGTGGCTATTATCTTTCTTACTGTGCGCTATCCATAAGTTGTCAATGAGGCAGCGCTGCTGTCTGTCTAACACGTAATCTGGCAAAACTTTGAAAGTAATGTTAGAAGGAGGAAAAGCAACTAAATTATTTTTTCCAAAATAAAGTCTGTCTAAAACAGGTGTCTCAAATTGGGCCATGGGCTTGAATTTCAAGTTCCCCAACAGGCTTTGTCTGTATGTATCATTGTCTGTGGGTTTGGCTGGGCCTTTCCCTTTGTCTTTCTGAGTCTGCTTTGAGGTGCTCATTCTGCTAAGAATAACAAATAAAGTTAGCTTGCGCTAAGCTTTATAGTACTTCTAGATGTGGTTATTGCTAACCTACTTAGCTGGTCTGCTAAATTATTGTCTTTTCCTTTAATATGTTCGAATACCAAATTATATATTGATATCGTGTCTAGGAAATTTAACCATCTACGTCTACTACTACTTTTGTCGTTTATTTTTTGGTGAAACTTTACAATAGCTTCACAGTCTGTTCTGACTAAAATTTCTGGTTTATTTAAAATATGTAATCTAAAGGCATTTAGAGCATAGATTACCGCTAGTATTTCTACGTCTATACAGCTCATGTTACCCTTTTCGCGATATTTGCCACTTTGATAGGCGCAAATTCGTTCTGTGGTCTTATTGCAGTATTTGTTAGTCTTTGCCTTTAACACCGCGCCCCAACCTTCAAAACTTCCATCTGCTTCAATAATCAGATAATCGTTTTCTAAAGGCAGGCTTAGATCCGGAATATTCTGGATCCTTTGCTTTAAGAGCTTAACTATTTTGATGTCTTCGGTGTTGAACTTTTTCTGACCTGTAGAACCTGTTTTTGAATAAAGAGGTCCTGCGATCTTTCCTAGATCTTTTATGAAAGTTCTGGCATAATTTAAAATTCCTAAGAATTTCTGGAGGTCTTTAGTATTATCTAATTTATCCGGCATTTCTAGTGCCTTTTTTGCTATATGGGGTTGAAGTCTAATTTTTCCTTCCCCAATCGTAACTCCTAAGAAGTCTATGTACTTTTTACATAACACCATCTTTTTCTTGCTAATAATTAGTCCGTTCTGGACAAAAAGTCTAAAGACGGTTTGTAGATGTCCTAAATGTTCTACCATATTGCTACTGAATACTAAAATATCGTCTATATAAACTATAGTAAATTTCTTGTATTCTCCGAATATATCATCCATTTTCTTCTGGAAGATAGGTGGAGCCGTCTTTAGGCCAAATGGCATTACTAGCCATTCAAAATGTCCTTCTGGACAAGTGAATGCTGTCCATTCTATACTGGCTGGGTGCATCTTGACCTGCCAATAGCCTGACTTACAATCGAATTTACTAAATATAGTCTTACCCTGAATTCTATTGATTAGTTCTGTTTTGTCGGGTAGTTTATATCCGTTACTTCTTGTATTATCGTTCAGTCTTTTATAATTAATTACCATTCTTGATTTTCCTCTGACTTCTTCAGAATGGTTTCTAACTATAAACGCGGCTGACCGGTGTTTAGAGGTGGATCTTCTTATTATCTCTAAACTTAATAATTCTTTTATGGTTGTCTTAAAATCTTCTAAGTCTTGATTAGTAGATTCTATGGATGCTGTCTTTATTATATACTCTGGGTTTATAATATCTAATTCACAGAGTATCTTGTTATTTTTCCAATGTCTGAGGGGTTTTTCCCCTATAATTTCTAATTCATCCAAAATCTTTACTATATTATCTAAATCTTTCTGATTATTTATTATTCCTATTTTTTCTATTCCCTTTTTAAAATTAACTGGATCTGTAGTTAATTCTATTAGGGTATAACCTTTTTCTAGGTATTCTTCAGTTTCTATTGAGTCTTCTAACTCTCTTATTTCTAGTTTATTGCTGTTTTGGCAACAATACTTTTCATTTTCATTACAGTCTTTACAGCAAGTTTCTTTGTCATTTAGCTGGTTAATCTGGGTTGTCTGGTTAACTTGTGTTTCTATCCTTTTTGTCTGTACTGGTGAGTAAGTACTATCTTTCTGGAAGATTATTCCATCTCTGGTGATAGTACAGCTACCATTGTTTTTTAATAGGAAGTCTAAACCCAAAATAAAGTCTGTATTTATATTTAAATCTCTAACTAGTATCTTTCCTATTTTGTAGCTAGGATTATAAAACTTATCGCAAGTATTTATAAAACTTAAACTAGCTTCTTGTATGTAATATCTATAGAAATTATGTGTCCCATCCATTTGCATGGCTGAAGACGGTTTTTCTAAAGTCTTTATTAAGCTACTTGGTACGATCCTTTTGTTAAGGATACTGCTTGTACATCCTGTGTCTACTAATGCTAGCGTAGTGATTTCGTATTCTTTAATTCTAATTTTTGCTAGTAGTCTTAGTGAGCTAAATTTCTTGTCTTCATTGCAGATTAGGGAATTACTTAGAAATTCAGTAGAGTCTTCTACTTCTTTTTCCAGTATTTCTTCATCTGAAGAATCATCTATGGCTTTATATTTTTCTTTTTCTATTTTAGCTAATCTCATTTCTAGGGTATTTACTCTAGTTTCTAGAGTCATTAATCTTATTGTAATAGTTGGGTCTATTACTTCTTGTTCTATTATTTTTTTCTAATACTTCTTTTTGTCCTATACTAATGCTTAGTTCTTTTTGAATGCAGGTTATGCATCCTTCCATATAGCATTTTTTGCATCTGGCCCTTTTGCTTCTGCTTGGGAACCATTTGCATATACAACATGCTATACTATCTATACCTTTGTTCTTTTCAAAGATATGTTCGCAGTCTACTGATGTATTTACTAGATTATTTAATTAAATGCATTATCTCAAGTCGTTTCTATTCCTATTTCATTTATGAAATTATCTGCTTCAGAGTCTGATGAATTTAATTGGTGATTTTCTTCACCTTGTATACTTACTACAGAATAAATACTCTCTGTGTCTGACATATATTCGTCTACGCCAATTAAGGTCTCTTGGAAGTCTTCTATTAATTGGGCGTTTTTTGAGTTGTTATTTATTCTTTTTGGGCAAGTATTTGCTAAATGTTCTATACTGCCACAAGTAAAACATTCTAGTCTATTTTTATAGGTTCTGTCGTTCCTATATTTTCTTAAATGTTTATTTTTGTCTAAGTATGGCTTTTTAGCCGTTGATCTTCTAAGGTAATATTTCTTTTTGTCATATCTATCGTAATTCTGATAACCATATTTCTTTTTCTTTTTATATGGTTTTCTTTTCTGGGGGTCTTTGTCATAGCTCTGAGTAGTGTATATGACGTTTTTGCAAAAGCTTAACTCATTCTGTTTGAGTTGCTTTTGTATTTGCAGATTCGTACACTTCTCTTGGAGTATCTCCATTATGTGTTGGATTCTATGACCAATGGACCATTTAGCGTTAGGGTTTTGTAGTATTCCCTCTCGCTTTCCCCAACGATCTTCTATTTCTCGTCCTAGTGCTCCTGGTAATTTATTAAATAACTTCTTACCTAGGTCTTGATCAAACGAGTTTCCGCTGATCGTGCAGTAGTAAAAGAAATCATTTAAAAATTTCTTAATATAAATCCAGTTACTTATACTAAGCTGTTCTAATTTAATTAATGCATTCTTTTGTAGAATCACTAATCCACTATTTGGGTCTTCTCCAGTAATAAGAGTATGAATCTTATTTGTGAAGTTGTAGGGATTTGCTCCCATTGACACCAACTGATGGAATTCTTCTGTGAAGTGAACTTTGTAGGCTTCCCACAAAGCTTTTGTCGATTCTCCTAAGAACGTCTCTAAGTACTTGTACATAGTCTCAGCGTCTGTTTCTACGTAACTTTGTATATAGTCTGCAACTACGATACCTTTCCATAAATCTATTACGGAATTCCATTTCTGGGGATCGTGTGCTGCTATATTCAGGATCTTTCCCCTGTTTCCTCCTTCTTGGAGGGTTATATTTTCTTCTATGGGGAGTCTTTTTCCTGATGGCTTGACCTGTTGTTGTACAGGGTCTTCCGCGGTTCTAAACACGCGTCTTCTAGGTACATTACCTGTGCTAGTGTCTACCGTTATGTTCTCTCCAGTTGTTCTCTGGAAAGGACTTGAGCTAGATGCGCTAGTTTCCATTAATTCTTTATAGCTAACTTCTGAATTACTTTATAATTCTTGTTTTTCTATATCTTCCCCTAAACCTAATTCGCTATCTATCGAGAAGTCTTTCCAGGTTTCTTCAAACATTTCTGTTTTTTCTCTGGCTATGCGATCTTCTCTATAGCCTTCGTTATCTGTTCTTTTAGTACAATATTTAAAATGTTCTATAGTCTCATCTATGTCCATGTTATCTTGTTTGCAACCTTTGCATCTAAATAACAATTTGGGCTTTTTTCTTTTCAGATCTTGGGCTTTTCCTATAGCTATGTCTACTTCGTATCCGTCTGGAATTTCTTCTATGTTCATTAAGTTTAGGTCTTCTTCTGTTATTGTACTTTCTTCTTCGCAATCTTTTTGCGGAGCGTACTTGTAATCTGTAAACCTTATGGAGGTTTCTCCATGTCTATTTGTATATTCTAAATGCGAGGCTGGTTGTAATGTTGTCTTTTTATTATTAAACATGTCTAATTTCCATTCTAGGCCTGCATACTCTTCTGGTTGTATTTTAGTTGGCTTAATTAAATTAATGCCTTTGTTACTCATTAGTTCTACTACATCATTTATTTTTAATTTAAACTTAGTATTACTACTTGTAGTCATTTTTCCTAAAAATCCTAAACATAATAATAAATTATTTCCGCTATGCATTTCTTCATAGCCTTTTGTCCGATTCCTACTTTTATATGTTTACCGATTACGCTAAGTTTATTAGGTAGTCCGGACTGATGTAGAATATTCCACCGTTATCAGTCATGTCTATTTCGGTCATACCGATGATGGATTTTTTCATGTCTGTCCATCTATCGTCATATATGATTATTAATACTTTGCTACCTAAATTCTTTCTAGTTAAACCTTTTATCCCTATTACCATTAATCCCATGTGCATGAGAGTTCTGGTATTTCTTTTAATTTGTCTAAAAGATTGTTCATCTACTAAGTTCGGGTTTTGAACTGTCCTCCTAATCTGAGCAACCTGTTCTTCTCTATAGTGTCTGAATAGTTGTGCTGTAGAGGTTAGTCTACCAGTATTGTATAGGGTTCTAGGATTCAACAAATTTAACTGATGTTGTTGAAAAATACTAATGTCTCTATCTACGTTTATAATCTCACTTAATTGTACGTTAGTTTCTTCAGGGGTTCTTCTATTTAGTAATCTTGATACTAAACTAGTTCCTATCCTGTCTTCTGAGAAACTTTGTCTTGGTCTTTCGGTTCTTGATCTATTTGAAAGAAAGTCCATTTTTGCGGTTTTCTAGTCTTAACTACTCTTTCTTTTTGTGGAGTTATTTCTATTTTGTTTAATTGGTCTATGAGGTTATCTATAGCCTTGTTTTCTTTTTCTTTACCTTTTGAATTATTTTCTAGGTAAACTTGTTTTTCTAGTTTTATCACTCTATCTGATACTTGGTCTATTTTTCTGTGTAGGTCTAAAAGTAAAGTTGTTATCACTATGTTCTGTTGTATGACTATTTGGTCTGATTTTTGGAGAGGTATATAGTCTTTATATTCTTCTGATAAAGGAATAGTTTTATCTATTATTATTGCGGCTTGTTCCAAAACTGTTTCTATTCTGTTCATGAAACTATTGCCTGTCTTAGTTCCTTTACTGAATTTTCTAGTTGTAAAACTTTTTCTACTAATTGACTTAGATAGAAATAATTTTGCAGAAAACATATATAATAGAATAATAGAAGGAGACATAGATATAATACTAACTAGAGACTTACATTGGCATCTATTAGGACTACAAAGTGATATAGATCACGCAGGACAGTGGTTAGAATATCAAGAGTGGAAGTTAAAATCAAAGACAGCCTCAATAGGATAAAAATAGCTCATTTAAAACACTTAGACTATTTAGACTTACGTCTAGAAATAAGTAAGAACTATAGGATATTACCAGACCAAAATATAATTAGGTGTAATATAGGACAAGGAGAACACTCCCTCCACGGAGAAGACAAACAATTAAATACAATAGTAGATTTAATAATTAATCTAAGCGAAAGATTAAAACTAGATAATCAAAAATATCAAGACTGTCAGCAAAGATTAGAAGACCTTTTAGAAAAACAAGAAAAGATTTTTAAAAGAACCAAAGATAATTTAGAATATATTAAACATCTAGAATCAAGATCATCTTCTAAAAGGTTTGAAAGCTTTTTAAAAGAAAATCTAATAGATTTAGAATAAAAAATTAGCCAAGAAAATAAAATACTAAAGAAAGAATTAGTAGAAAAAGTTTTACAACTAGAAAATTCAGTAAAGGAACTAAGACAGGCAATAGTTTCATGAACAGAATAGAAACAGTTTTGGAACAAGCCGCAATAATAATAGATAAAACTATTCCTTTATCAGAAGAATATAAAGACTATATACCTCTCCAAAAATCAGACCAAATAGTCATACAACAGAACATAGTGATAACAACTTTACTTTTAGACCTACACAGAAAAATAGACCAAGTATCAGATAGAGTGATAAAACTAGAAAAACAAGTTTACCTAGAAAATAATTCAAAAGGTAAAGAAAAGAAAACAAGGCTATAGATAACCTCATAGACCAATTAAACAAAATAGAAATAACTCCACAAAAAGAAAGAGTAGTTAAGACTAGAAAACATAAAAATGGACTTTCTTTCAAATAGATCAAGAACCTAAAGACCAAGACAAAGTTTCTCGAGAAGACAGGATAGGAACTAGTTTAGTATCAAGATTACTAAATAGAAGAACCCTCAAGAAACTAACGTACAATTAAGTGAGATTATAAACGTAGATAGAGACATTAGTATTTTTCAACAACATCAGTTAAATTTGTTGAATCCTAGAACCCTATACAATACTGGTAGACTAACCTCTACAGCACAACTATTCAGACACTATAGAGAAGAACAGGTTGTCGGTATTAGGAGGACGAGTTCAAAACCTGAACTTAGTAGATGAACAATCTTTTAGACAAATTAAAAGAAATACCAGAACTCTCATGCACATGGGATTAATGATAATAGGGATAAAAGGTTTAACTAGAAAGAATTTAGGTAGCAAAGTATTAATAATCATATATGACGATAGATGGACAGACATGAAAAAATCCATCATCGGTATGACCGAAATAGACATGACTGATAACGGTGGAATATTCTACATCAGTCCAGACTACCTAATAAACTTAGCAGAATTCGGTAAACATATAAAAGTAGGAATCCAGACAAAAGGCTATGAAGAAATGCATAGCGGAAATAATTTATTATTATGTTTAGGATTTTTAGGAAAAATGACTACAAGTAGTAATACTAAGTTTAAATTAAAAATAAATGATGTAGTAGAACTAATGAGTAACAAAGGCATTAATTTAATTAAGCCAACTAAAATACAACCAGAAGAGTATGCAGGCCTAGAATGGAAATTAGACATGTTTAATAATAAAAAGACAACATTACAACCAAATTTCGCATTTAGAATATACAAATAGACATGGAGAAACCTCCATAAGGTTTACAGATTACAAATGCGCTCCGCAAAGATTGCGAAGAAGAAAGTACAATAATGTAAGAAGACCTAAACTTAATGAACATAGAAGAAATTCCAGACGGATACGAAGTAGACATAGCTATAGGAAAAGCCCAAGATCTGAAAAGAAAAAAGCCCAAATTGTTATTTAGATGCAAAGGTTGCAAACAAGATAACATGGACATAGATGAGACTATAGAACATTTTAAATATTGTACTAAAAGAACAGATAACGAAGGCTATAGAGAAGATCGCATAGCCAGAGAAAAAACAGAAATGTTTGAAGAAACCTGGAAAGACTTCTCGATAGATAGCGAATTAGGTTTAGGGGAAGATATAGAAAAACAAGAATTATAAAGTAATTCAGAAGTTAGCTATAAAGAATTAATGGAAACTAGCGCATCTAGCTCAAGTCCTTTCCAGAGAACAACTGGAGAGAACATAACGGTAGACACTAGCACAGGTAATGTACCTAGAAGACGCGTGTTTAGAATCAAGCGGAAGACCCTGCAGACAACAACAGGTCAAGCCATCGGGAAAAAGACTCCCCATAGAAGAAAATATAACCCTCCAAGAAGGAGGAAACAGGGAAAGATCACGAATATAGCGACACGATCCCCTTAAATGGAATTCGTAATAGATTTATGGAAAGGTATCGTAGTTGCGGACTATATACAAAGTTACGTAGAAACAGACGCCGAGACTATGTACAAGTACTTAGAGACGTTCTTAGGAGAATCGACAAAGCTTTGTGGGAAGCCTACAAAGTTCACTTCACGTAAGAATTCCATCACTTGGTGTCAATGGGAGCAAATCCCTACAACTTCACAAATAAGATTCATACTCTTATTAATCGAGAAGACCCAAATAGTGGATTAGTGATTCTACAAAAGAATGCATTAATTAAATTAGAACAGCTTAGTATAAGTAACTGGATTTATATTAAGAAATTTTTAAATGATTTCTTTTACTACTGCACGATCAGCGGAAACTCGTTTGATCAAGACCTAGGTAAGAAGTTATTTAATAAATTACCAGGAGCACTAGGACGAGAAATAGAAGATCGTTGGGGAAAGCGAGAGGGAATACTACAAAACCCTAACGCTAAATGGTCCATTGGTCATAGAATCCAACACATAATGGAGATACTCCAAGAGAAGTGTACGAATCTGCAAATACAAAAGCAACTCTAACAGAATGAGTTAAGGTTTTGCAAAACGTCATATACACTACTCGTAGCTATGACAAAAACCCCCAGAAAAGAAAACCATATAAAAAGAAAAAGAAATATCGTTATCAGAATTAGGATAGATATGAAAAAAAGAAATATTACCTTAGAAGATCAACGGCTAAAAAGCCATACTTAGACAAAAATAAACATTTAAGAAAATATAGGAACGACAGAACCTATAAAAATAGACTAGAATGTTTTACTTGTGGCAGTATAGAACATTTAGCAAATACTTGCCCAAAAAGAATAAATAACAACTCAAAAACGCCCAATTAATAGAAGACTTCCAAGAGACCTTAATTGGCGTGAGACGAATATATGTCGACACAGAGTATTTATTCTCAGAGTAAGTATACAAGGTGAAGAAAATCACCAATTAAATTCATCGACTACAAAGCGAGATAATTTCATAAATGAAATAGGAATAGAACGACTTGAGATAATGCATTTAATTAAATAATCTAGTAAATACATCAGTAGACTGCGAACATATCTTTGAAAAGAACAAAGGTATAGATAGTATAGCATGTTGTATATGCAAATGGTTCCCAAGCAGAAGCAAAAGGGCCAGATGCAAAAAATGCTATATGGAAGGATGCATAACCTGCATTCAAAAAGAACTAAGCATTAGTATAGGACAAAAAGAAGTATTAGAAAAAATAATAGAACAAGAAGTAATAGACCCAACTATTACAATAAGATTAATGACTCTAGAAACTAGAGTAAATACCCTAGAAATGAGATTAGCTAAAATAGAAAAAGAAAAATATAAAGCCATAGATGATTCTTCAGATGAAGAAATACTGGAAAAAGAAGTACAAGCCTCTCCTGAATTTCTAAGTAATTCCCTAATCTGCAATGAAGACAAGAAATTTAGCTCACTAAGACTACTAGCAAAAATTAGAATTAAAGAATACGAAATCACTACGCTAGCATTAGTAGACACAGATGTACAAGCAGTATCCTTAACAAAAGGATCGTACCAAGTAGCTTAATAAAGACTTTAGAAAAACCGTCTTCAGCCATGCAAATGGATGGGACACATAATTTCTATAGATATTACATACAAGAAGCTAGTTTAAGTTTTATAAATACTTGCGATAAGTTTTATAATCCTAGCTACAAAATAGGAAAGATACTAGTTAGAGATTTAAATATAAATACAGACTTTATTTTGGGTTTAGTCTTCCTATTAAAAAACAATGGTAGTCATTTATCAACAGAGATGGAATAATCTTCCAGAAAGATAGTACATACTCACCAGTACAGAGAAAAAGGATAGAAACACAAGTTAACCAGACAACACAGATTAACCAGCTAAATGACAAAGAAACTTGCTGTAAAGACTGTAATGAAAATGAAAAGTATTGTTGCCAAACAAAGAATAAACTAGAAATAAGAGAGTTAGAAGACTCAATAGAAATCAAGAATACCTAGAAAAGGTTATACCTAATAGAATTAACTACAGATCCAGTTAATTTTAAAAAGGGAATAGAAAAATAGGAATAATAAATAATCGAGAAAGATTTAGATAATATAGTAAAGATTTTGGATGAATTAGAAATTATAGGGAAAACCCTCGGACATTGGAAAAATAACAAGATACTCATGAATTAGATATTATAAACCCAGAGTATATAATAAAGACAAGATCCATAGAATCTACTAATCAAGACTTAGAAGATTTTAAGACAACCATAAAAGAATTATTAAGTTTAGAGATAATAAGAAGATCCACCTCTAAACACCTGGTCACCAAGTTTATAGTTAGAAACCATTACAAGAAGTCGAGGAAAATCAAGAATGGTAATTAATTATAAAAGACTGAACGATAATACAAGAAGTAACGGATATAAACTACCCGACAAAATGTAACTAATCAATAGAATTCAGGTAAGACTATATTTAGTAAATTCGATTGTAAGTCAAAGCTATTGGTGTCAAGATGCACCCACCAAGATAGAATGGACAAGATTCACTTGTCCGTAGGACATTTTGAATGGCTAGTAATGCCATTTGGCCTAAAGACGGCTCCACCTATCTTCCAGAAGAAAATGGATGATATATTCGGAGAATACAAGAAATTTACTATAGTTTATATAGACGATATTTTAGTATTCAGTAGCAATATGGTAGAACATTTAGGACATCTACAAACCGTCTTTAGACTTTTTGTCCAGAACGGACTAATTATTAGCAAGAAAAAGATGGTGTTATGTAAAAAGTACATAGACTTCTTAGGAGTTACGATTGGGGAAGGAAAAATTAGACTTCAACCCCATATAGCAAAAAAGGCACTAGAAATGCCGGATAAATTAGATAATACTAAAGACCTCCAGAAATTCTTAGGAATTTTAAATTATGCCAGAACTTTCATAAAAGATCTAGGAAAGATCGCAGACCTCTTTATTCAAAAACAGGTTCTACAGTCGAAAAAGTTCAACAATCAAGACATCAAAATAGTTAAGCTCTTAAAGCAAAGGATCCGAATATTAGGATCTAAGCACTCCTTTAGAAAACGATTATCGATTATTGAAGCAGATGGAAGTTTTGAAGGTTGGGGCGCGGTGTTAAAGGCAAAGACTAACAAATACTGCAATAAGACCACAGAACGAATTTGCGCCTATCAAAGTGGCAAATATCGCGAAAAGGGTAACATGAGCAGTATAGACGTAGAAATACTAGCGGTAATCTATGCTCTAAATGCCTTTAGATTACATATTTTAAATAAACCAGAAATTTTAGTCAGAACAGACTGTGAAGCTATTGTAAAGTTTCACCAAAAAATAAATGACAAAAGTAGTAGTAGACGTAGATGGTTAAATTTCCTAGACACGATATCAATATATAATTTGGTATTCGAACATATTAAAGGAAAAGACAATAATTTAGCAGACCAGCTAAGTAGGTTAGCAATAACCACATCTAGAAGTACTATAAAGCTTAGCGCAAGCTAACTTTATTTGTTATTCTTAGCGAGAATGAGCACCTCAAAGCGGACTCGAGAAGACAAAGGGAAAGGCCCAGCCAAACCCACAGACAATGATACATACAGACAAAGCCTGTTGGGGAACTTGAAATTCAAGCCCATGGCCCAATTTGAGACACCTGTTTTAGACAGACTTTATTTTGGAAAAAATAATTTAGTTGCTTTTCCTCCTTCTAACATTACTTTCAAAGTTTTGCCAGATTACGTGTTAGACAGACAGCAGCGCTGCCTCATTGACAACTTATGGATAACGCACAGTAAGAAAGATAATAGCCACTTTGTGGCCACTCTAAATAGTACATGTTTTTATTTACACGAGAAAAATTTAGATAAGAAATTTAAATTTTATGTAGTAGTTCATGGTAAGACAAATGGAATTTTCCAGACCTGGATCGAAGTGGTAGAATCCATAAAAGATTTTAAAACCCCCTTGTTTAAAGGTTTTAATGATTTTACGGAAGCCCTAGATTATGCTCGAGGAACCCTTGGGCCTAATTACTATATCTCTCCAAATTTCTAAAATTCACCAGACTCAAAAGACACCCCAATACAATATCCGAGAAAGACACGGATAAAGTTATATTCAGTGATCATTGTAGCACCATGACGAAGCATTCAAAAGACTAAATCGAGACTAAAGAGGAACTTTCCTCCCAAAATACCTATCTACTAGAAAAAGTCACAAAATTAGAAGCTGCTTCGAGAACCCAAAATACACAACAAAGACAAACCTGCACTGTAGTTCTCCAACTCCTACAAAAATGGATGAGACAGTGTACATTCCCTCATCAATGTAACAAAACCTATTGTATCGTATAGATACAACTAGTCCCAGTACAAAGCGGTCGCCAGTAAAGACTTATCAAATCAGATTAATGGTGTCATTTTGCCAAAAATGAACAAGAGGAAGCATCTTCCTCAAAGACTAGACGTAGGCTCCCGTAACGCTCACCGATCAACTTCCCGAGCAAGGAGTAATCACACGAAGAAACAAATGAGAAGAACATAGAAAAATTGTTAAAGAAACTCTTGAACAAATTTTTCTAAAAGCTCAAACAATGACACAATGGATCTAAACGCCAGAAAAAGAATTACATGTTACTTCATTAGAACTAAATGAAGAATTTACAGTCCCAATAAGGTACAACAGACGTAACCGGTCTTCAATCCCAGAAGATCATATTTCTGATACATCCCATGTTTCGGATCTGAGAACTTAAAATGTCCAAGACGACAGATCCTAATGATGCCTATGACTCAGGCATGAGTTTTGATTCTATCGCACTACATAATTTGGACACATAAAACTGTTTGATCACACTGCTCAGACATCAGAATCATGGCCGACAACGCCAAAGGCAGCAGCGAAAAAACCGCCGCTAAAAAACAACAGACGAGACACCATAGTCCTTCTTTGCGGAAAGTAGCCGAATGCAGATGCTACTTTATAAAAAGTGGATGCCAGCAGCACAAGACAACACAATAAAGAAGAAAAAATTTCAAAAGCAAAAGCGACGATGGGGCCCGCAGCGCACCCGGCAGACACTTTTGAAGATTCTTTTTCATTTTGAAATCCGAAGCTCACGTCCGCCAAGACATTATAAATATCAGACTCCGCACTCTCTTACAGACAGAAGCGGTTAGAGGCAGAGGCACACACTCTCTACATCTCTCCACTACACATATGTTTTCTTATGAATAAATCCCCCTTGTAAATTTCCCTTGTAAGATAGCTTGGAACAGGATTCAGCTCCCCCAGTAGGGCTAGCGCTGGAATCCGAGCTGAAACCACCCTCGTCCTCTAGACATGTAAGTTTAAATTTCAGTAGTTTATCTCCGTTATGTATATTAAGTTTTTTATGTTAAAGTTTTTTATGAAGTTCTTGCAGAAATGCAGGAATCAGTTTATGTTAATATGAAGTTTTTAATTTTTATCATGAATCTTGAATTACTGTTATAATCACTGCCATGAATGTAGAATTACTGTTAAAATCATAACAATAGCATGCCTGGTCACGATAGCTTCTTAACTTAGTATATGGTTCTCTGACGGGCTCCGTTATGCTGTCCATGGATTAACCCGTAAATTCCCGTATCAACGGTGGTTGATTATTGGCCTGGTGATGTCATTTGAAGGATTTGTTGTGGCGCTTGTGGGTGTGGTTAAAGACGATAGACATAAGCGAGGGTAAAGCCTGAAGGAAGAGATGAACAGTGAAGAAGAAGGAGTGAATAGGAACATGTGCTAAAGATTGAATAGTAATGAAACATGAACGGCAGGGATGATGAATAGTAACTTAAGACGAGTGACTGGACAGAAGTCCAGAGATAAAAAAAAAAAAATATTTTACTACAGGAGATAGACTTTGAAAATAGTAACTTATATGAACAGGGTACACCGGGAAGGGAGTACTTAGTAGGACACACAACTCGAACTCAACCCCCACTTTATTGAAACATCTTCATTGAAACAACCCCACGTGATGTAGAGAGTGTGTGCCTCTGCCTCTAACCGCTTCTGTCTGTAAGAGAGTGCGGAGTCTGATATTTATAATGTCTTGGCGGACGTGAGCTTCGGATTTCAAAATGAAAAAGAATCTTCAAAAGTGTCTGTCGGGTGCGCTGCGGGCCCCATCGTCGCTTTTGCTTTTGAAATTTTTTCTTCTTTATTTTGTTGTCTTGTGCTGCTGGCATCCACTTTTTATAAAGTAGCATCTGCATTCGGCTACTTTCCGCAAAGTAAGACTATGGTGTCTCGTCTGTTGTTTTTTAGCGGCGGTTTTTTCGCTGCTGCCTTTGGCGTTGTCGGCCATGATTCTGATGTCTGAGCAGTGTGATCAAACAGTTTTATGTGTCCAAATTATGTAGTGCGATAGAATCAAAACTCATGCCTGAGTCATAGGCATCATTAGGATCCTGTGCGTCTTGGACATTTTCTGGTTCTGTATCCGAAACATGGGATGTATCGGAAATATGATCTTCTGGGACTGAAGACCGGTTACGTCTGTTGTACCTTATTGGGACTGTAAATTCTTCATTTAGTTCTAATGAAGTAACATGTAATTCTTTTTCTGGCGTTTCAGTCACTGTGTCTGCTGTTTGAGCTTTTAGAAAAATTTGTTCAAGAGTTTCTTTAACAATTTTTTCTATGTTCTTCTGCTGTTTCTTCGTGTGATTACTCCTTGCTCGGGAAGTTGATCTGGTGAGCGTTCTGGGGAGCCTACGTCTAGTCTTTGAGGAAGATGCTTCCTCTTGTTCATTTTTTGGCAAAATGACAGCCATTAACGGATTTGATAAGTCTTTACCGGCGACCGTTTGTACCGGACTAGTTGTATCTATACCTGATACAATAGGTTTTGTTACATTCAGTAGGGAATGTACACCTGTCTCATCCATTTTTGTAGGAGTTGGAGAACTCTGAGTCTGGGTTTGTCTTTGTTGTGTATTTTGGGTCTGTCTCAGAAGCAGTTCTAATTTTGTGACTTTTTCTAGTAGATAGGTATTTTGGGAGGAAAGTTCCTCTTTAGTCTGATTTAGTCTTTTGAATGCTTCTGTCATGGTGCTACAATGATCACAGAATATAACTTTATCCGTGTCTTTCTGGATATTGTATTGGGGTGTCTTTTGAGTCTGGCTGAATTTTAGAGCTGGAGAGATATAGTAATTAGGCCCAAGGGTTCCTCGAGCATAATCTAGGGCTTCCGTAAAATCATTAAAACCTTTAAACAAGGGGGTTTTAAAATCTTTTATGGATTCTACCACTTCGATCCAGGTCTGGAAAATTCCATTTGTCTTACCATGAACTACTACATAAAATTTAAATTTCTTATCTAAATTTTTCTCGTGTAAATAAAAACATGTACTATTTAGAGTGGCCACAAAGTGGCTATTATCTTTCTTACTGTGCGCTATCCATAAGTTGTCAATGAGGCAGCGCTGCTGTCTGTCTAACACGTAATCTGGCAAAACTTTGAAAGTAATGTTAGAAGGAGGAAAAGCAACTAAATTATTTTTTCCAAAATAAAGTCTGTCTAAAACAGTGTCTCAAATTGGGCCATGGGCTTGAATTTCAAGTTCCCAACAGGCTTTGTCTCAGTATGTATCATTGTCTGTGGGTTTGGTGGGCCTTTCCTTTGTCTCGTGGGTTTGGTGGGCCTTTCCCTTTGTCTTTCTCGAGTGCCTTTGAGGTGCTCATTCTGCTAAGAATAACAGATAAAGTTAGCTTGCGCTAAGCTTTATAGTACTTCTAGATGTGGTTATTGCTAACCTACTTAGCTGGTCTGCTAAATTATTGTCTTTTCCTTTAATATGTTCGAATACCAAATTATATATTGATATCGTGTCTAGGAAATTTAACCATCTACGTCTACTACTACTTTTGTCATTTATTTTTTGGTGAAACTTTACAATAGCTTCACAGTCTGTTCTGACTAAAATTTCTGGTTTATTTAAAATATGTAATCTAAAGGCATTTAGAGCATAGATTACCGCTAGTATTTCTACGTCTATACTGCTCATGTTACCCTTTTCGCGATATTTGCCACTTTGATAGGCGCAAATTCGTTCTGTGGTCTTATTGCAGTATTTGTTAGTCTTTGCCTTTAACACCGCGCCCCAACCTTCAAAACTTCCATCTGTTTCAATAATCAGATAATCGTTTTCTAAAGGCAGGCTTAGATCCGGAATATTCTGGATCCTTTGCTTTAAGAGCTTAACTATTTTGATGTCTTGATTGTTGAACTTTTTCCGACTGTAGAACCTGCTTTTGAATAAAGAGGTCCTGCGATCTTTCCTAGATCTTTTATGAAAGTTCTGGCATAATTTAAAATTCCTAAGAATTTCTGGAGGTCTTTAGTATTATCTAATTTATCCGGCATTTCTAGTGCCTTTTTTGCTATATGGGGTTGAAGTCTAATTTTTCCTTCCCCAATCGTAACTCCTAAGAAGTCTATGTACTTTTTACATAACACCATCTTTTTCTTGCTAATAATTAGTCCGTTCTGGACAAAAAGTCTAAAGACGGTTTGTAGATGTCCTAAATGTTCTACCATATTGCTACTGAATACTAAAATATCGTCTATATAAACTATAGTAAATTTCTTGTATTCTCCGAATATATCGTCCATTTTCTTCTGGAAGATAGGTGGAGCCGTCTTTAGGCCAAATGGCATTACTAGCCATTCAAAATGTCCTTCTGGACAAGTGAATGCTGTCCATTCTATACTGGCTGGGTGCATCTTGACCTGCCAATAGCCTGACTTACAATCGAATTTACTAAATATAGTCTTACCCTGAATTCTATTGATTAGTTCTGTTTTGTCGGGTAGTTTATATCCGTTACTTCTTGTATTATCGTTCAGTCTTTTATAATTAATTACCATTCTTGATTTTCCTCTGACTTCTTCAGAATGGTTTCTAACTATAAACGCGGCTGACCGGTGTTTAGAGGTGGATCTTCTTATTATCTCTAAACTTAATAATTCTTTTATGGTTGTCTTAAAATCTTCTAAGTCTTGATTAGTAGATTCTATGGATGCTGTCTTTATTATATACTCTGGGTTTATAATATCTAATTCACAGAGTATCTTGTTATTTTTCCAATGTCTGAGGGGTTTTTCCCCTATAATTTCTAATTCATCCAAAATCTTTACTATATTATCTAAATCTTTCTGATTATTTATTATTCCTATTTTTTCTATTCCCTTTTTAAAATTAACTGGATCTGTAGTTAATTCTATTAGGGTATAACCTTTTTCTAGGTATTCTTCAGTTTCTATTGAGTCTTCTAACTCTCTTATTTCTAGTTTATTGCTGTTTTGGCAACAATACTTTTCATTTTCATTACAGTCTTTACAGCAAGTTTCTTTGTCATTTAGCTGGTTAATCTGGGTTGTCTGGTTAACTTGTGTTTCTATCCTTTTTGTCTGTACTGGTGAGTAAGTACTATCTTTCTGGAAGATTATTCCATCTCTGGTGATAGTACAGCTACCATTGTTTTTTAATAGGAAGTCTAAACCCAAAATAAAGTCTGTATTTATATTTAAATCTCTAACTAGTATCTTTCCTATTTTGTAGCTAGGATTATAAAACTTATCGCAAGTATTTATAAAACTTAAACTAGCTTCTTGTATGTAATATCTATAGAAATTATGTGTCCCATCCATTTGCATGGCTGAAGACGGTTTTTCTAAAGTCTTTATTAAGCTACTTGGTACGATCCTTTTGTTAAGGATACTGCTTGTACATCCTGTGTCTACTAATGCTAGCGTAGTGATTTCGTATTCTTTAATTCTAATTTTTGCTAGTAGTCTTAGTGAGCTAAATTTCTTGTCTTCATTGCAGATTAGGGAATTACTTAGAAATTCAGTAGAGTCTTCTACTTCTTTTTCCAGTATTTCTTCATCTGAAGAATCATCTATGGCTTTATATTTTTCTTTTTCTATTTTAGCTAATCTCATTTCTAGGGTATTTACTCTAGTTTCTAGAGTCATTAATCTTATTGTAATAGTTGGGTCTATTACTTCTTGTTCTATTATTTTTTCTAATACTTCTTTTTGTCCTATACTAATGCTTAGTTCTTTTTGAATGCAGGTTATGCATCCTTCCATATAGCATTTTTTGCATCTGGCCCTTTTGCTTCTGCTTGGGAACCATTTGCATATACAACATGCTATACTATCTATACCTTTGTTCTTTTCAAAGATATGTTCGCAGTCTACTGATGTATTTACTAGATTATTTAATTCGTCTGTTATCTGAAGCTGTTCTATTCCTATTTCATTTATGAAATTATCTGCTTCAGAGTCTGATGAATTTAATTGGTGATTTTCTTCACCTTGTATACTTACTACAGAATAAATACTCTCTGTGTCTGACATATATTCGTCTACGCCAATTAAGGTCTCTTGGAAGTCTTCTATTAATTGGGCGTTTTTTGAGTTGTTATTTATTCTTTTTGGGCAAGTATTTGCTAAATGTTCTATAGACATGTAAGTTTAAATTTCAGTAGTTTATCTCCGTTATGTATATTAAGTTTTTTATGTTAAAGTTTTTTATGAAGTTCTTGCAGAAATGCAGGAATCAGTTTATGTTTTCTTATGAATAAATCCCCCTTGTAAATTTCCCTTGTAAGATAGCTTGGAACAGGATTCAGCTCCCCCAGTAGGGCTAGCAGTTTTCGGGAATCCCGAACGGGAAACCTCCCTGGTCCTCTAGACATGTAAGTTTAAATTTCAGTAGTTTATCTCCGTTATGTATATTAAGTTTTTTATGTTAAAGTTTTTTATGAAGTTCTTGCAGAAATGCAGGAATCAGTTTATGTTAATATGAAGTTTTTAATTTTTATCATGAATCTTGAATTACTGTTATAATCACTGCCATGAATGTAGAATTACTGTTAAAATCATAACAATAGCATGCCTGGTCACGATAGCTTCTTAACTTAGTATATGGTTCTCTGACGGGCTCCGTTATGCTGTCCATGGATTAACCCGTAAATTCCCGTATCAACGGTGGTTGATTATTGGCCTGTTGATGTCCGCTGAAGGACTGTTGTGGACCGCTTGTGGGTGTGGTTAAAGACGATAGACATAGCATGGGTAAAGCCTGAAGGAAGAGATGAACAGTGAAGAAGAAGGAGTGAATAGGAACATGTGCTAAAGATTGAATAGTAATGAAACATGAACGGCAGGGATGATGAATAGTAACTTAAGACGAGTGACTGGACAGAAGTCCAGAGATAAAAAAAATATATATATATATATATATATCACTAAATATCATTGAAACACTCTGTTGACCACTAAATATGGTTGATTCAAGTATTTCACATCAAATCACTCCAACGATCACTCGATTTAACTCGACTCTACTTAGTTGATCATCTATCGTGATCAAATCGTTATCTAATTGATTAAGGATGTCATTAAGTATATATATTTATCACTAAATATCATTGAAACACTTTGTTGACCATTAGATATGGTTGATTCAAGTAGTTCACATAAAATTACTCCAACAATCATTCGATTTAGCTCGACTACACTTAATTGATCTGATATCATGATCAAATCGCTATCTAATTGATCCAGGATGCAATTATATATATATATATATATTGGTCATTAAATATTATTGAATCACCTTTTTACCACTAAATATGGTTGATTCAAATAGTTCAAACCAAATCATTCTAATGATCACTCGATTTAGCTTGACTACACATAGAATTGCTCGATTTGTCCCAATAATTGCAGTATTTGTTGCAACAAGTAACATAGTTGTTGAACAAATCATATCAGTTGTTGGAAAAAACATAACAAGTTACCTAAAGGTTGCAACAAGTCTTTCTACTTGTTGAAAAAAAATCAAACAACCAACCTAGTTGTTGTAACAAGTCGTGTCACTTGTTATAAAAACCCCAACAAGTAACAGAGTTGTTGCACAGATTTGTTACTTGTTAGAGATTGTTCCACGGATTTTCAACATGACATGAGTTATTAGTTGTTGCAACAAGCCGTGGAACTTGTTGAAAATATCCAACACGTACATAGTTGTTGCAACAAGTCCGGTCACTCGTTGAAAAAAACCCAATAAGTAACTAGTTGATGCAACAAGTCCTGTCACTTGTTGAAAAAATATCAACAAGTTACAAAGTTGTTGCAACAAATTTCTTACTTGTTGAAAACTATTCAGGAATTTCTTTACATTTGTGATTTGAACAAGATCAACATATCATATAAACAAAGTTAACAAACACCAACAACAAAATTTACCATTACAAGAAAGAACAACATTAAAGTATCATACAACAGAAATCGCAAAAAGGGTATGTTGCTGCCATTTTGAAAGGATTAAAAAACAGATTTGCAAACATCAACAAAAATACTTATTATTACAAGACAGTGCAACATTAACAATTACGGAGAATTTTAGTATGAGCATGTACTTCTTTGTGGCCAACTGTTTTGCATATGGAGCATTTATTTTTTCTTATTAGAAATTATTCCCCGACTCCACGCCTCTTCTTTGTCCGCCTTCTTCCCGATTTGCCCAGCTCAATATGTCGTTTACTCTCTTTGGACAGTCATCGCTATCATCTCTACCATGACACCAACCTTCCAACGCCAAATAAATCGATGATTGTTCTTGACTCATTCACCGTGGCAATCAACCCCTATTGTTATTGAGTCCCCTATGGGATCGAGATACCTGAAGATATTTCATTTTAAAAAAAAAATTGATCATGACAGTACATACCAAACTGTAACAAAATGAAACAATTGCAGTGCTTGTTGCAACAGCTTAGTAAGTTATTTATACAATGTAGCAACATCTGCATAAATCGTTGTAATTGTAGCATCAACTACAGCAGTTGTTGCAACTTCTTTATTAGTCGTTGGAAAAAATGCAGAAGCTTTTATACAACATCTTTGACACTTGTTGCAACAACTGTAACTGCTATTGTAAGTTGTTGGAAAATCAGCAACTACACCCAAATGATTAATTGACACAAAATAATATTATTTTACTTACCAAATGAGTGAAAAATCACTTATGAAATAATGCTCAGTGCTACACGAATGAAATTCAATCTAAAAATGATGTAAATCGAGTGATTTTTTTTTTCTTGAGCATTTTTTAAAAATAAAGAAGAAGAGGAAGAGGAGGATGAGGAGGAAGGAGAGGAAGAAGAAGTGGCAGAAGAAGAAGAATTGGTTGAAGAAGAAGTGCTGGGAGAGGAAGAAGAACTGGTTGAAGAAAAGCGCTGAGAAATTGGGTTAAATTTTTACCTCTTTTAGATAATTTAAGATTTTATATAAGTTGGGTTAAAGTATAAAAAATAAAACTTGGGAATAAGCCTGAAATTGGGTCAAACCTCATTAATCACCAACCCATATTTTATCACCTCTACTTAATAAAAATAATTTGAATTACTCCCACTCAATTTTAATTTTTTTTTGTCACCTTTAATTAATTCTCCAAACTCATTCTGTTGTACCAATAACTACCAATCATATGCTTTTCTATTCAATGCAAATTATATTTTACTTTCTGTAGTTTCTTACCAAGTGTCATTGTGCTTTTGCCTTCGCTTTTCTCGTTTTTAATTTATTTTTGATCAAGTTCATTTAATCACCTTCAATTTGAATATAATACGTGATCAAAGTGAGAGTATTTGGACTTGACATCTGAGATTGTTGTCAATGCACTTGGGCATGGTGATCCTGATTGAATTAGGGTTGTTACTGTTAAATATATATGTGATGCATGCTTTGACTTCTAAGGCTTGACAGGTCTTTTTGGTCGATTTCCAGTTGATACTTGTATAGTTAGTCTCCAAATAGAATAAGATTTTATGAGTAGAATAGGAATATGATTCTCCTATTATGGAAATATGTAAATTGTATATATACTCTTTCAAGTAATGAAAATAATCAAGGGATTATTTCTTTCATGATATCAGAAGTCTAGGTCTTAAAATCCTCTCTCAAAATCCCTCCTAATTTTCGTCTAACTGCCTCATTTTCCGAGCCCCTTCTCCTCGGAATTCGTGTCGACGGTCTATCCTCTCTTCCCAACATTTTCTTCCAAATCCCTCAATCACATATTGTTCTATCAATATGTCTACATCGCGAAACATGTTTCATCCTGCCCATATAGTTTCTAACATCAATAATAACATCCATCTTGTTCTTGAAATAGAAAACGTCCAATATGCGATGTGGGCCGAACTGTTCAAAATTAACACACGCTCGCATCAAGTCATCCATCACATAATCCCTGCGGCTCCTGAGGATACGGAGGTGCCAAGACGCGAGGATGATCCTAAGTTGTGGACGACTCTTGATGCCACCATCCTTCAATGGATATTCCACAATTTCTACTGACCTTTTGCAAACGATTATTGAACCTGACGTTATGGCGCAGGCGACTTGGGATAGACTATGTGATATATTCCCAGATAATTAAAATTCTAGAGCTGTTACTCTTAAGCGGGATTTCTCCCACGTCAAAATGAAAGATTTCCCTAACGTTTCGGCTTACTACAAAAGATTGAAGGAATTGGCGGATTAACTCCGCAACATTGGCGCGTCGATTTTGAATGATCGTTCGGTCCTCTAAATGGTTTCAGGCCTCTCTGAGGCCTATAGTGGTCTTGGCACGCTTCTTCGTCAAAGCAATCCTCTTCCGCAATTTTATCAGGCTCGTTCTATGCTTACACTCGAAGAAGCAGGTATGGCTAAAAAGGCGGCTACCGGTGCTAGTCCCATGGTCATGATGACCGTGTCCACTGTTCATCCTATCGATTCCAACAACTCGGACCAAAACCGCAACAATGGTGGCGGCAAAAAGGGAGAAAATAAGAAAAATAATGGCAAGAATCGCGGCGGCAACAATGGCGGCAGCCGGAACAGTGGTGGTGGCCCTCGCAGAGGTCATCAGCAGTTTTGGGCCCTGCAGTGGGCCCCACAGTCACAGTTTGGGCCAAATAGTTTTCAACCTCACTGGCAGTAGGCTGCCCAGCAGCAGTCGAGGCCCAACACGACCTAGCCCACTTTCAGTAATTCCTCTAGACCGAGGCAACAAACAAGGGTACTTGGGCCTCGGCTTCCGCAGGCCCATTATGCAGTGGCCCCCACTTCTACCAACATCGAAGCCGTAATGCACACACTTGGTTTAAATCCTCCATACCCAAATTGGTATATGGACACCGGTGTCACTAGCCACGTGACATTGGATTCAGGTACGCTCTCGTCTTATTCCAATTTGAGCAACCCTCGTGGCATAATTATTGGTAATGGTAATTCTATTCCAATTCATGGTTATGGTCGTAAAACTTTGTCTCCCCCCAATCCACCCCTTATCTTGAAAAATACCCTACATGCCCCCACAATTAATTAAAAACTTAGTGATGTCCGTAAATTCACCACTGACAATTCCGTTTCTATTGAATTTGATCAATTTGGTTTCTCTGTGAAGGATTTCAAGACAGGGAGTCCTCTCATGAGGTGTGATAGTAGGGGAGATCTTTATCCTATCACGCCAAGTTTCGGTCTATCGAGTCAAACCTTGTCGTCAGCGTTTGCAGCCCTTGCTCATTCCTTGTGGCATGCTCGTCTTGGTCATCCGGGATCATCTATTTTGTGTTCCTTAGATAAAACTAATTGTATTTCATGTAAGGGTACGCGTAGTACTTCGAATTGTCATTCTTGTTCTTTAGGAAAAATTGTTAGGTTGCCGTTTGTAGACCCTAATTCTCATACTTTAATGCTATTTGATATTATTCATAGCGACTTATGGACATCTCCTGTTCTTAGTTCTTTGGGTCATCGGTATTATGTTCTCTTTTTGAATGATTATTCTAAATTTTTATGGACTTTTTCGATAGCGAAAAAATCTCAAGTTTTTGCCATCTTCTTAAAATTTAGAGCTTTCATTAGAACTCAATTCGAACGAGAAATAAAAAATATTCAATGTGATAATGATAGAGAATATGACAACGGGGTATTTCGGGAATTTTGTGCAACTAATGGGATCGTTTTTCTTGCCCTCATACGTCTTCATAAAATGGGAAAGTCGAACACAAAATTCGTACCATTAATAACATTGTCCAAACTTTATTGATTCATGCTTCCGTACACCCTTCGTTTTGGCATCATGCTCTACAAATGGCCACATATCTCCTTAACATTCTTCCTTCCAAAGGTTTGACATATTCTTCCCCTCTTCAAATGTTATTTAATAACTCTTTCGTATTCACATCTTCGGGTCTTTGGGTGCTTATGTTATCCGTTATTTTCGTCCACCACAATTAACAAACTTCAGGCTCGATCTACCCCCTGTGTATTTTTGGGCTATCCATCTAATCATCGTGGTTACAAATATTTTGATTTATCATCTAATAAAATCATCATTAGTCGCCATATAATTTTTTATGAATCTCAATTTTCGTTTGCTAAGGTTAGTAATCACGTACCTAGTTCGTATAATTTTTTGGATGATGGCATATCCCCGTATACTATTCACCATTTTTCGAACGTATCCCGCACCTCAAATCCGCCAGCGAGCCCACTGCCCGCCGGTTCTCCAGTAACGTCACGGTCCAACAACGTAAGTGCTGCAACTGGGCCGCCTCCCCAGCCCAGTTCTGGCCTAGTTGTTATTTCTGCCCGTCATCCAGTCCCTGTTTCTGCTACTGTTTCCAATTCCCGTGTTGGGACAACAGACCCACTGCCTGCTGGCCCGTCCGTCACGTGTCCCGATATTTTTCAAAATTCGCCCAATTCTCCCCCGAATCAAAGACCTGTCACTCGTAGTCAACGGGATATTTTTAAATCGAAAAGACATTTTAATTTAAATTATAATATTCTTAAATCACCCTTACCCCGTAATTCTGTGTCAGCATTAAATGACCCGAATTAAAAAATTGCTATGACCGATGAATATAATGCTCTTATTGATAATAAGACGTGGGAGTTGGTGCCCCGTTCATCTGTTATTAATATTATTAGGTCTATGTGGATTTTTTCTCATAAGGACAATTCAGACGGTTCGTTTGCACGGCATAAGGCTCGGCTTGTGGGTGATGGTAAGACTCAGCAGGTTGGTGTGGATTGTGGGGAGACGTTTAGTCCGGTGGTCAAGCCGGCTACCATTCACACTGTACTCAGCTTGGCTCTTTCGAAAGCATCCCATCCATCAGTTAGATGTGAAGAATGATTTCTTATATGGTGATCTCAAGGAAACAGTGTATATGTATCAGCCTTTGGGGTTTAGGGACCCCAAGTATCCTCATCGTGTTTGTTTGTTGAAGAAGTCCTTATATGGGCTTAAGCAGTCTCCACTGGCATGGTATAAGAGGTTTGACAACTATATTTCGACTATTGGGTTCACTCACAGCAGGTCGGATAATTCCTTGTTCATATATCGTCGTGGTTCATTTTTGGCTTATATACTACTATATGTGGATGATATTATCTTGACTGCTTCTTCCGATGCCTTACGCCAGTCTATCATGACAATGCTCAGTTCTGAGTTTGCTATGAAAGACTTGGGGGCCTTGAGTTATTTTTTGGGGATTGTTGTCACCCGTCATGCAGGTGGATTGTTCTTATCACAGAGGAAGTATGTAGTCGAGATCATTGAGAGGGCTGGGATGTCATCCTGTAAGTCCATTTCCACTCTAGTTGATACTAAACCCAAATTGGGTGTTGCAGCCGGCACACCATACGAGGATCTGACCCTCTATCGCAGTCTTGCACGGGCCCTTCAGTATCTTACATTCATGAGACCAGATATTACGTATGTCGTACAACATGTGTGTTTGTTTATGCATGATCCCAAGGTTGAGCACATGAATGCGCTTAAACGCATCATTAGGTATATTCAGGGTACAGTTGACTATGGCTTGCATTTATATCCTTCATCAACATCCACACTTGTCTCGTATACAGATGCTGATTGGGGTGGTTGTCCAGACACCAGACGGTCTACGTCTGGCTATTGTATGTTTCTTGGGAATAACTTGGTCTCATGATTTGCGAAACGTCAGTCGACTTTGTCCCGATCCAGTGCCGAGGCCGAGTATCGATGGGTAGCTAATGTGGTCTCAGAATCATGTTGGTTACGTAATTTGTTGTTAGAGCTTCATTGCCCTATTCAGAAAGCGACCTTGGTTTATTGCGATAATGTTAGTGTCATCTACCTTTCTGGTAATTCGATTCATCACTAGCGCACAAAACATATCGAGATGGACATTCACTTTGTTCGCGAAAAGGCTGCTCGTGGTCAAGTACGTGTCTGCCATGTCCCGTCCAGGTATCAAATTGCCGACATCTTTACAAAGGGTCTTCCCTTGGTCCTTTTTGAAGATTTTAGGGACAGTCTCAGCGTTCGAAGACCGCCCGCTATGACTGCGGGGGTGTGTTAAATATACATAATATCCACACAATATATATGTGTATATTATGTATACGGATGGTATATTATTCTCGGTTATTACTGCCCATCCGTGGGCAGTCCTTTTCTTGTACAATTATGTAATTAATGTTGTAGTCTAATTAGTATTGTACACTTACCATACTTGTATAGTTAGTCTCCAAATAGAATAAGATTTTAGGAGTAGAATAAGAATAAGATTTTTTTATTATAAAAATATGTAAATTGTATATATATACTCTTTCAAGTAATGAAAATAATCAAGAGATTATTTGTTTCAGTTACAAACAAGCTAATACCTTTACCCATGTTAGCAAATAAATATTCTTCTCTCTCTCTCAGATTTGCACTTTTATTTTTGATTAAAAAATTAATTTGGAATTTTAGTGCTTAGAGATATAAAAGGGATCTTTTATAGTGCACATAGATTAAAAACGAGACCCTTGCAGTTTTTTACTGCTATGCTTCATTCAGAGAGCTTTTTTGTACATGTTTATTTCAGTTGTTTCTATATCTATAACTTTATATATCACTTAAGTACCATCTCTCTTTTTCTTTTGATCATTTAATCACCTTCAATTTGATATAACAAGTTCAAGTGGTAATATAGTTATGATTAGCTAATACACCCTTCGATAACCGCCCAAAAATTGCTAAGACCAATCAATATTTTATTGGTTGGCTAACGGATTATTACATTTAAAAGCCGATAATCCATAAGTCAAACCGTTAAGCGTAACAATCCGCTCAATCCACCCGATAAGAAGCCCTATATTACATAAAGAAGTTGACTTTAACTGTAAGAATTGCAATTCAATTCAATTCACTCCTAGGGATTACGATGAATGCATCAAATACTAAGGACCTGGCCAGAGAACTTACAATTAAAAAAAACAAAGAACTAGTAGACTCTGGATACTGGGTATTGGACAGTAATCATAAAAAATAATATCATACATGCAAAAAACAAATACTGGGTATTTATCAGCAATTCAAATTGCTTATTAGCTAACGTAGGCATGTTCTAATTCTTCTTAAGTTCTTATCACAAGATTCTTTAAAGTAAACATTTATGATTTATAATAACCTTCAATAAAGGCTGTGCTTCATTTTTTAGATTAATCAAAAGACTGATATCTGTATTCATTGTCTAACTATATGAGAGTTATGACAATGAATGAAAATAACAAATACTTCAAGGTTTAGTGATGAAAAATGAAAGGAAAACCCCTTTATTCTTAACATTTTTAAGTGATATGCTAAAGATTATTAATTGAATATTATTCACTTTCAACTCAAACCATCTTACATTTTCAAGGGGCAAAAGCGTAGAAACGATCAAAATTTAAAGTTATGGATTTAGAATATATTTTTTACTCATAATTTGTTTAATTTTCTAAATTCAGAATATATTATTTATACATACCTAAATTCTTACGAGATATGAGCTAAAGTAACTAGGTTCAGTGATTCACTTATTATATAGTATTGATCTGCCCTGCATTCAAAAAACGCATAATGGTAGTGGTGGAGGGTGGAGGAGCACTTTGAAAATAATGTTTGCATCTTTGAAATTTTTTTTTGTGTGTGTTCTTTTGAGAAAAAGGATGAAAAGATTTCATAAAAAATCAACCCCACCTCACACACAATTCTTTAAAGTGGATTTACAATTTTTTGTTAATATCACACATTCAAAATCTCAAATTTGGTAATGGAATTGTAACCTAAAACACCGTTCTTTCCAATTTGTATGCATAATTTCTTTATTAATTCATTTAAAAATAATGATATCTTCCTGTTTTTGAAAACCATTTAGTTTTATCTTCCTATTTGCTTTTATATCCACACATATATTGTGACATATTTAAAATTAAAAGTTTTAAAAAATCTTTTTCTATTTTAAATTTGGTGACGAGTCAAACTATGCCAACAAATTAAATCATAGGGGGAGGGGGGGGTAACATATTATTGGATTTTGAGTTTCAAACAATAATGAGACTGGAAGGTATGGCTTAGTTTATGTTACTTATATCACGAGTTTAAATAATACATATCATATGAAATTGCTAGAAAATGGAAAAAGAAGTTATTTTGAATTTATTGAAACATGCGTTGTTGTTGGGAAAAAAATTAACACTTTAGTTATTTCAATTAATATATTCTCATTCTTTTTTATTTGCAATACTACACTTGGTAGCGGAGAAAATGAAAATTTCATAATGTTCTTCATATTCAACGTGGAATATAAATAGTACATCTATGTGTTTGACAAACATTCATTCTATTCCTAACACATCGAACTTGTGGATTTCCTTCAATCAAGAAAACACTTGGTGAGGATCTCAAAAAAATAGATTACGTATTTTCCACAAGCTTATGTGTTCAGCACACAACTAGCTAATCTAAGACTTATCCATAGACCAAAAAAGGCCTCAATTATTCTAATAAAACCTTCTAAAAAGAGCCACAGTGTCATCAATTGTTCACCAAGAAAATTAAAGATATATATTAGACTTGGTAACTAAGCAACACAAAAGACGTAGAAGAATATGTGGTCGGTGACAATTTCGAAAAGCTTTGATCATAATCAATCTTCTTCTTTTTTTCTTTACCTAAAAGAAGAAATCTCAAAAGCCAATTACAGAGAGACGTTTTGATCAATAAAAATATAATCCTTTTTTCCCTCCCACCACCACCCTTTTTCATACTTTTCTCAAGTAGTGTTTTAGAATTGACTGCAATTTCGTCCATTAAAGAGTTGGAAGATGACATAATATATGTTAGTCAATATATATAGATATATATATGCAATTGAGCAGAGTTTGGTTAATGATTGTAACTTCACAAAAAAAAAGTTGTGATAATTAAGGAATAATTTGTGTGGCTAACTTGAAAATGTTTATGGATTTCGAATTTTGGGTCTGATCGCTATTATCTAATATTCTTCCCAAGTACAATACTTATTCGTTCGGAATATAAGTAATAAGACTGACATTTATTATTTGTAGTTAAGAATTATAATAGCTTAGACATAAAAACTATCTCTCTCTTGGATAGCTTGTAATACGTGTGGAGACATAATCAAAGTATAAAAAATGTGTTTTTTCTAACATTTTAAATGTTTAGATGAGATAAATAAATATTTTAACATGCATGATATCAGAGTAACCAAGAGATCGTGAGTTTGAATTTCATCACTATTCATTATTAAAAGGAATTTCACATGTATGTCCAAAACAAGCGGTAGTACATGAATATTTACCTATTGTTTATAGACTACATTGTTCAGCCTGGTATATAGAGAAACAATTAAGGAAAAACACATAAAAGTTTCTTTCAAAGTTAATAATAATAATAATAATAAATGAGGCTGGAAATGGCAATAATCAAGATTTGTTTAGGCTAACTACCCAATAATGGCATCACCATTAAAAAGTTTAAACTTTGTCATGAAAAACACACATTTTACATTCTAAAGACACCAATAGTCACACTCCACACAACCTTATAGTGCACATATTAAATCTTTTACTTCCAAAAAGATGATGATGTATGCAATGTCTTATTCATATAACTTGTCTTTTGGATAATACTTTTCCTGAGAGTTGCCTCTAGCCCCACCACCCCAACCCACACACACACACACTTTTTATCCATTCAAAACATGTGATTATTAGGTCTCTATACATTTCATATTCTTAATTTTATTTTCTTGTCTTTATATGTTTTGCTAATAGTTTAGTATCGTCTGGGGGAAGACATGTATTATTTGTAGCAATTAGCAATACGTCATAAGGTGATGGGTCTATAAATTATTACAAAAAAAGACAATCAAATTCATGCCTCTTAAACATGTAGAATTAAGTAAACGAAAAAGGTTCAAATATTACCCTTAATTATAACCGCATGAAATTGAGCAGACATGTCATTCATTAATAGTTCAACTTATACATAGTCTTACCGTTCAATAGTTTGATCTAATAATATGCACTTAATTTAACTGAAGCTCTCAATTAACCTATAATTGGTTGACTAATAAGCGAAAAGAGGTAAATATACCCTTAAAGTATGCGAAATTGAGCAAATATGCCCTTCGTTAATAATACTCATGAATGATACCCAATCAAATCTGATTCTTTTTAGATTTAACCAAGTTAAAAAATTAGTTTTTTGGTTGATAACCCCGTTCAAACCCCAATGATTTTTCTAAACAGTATTTTCCCGCTGAGAAAATCGACTCTTGAGGATTGCTATCATTCAGAAAAATTATTGATTGACACTATAATTAAGCTTTTAACGGATGTTCCACTGCTTTTCATTCTTATAATAACATGATGTAAATTATCTCGTCGGAATAACATGATATAAGTTATAGTTATTGTTCCTTTTCAGAATGATTATTTGACATGTTTCCTATAGTATTTTGTCGTGATTTTTTTTTTCCGAATTGCTTTATTTGTTTTTTTCTTGAACCGATGGTCTATCGGAAATAATTTTTCTACCTCCCAAGGTAAGGGTAAGGTCTGCATACATTCTACTCTCCTCAGACCCCACTTTGTGGGATCACACTAGGTATGTTGTTGTTGTAAATTATCTCGTCCTTATTTAGGAGTAAAGTGTAGTATAGAGAATACGTAAACCCAATATAAAAAAACTCATGAGATTGAAGAACAAAAATATATTTATAAATTTCAATCTTCATCATCGAAGATATGTACGTCTGTTACGTCGATATATTGTTTTCACCGTTAGTATGTAAAAAATAACAACACTAACTTAAGCTAATTAAACTATTTACATTCAGACTTAGAAATTGGTGATTGGCTTTAGTTGTTACATAATACGAGTATAAAAATGATAAATATGTACATGAATAAAAAAAATGTTAATCTGTTAAATGAAGGGCATATCTGCTAAATTTCGAATACAATTAAGGACATATTTGGTCCTTTTTCGCTTATTAATCAACTAATTAGGTTAATTTGAGGCTCCAGTTAAATTAAGATTATATTTGAACCAACTATTGAAGGTAAGGGCATGGATGAACTAAACTATTAACGAATGGCATATTTCCGCAATTTCGAATACTTTAAGGGTATATATGACCCTTTTCTCTAAGCAAATAAAGATATTTTTAATAGTTTAAACTTTTAAGTAAGTGGTAAAATATAACATGATATAAAGCAAGCAGAAGTCATGAATTATAATAATCTCATCATCACTCTTATTTTGCGTATTAGGCTCATAAAAAGAATCTATCTCATAAATGGAAGGATGTGTTGAAGCACAATTAAGTAAATAAAATTTGTATTTTGTATTTATTTAAATTTTATATGAGATGATCGCACAATATAATAATATCATACTATTAGAATAATCTCATCATCACTCATATTCCGTGTAGTAGGCATATAAAAAAAATTCGAACCCGTACGTGAAAGGACGTGTTAAAGCATAATTAAGTAAATAAAAAATATATAATTTTTAATAACTTCAACTTTAAATGATATAATCCCACATTATAACATTTCACTTGACATCACTTAGGAGGTTTTTGAACAGCAACATAAGTAATTAAATGAACCTCAATTCTTAATCCACTGGTTGTTCCCTGAATAAATCTTCTCAATAATTGCTTTCATAGTTTCCAATCATCATGTAGCAATATAAGAAACAATAACAATTATTGTTAAGAGTATCACATCGAAAATGGAATGGAACATGGACTCCTTATATGGACTTGGACAATCCTCCCCCTCCAAGTTAGCTTTTGAGATTGAGTTAGGCCAAAAATACCTTCTTTACATGATATCATAGCCAAGCTCATTCCAATTCTTTGTTCATCAATGTTGGCCCCCCAAATTATATTGTCCACACTCCAGTTAACGAGGTCTGGGCGTGCGGGGAGTGTTAAGAGTCCTACATCGGAAATGGAATGGGAACATGGACTCCTTATATGGATTGTCCACGCTCCAGTTAACGAGGTATGAGCATGCGGGGAGTGTTAAGAGTCCCACATTGAAAATGAAATGAGAACATAGACTCTTTATATAGACTTGGACAATTCTCCTCCTACAAACTAGCTTTTGGGGTTGAGTTAGGACAAATATCTATTCTTTACCATTATAAAAATTGTTCGTGCATGTCGCTAACCTTTCACGAATTCGTGTCCACTAGCTGTGTGTCTGCTTATCCAATATTAGGTTTCAACTTTCTTGGAGCCACACAGCACGTTTTCTTTTTAGGGTACCTTTGTCATATTTTGTGAAGTAGGACAAAAGAGAAAGATAGGTTTTGAAATATTCAATTTGAAAGAATTGCGAGCAGACCATCTTTTTTTGTGTTAAAAAAAAGTTGACCAATAATGAATAATATCACTTGTTGGTGAACTAAAGGTGTGACAGAAAAATAGAAGGAAACTAAATTACACCCAATAACTTAAAACTACATCATTAAGAGGTCGGGTGGGATGATAGAATTCCCCCATTCTTAATTAAAGATCTCAATTTGAGTTTTGAAAATGAAAAATGAAACCTTATGGATTATGAATTGGACTTAATTGGGGCACCAGAGTAGGTGAAATTTACCATGGGCCCAAAATAAGTACTACTAGATATCGAATGGAAAATTCAAAAAGATAAATATTGAACACCGAATAAGAAGTAAAAAGAAAAAAACTTTGAAATACAAGATTTGAGTTGTAGCTTAGTGGTACTTGCAACTTCAAACTACATCAAGGTTTCAATCCTATCAAAGACCCTTTCCTGTTCACTGCCAACTTTTACATAAAAAAAAATAGAGAACAAAAAGTAAATATTATCACCTAAAGTACAAACAAATCTTAAGAATAAGATACATGATATTCTTTCAGTCAGTGGCGGAGCTGTGTAGAGCCAATGAGAATCAGTTAAATCTTAAATCTATATTATTGAAAAATTATACTGCAAATAGTCAGTGCTAAACAAGTTTTTTTTTAATTGTTATTGATAAATTGTTAAATCTCCTTGACATAAGAAAAAAATTAGTATAGTTCCATACAATATCAAATGTCACATTCTAGTATCTTTCTTGAATTTTCTTGCATAAATTTTTGGCTCCGTCACTACTCCACTTGTGAACTTTCAAGAGGATGATTTCTTATGATCTCTCCATAAACCCAAGATATTTTTCTTGACCCCCTCATATCTAGGTCTTTCCCATAAAAAAAGAGGTCTTTATATTTGCAAAAGAGGTAAAAGGCATGTCCAACTCATCCATCTACAAATCTCCTCTGTGCACTTTAATTTCTCCTCAATCTTTCACAAAATCTAACCCTCAGCTACTTCACTCAAACAAAACTATGCACCTTGCTGCCTTTTCCATCTCCAGAAGACTACTTTTTTGGTGCGTGAATGTACCACAATCTTTAAGCTAAAGAAAAGATTTGGAAAAAAAAAAGTTTGACTCAACAACCGAATCCCTTTCTTTTGCTCATTCAAATTTATATTACTATGTTAGATTTTTCTGTCTGGTAACATATGGAATTTTTAGATCTTGATTCATCATTTTGATGGGAAAAATTTGGACAAGACATGTTGAATCATGTTAGGTGATTGGGACACAAACATGGGTCGGTGCTTGATCATATACATCTAAATCATTCACTGCACAACTCTATGCTTTATTTGACTTCAATTGAGAAATTATCTATTTTTGCCGCAAACTTTCCAATATTTGAAATATTCCCACTAAATTAGGAACATTTAGTTATCTATGTAGCTTATGTGACAAAGCAAATACAGCTTCCATTAGAAAAAAATAGCGAAGTATCGACGTATGAGAGTCAAAATAAATCTTAATTTAAACGCAAATCCGGATGTAGATTTCTTAATTTTGTTTAAATTAATTCACATATTCAGTCTGAATAAAGTATAATTATAGTTCAATTTTTTAGGAGGCATGCGAAAACTCATAATAAAGGAAAATTGCTGCACTTCACAAATGGTAAGGGCCTATTTTCTGGGACAAAGGGAGGAACATATGTTGACAATTCCATAGAGGTTCCAATAAGTATAACTCCACAAACCTGTAATAAGTATATTTGAACATTCTGCTAGACTTCAATATCTTTAAAAAATCTACTGAACATCTAAATCTTGATCATGTTGTATAATTTTACTTTCTTCGAGTTTTGTACAATGGTCCTTACTATTCTATCTTGCTCTTGCATTATCATTTCCCATTAAGTATACAAGTCCACAGCTTGTATAACATCAGAAAGTGCTATTTCGACATGCATTTCTCAGTCATAGAAGATCTGACTTGATCAAGATGTTAATGGTCCAGCTCTAAAAGCCATTTGGTTGTATTCCCAGTAAGATGTGAAGTTTCATATGCTTTCACATCCATTAAGTATAGTTTACGAACATCTCATGTAGTTCAGACAATATTACTATTCAATGTAGGACTTCAAATATACAAAAGGTACTTAGGACCAGCAGTAGACATTTAAATATTTCACTCGACAGATGTATAAGATGCTACAGCATGATGCCAATTTGTAGGTTGTAAGAGGGTAAAATACATTAATAGATCACATTTTACAAATAGTTCAACAGATGAGAACTCAACTTTTCTCTCTGTTTTAATATAGGCAAATACCATGAGAGATCAGCTTATGTAGGTGAAAAAAGCCTGCAGCTTTTCTTTTCTTACAATGCCCTCTAGGAGAATGATCAAAATGTACACAATGCAAATTATTGATATTTTATCACAAGATTTGGAGATATATTCCTGCAGCAGCAGCTCGTTCAACCTGACGAGTGCTGATATTCCTGTAGTAACAGCTCACTTCATCATTGATGAGAACCTCTAATCCTCCAAGAAAATCACACATTCATCTACCTGCCCAAGACATCTAAGTCTCTTTTGTGATTGCAGGATCCCTAATTATATTCTTCAAACTGACTTTAATTTAGAGACACAGGTACATACGTTTATCTCCCAGGAGATGCAAACCTTGATTTACTTCTACATCGATTTAAAACTGGATCATTTGGCGGTGATAAGTTGACCGTCTGACGCATAATCTCTGCAGTAGAAAGAGTTTCAGCATCACAAATATCGTAATTTAATCAAACAAGTATGAGTTTAACTTATAAACACCTTTAACAACAGCATCAAAGCATTTCCAGAAAAACATAAATAAAAGGAGAGTTAGACTCTCAAGAAATACTAATGCATAAATTGGAAAGAATTTGACCATAAGCAATTGCAGAATATCGTTTAAGTCGATCACTTCATATGTAGACAAGAACAGGGGTGACATGTGAAACAAGATGATACTCTATTTAAGAATAATGGCATTGTTTTACCTCCATCCATTTTAATTAACCGGAGTTCAACTTTCAGAAAGTTTAATTGAAACAATTGAATGGGTTATTATATTGAGTTTGGTAAGAACAGCTTAAAGTTATAGTATGAGAGATGTCAAAAGTAAAATAGTTAGTTGAAAAGATGTCACAACAAAATTTGAAATAATATAGTGGTAAGTTTAAATTAGTTTGAGTTACGGAAATTTTGCCCTTGTAGAAAAGAATTCATATATCACGAGCAACTAAGGTCAGATAAAATGGCATAGGAGGAGTTGTGAAACACGGAAGACACTGGTGACAAGGCACTTATCAATCACATAACTACAAGTTACAAATCGCTCCTTGCGAGCTATTCCAAATCAGTATGGATCGGCATCAGGAAGTTTTGGATAAGATACAAGGAAAAGAAGCTAAGATGACTGCCATAACTCTAAATCATCTATAAAAGTCCTTAATCAAACCACTGTGGAGGGACAGAAGTACATGGTAAGATACCATGACAAGAAACAGGTTGAACAAAACAGTGGCTCAGAGCCATGAACATCATTCTCATGACATTGAGCCTTATAGGATCTTTCAAGTTGAGCTTGGAAATGAATGGGGTTGAGTTTTGGATGAATAACCCGGATTGGCACAATACGGCAAGCCTTCAAATAGTTCACGCTTGAAAATTCTGTTTTTTTTTGTTAGTCAAAGAATTTCATTTAATAAACGCCAAGTCTATGTCAAAAAAGTATGCACAAGATCCCAATTGTTTCCATCAAGTTTGACCAATTATCCATACAATGAGGTACTTTTCTCACACCAAAAGTACATTTGCGATAAAAAAGATATCTTGAATGAGTTTACGTCTTTCTCATTATTATGAAACAGGCTCATATTCTTATCGTTCCACATACTCCATAACAGAATAGAGATTGTTTCATTATGATGAGAAGTAAAAAGAAATAAGAGACCTTTTTTCTTCCGTTATCAACTTTTATATTTTTTATATTAATTAGTAATTTCTTTTATTTGGTGGGACAAACACCCATACACAAGCAGTGTACCAACAACTTTCTTCATATTATTCTTAAGGTAACATGCGTACAATAGACCCTTGTGGTCCGGCCCTTCCTCGGACCCCGCGCATAGCGGGAGCTTAATGCACCAGGCTGCCCTTTTTTTTATTCTTAAGGTAACATGCAATGGTAGTCCTGTATCAAATTTAGACCAGCCTTACAAAGAATTGTATCTGAACCCCACCCCACCCACACACACTTTTCCTTGAAAAATAGCCAATTTCCAACAGATTACTCTCTTTGTTTCAAAGGAATGAATGGGTTCAAATTATGAGGATCAAACTTCTAATATTCGGTCTCAATTCTGAAATAATTTTTTAAATATTTTTAATAATGTGAAGATATGGCACATGGGCCTAACTCAACCCAAAACTAGCTCAAGAGGGGAGGATTCCAAGTCCATATAAGCAAACCACCCGTCCATTCCCCAACCAATGTGGGACTCTAACCCACTCTCTAACACCCCCATCACGCTCGAGCCCAACTGGAGCATGGACTGGGAGCCCAAACGAGAATGGACCCGACTCTGATACTATGTGAAGATATGACACATGGGCCTAACTCAACCCCAAAAGCTAGCTCAAGAGGGAAGGATTGCCCAAGTCCATATAAGAAAACAACTAGTCCATCCCAACTAATGTGGGACTCTAACCCACTCTAACAAATATAAAATTTACAATCGATCAGAAATACTATAACCTATTTTTTTAATAATTAACTATATAAAGTATATATGGAAAAGCTGCAGTTAAAAAAATGATTTCTCGAATAGAATGTCATATAAAGTGGAACAGAGGGAGTACTAATCACCTAAATAATGCAATTACATTAGTGCTCCTGTATACGCTTAAGTCTTCCATTTTTTTCACCACTTTTCCAATTAGAAGCAAGTTCATTCAACGTAATCCTACCAAATAGAATCTAAAGATACTTATCATCACAAAAGTATCTTTGTATGGAATATTGACCACTATGGCTGTGATTGAGTCAATCTGACTTTCTACAAATTGAGATACAATAGGCAACTCGCAATAGTATTGGACACATGATGTCCTAGCTAATACTACTTAATTGCAATTAAAGGGTTAGAAGTCTGAAATACTATAATGTTTAGCACACAAACTATGGCTAAGAAAAAAGAAATAAGAAACTAACAAAATACATGCGCTCCTAGATTATTATCTCCAATCCTACTTCTACAAGTAACTCTGATCCAAATTAGATCGCTCAGTTTCCTTTCCTTTTTCCTATTTACTTAATCTGAATTCACTCATTCACCTTTTCATTTTCTACTCTATTTTTATTCTAATTTGATGTTCCATTCAAACTTTATTCTCTTAAATTATACGATAGTCAATAATGTATTCTATATTGAGATGTATGGAGCAATAAAAAGCAGAAAATAGAGAAGTCAAATATCAGCCGAAATGATGGAAAACTTCTACAGATATGTACTGTCATCCATATCAAACAATCGTCAAGTAATACTCGTCAAAATTAATTTAGTTAGAAGTCTTATCCAATAAACAAAGGGTCAAAACTTGCCTCGTTTCCTTTGCAACTCTTCATCAAGCTCTTCTTTCCACTTTCTTTGCCTCTCAGAGAAGCTTGCAACAATAGCAGATTATTCAGTCTCAATACACAATGATACTGAAATTTGTCAGGAAGGAAGAATAACACAATGTATTATCTACCTTGAATTGACTGCTTCACGTTGAGAACCAAGAATATCTTTCCATTCATTGTTCCTTGGTGATTGAAGTTCCTGAATAGCTTCATTTCTTAAGCCACCAATATTTGATATTCTCTTGGAATGAGTAGCTGGGCTGAGAGCACAAGCACCTTCAGTGGCAGTAGAAAGTCTTCTGCTAAATAAACGTTTTGGTGACCTGCTTTTTGGTGGTAAGTTTACGTTACTTGGAAAATTTTCCTTCTTCCCAATGCCAACAGGACTCGGGTTGCTGGAAACATTCAAGGAATTGTAGAATTCTTCATATAGTGGTGATTGCAGCTTCTTCAAATCCATTGCCTACATCAGTTTTCGGATGAATAGAGATCAGATTGATCATGTGAAACGATACATTAATTTACCCTAAGGAGGACCCACAAACTTAAAATTAATTGTGAAAGTGTTATGGTTAGTGCACTGTAAGACAATAGCATGTAATGACCAATAGAGAGAAGACTGTAGAGAGGAACAAGATTAAAATTTCAAGTCATGATAATGAATTGTTGGTGCTACCTTTTCATCAAGGAATGCCCTAATTTTAAACTCTGTCAATTCCTCATCATCCTCAGCTGCAGATTGCCCACCTGAAAATGTGAAAGCATCCTCCTTGTATGACATGATGGGGCTGTTTGTGGGCTTAATACTTGCTTGACCAAGATGCAGGTTTGCTTGACTTTTTGTCAACTCGGGACTTTCATCGAATTTGCATGGCCAAATATTATCAGGTTCAGACATAGGGTTAAAACTCTACATGCAAGAACAAACGAAGATGTACATTTAGTCTTCTCATTGACAACACATTCTGTACAGAATGATAGAAAGAAACTGCACCTTATAATTAGCACGGGAATGCAAATCTGAACTGCATCTCACAGATGCACCAAACATAAAATCATCATTATCCATCTGGCACATGTCATCGTCTGAATTCCCTAGTTTCCAAAGTGACTCTTTTTCTAATGAATTCTCGGGATATACAGTGGAGCACCTCACAGTGCTCACGTCGCAAACATCTTTCAAACCATTGCAGGTAGCTTTCATATCAGAATTGATTCTGCAGCATCATAGATCCTTAGCTTTTATACAGATAGAGGTCATGATAGACGAAAAAGAATCTTCAGATATCCAGACATAGGAAAAATAAATGCTTACGAGGTTCTAACATCCATCCTTTGTGCTGCCATGTTTTCGGGGTTACCCTGTTGATTGGCGTATTAACTTTGTTTTAACAAAAGGATGATATGGATTACTCAATGGTGGAAAAGTTTAAAAACAAACTAACCATAAAGGAAGAGCGAAGAAGAGGGCGTGCTTCCAGATGTTCTCCAGTAACAAATGGATGCTGCACACAGTTATAAAAAACAAATGTTCCATCAATAACACTGTTTTGTTATGTTTTATACTGTTGCTAAAACCTATAACCTTTGCATAAGACAATATTATACATACTCAAACATTACGCCACTGTCACCAAACTCAAATAATGTTTAACCCAACAAACATTCAGAAGTGAAGGACCAATTTCATGAATACCTGTAGCAAATTTGATGCAGAAGGCCGCAGGTGTGGCTCCCTGCCAGAACATTAAGTCAAAAAGGAGAAATAAGGATGAAGGAAGATAGATGGTAAACTTGAGCATCTCTATGCATAAAATGAAATAATCCAGCTTATGCTGAATCCGCTAGGAATTTCCCAAGAGAGGAAATGCATACACTTAAAAATAGGGTATAATGGTTAGGTGGAAGTAGGGGGAAATCAAGAAGAAAATACAGACATACTTCTGCAAACATTTTAACAGAAAGTCCTTCGCTTCAGCAGAAAGATGCTCTGGAATGGGAGGATGGGATTTAGTTGTCCCTATATGAAAGAGAGCAGCAACCTGAAATAGAAATGTGTCAGGCACGAGGGCACCTATAATATTGATTTTTTATGCCAATTTCACAATGTAATTACTAAAAATAAAATGAAACACAAGCCTACCTCCTGATACTGCTGGCTCCAAGGAGGTTTTCCCGTAGCCATTTCAATAATAGTACATCCCACACTCCATATGTCAGCAGAGCTGTCGTTTTTAGTAAAACACAATCATTGTGGTGTCAAAATATTCAGAAAATGTAGGGATGTGTAGAAAGGAAAGCAACCAAACACCCGGTCAGAAGGAAAAGGCATTGTTTCATAAGACAAAGTGCTTCTCCACTCTCCATACACTAGGACATTTCGTCAGTAAAAGAGGCATTTAAATTTGTACTATAAACTTGAATGAAGCTTGTCAACTTTCAGTTACAAGGTTGAGTAAAAATTACATATTGGCACAGAGGATGACTATTTGGTTGAAGGATCTCAAAATTTCTTTCTAACGTTATAATGAGGGTCATGCATGTCATGTTTTTAGTGAAATTTCCATACTTCTGCAATTTGGGAAAGATGCTATTAACAATATCGGAGGATGGGTGAAGTTTAACTGAAGATTGTGTTGGTGATAATTTATGTGCTACATTTGAATTCATATAAAATTTGCATGTGCACCCTTTAATTTGAATGTCCTGGGTTTAAAAGTCCTGTTTTGAACAGGTTCAGGGGTCTGGATGACACTCGTGGAGTACAGGGACCGGGATGACAATCCGGAACAAGTACAAGGGTTCTCCCAGGCCATTCCGCCAAATTTCTTTCAACATTATTTTGACAAAATTAGACAGGATTTAAATCATTAATACTAACTAGTTAAGGAAAAATAGATTGAACGTGTCTCAATTATTTTTTCGTAGGAAAAGCTGAACAGATGATTCAATAATCCAATCTTATGAGTACCAATTCAATCCCACTTAGGATCTCTACACTCTATTCTAGAACTACTAGACAAAATACAAACCATATGTCATATATTAAAACATAAGGGTGACGCTTTGCGGGTAAATTAAGTAATCAAGTGTTAAAAAAAAAAGAGTGTCATATAAAATCAGAAAACACGCCTTCTTTTATAGTTACAGCAGGTCCTATCAACAGTCCATACATGACAGCTTGGATGTTTTTTATGAAATAGTTCTACTCACAAGCTATGGCCAGTCTGCAGAATAACTTCAGGAGCCATCCAGTATGGAGTACCCTTCATTGACTTGGCACCAGTCATAGTAGCCTGAAGCAATGCCAAGAGTTAGCTATAAATACCGAACAGCAAGACCAAAATAATAAGAAGACAAAGATCCAAAAAAAGTTCATACCAATTCAACAACTTTCTTGGATGCACCAAAATCAGCAAGTTTAATGCAACCTTTATTATCAACAAGTATGTTTGCTCCCTAAACGAAAAGGATATCTCATCAAATTCAGAGAGCTATGAGGAGGGTGAGCATGAAAACAAGCTAATCTTATAAAAATAGTTGAAGAAAAGAATTACCTTTATATCTCTGTGCATAATTCCATTCTTATGCAAGTATTCCAGGCCCAATAACAATTGTTTGGTGTACATTCTTATAACCTAGTATGCCATCAAAAGAAATAATGAGATGAATTCAGAAGATCCACAATCTATGGTGATTATCAAATTTCAGGTCGCAGTTACAGTAGGTTAAGTCCACTGTGACAAACTAGAAGTGTTAGAAGTGGCTACAGGAAGAACTTTAGAAAGGTTATTCATTGGGCAATCATGGTATCCCAGTTGCTTGGCTACTTGAATTTCCACTTTGTTGGCCAGGGTCCGATACCCATCTTGTAATCCCCTTTCCCCTTTGTACAATACAAAAAAGTGTTATTTTTTTTAAGAAAAAAAGGGTTCTTCATTCCGATTTGAATTAGTTACAACCGAATGGAACTTGTATCTTGAAAATATAGCCAGAAAAACAAATGTACCAGTATGTAACCTTTCATAAAATTCGTATAGTAGACATAAGCAGCCAGCACTTACAGATTCAGGGAAGGATCCAAATTTTCCCAAAAGTGACGAGATTGAGCCACCAGGAACAAATTCTAACAATATATTTAACGATCCCACCTCTCTTGCAGTTCCCAAGTATCTCTGTGAAACAAAAGCACAATCAAGAACTTTATACACAACCTTATACAATTCAATATACGACAAATCTGCACTCACCACTATGTTGGGATGGGAGAGATTCTTCAATAGATTCACTTCTTCCTCAAGCTCTCTAACATGAGCCTGTAAATAACAAATACAGATCAGCTAATTTCTCAGATCTTCCCAGAACAAAAAAAAAATGGAACCTTGGCATAGAACTAAACTGAGGGGGTTAAACTAGTAAAACATAACTAGTCTGTACAGACATGATAGACAATCTTGGTTCTTTAGGAAGCAAATTGACCGTAATAAACAACTATTGTTACTACTAAATCCCAAATCAGCTGGAATATTTATACCAATCCTCTATATCCATCGCTCTATTCAGACCCATTTCACACCAACAATGGTAAAATAATTTATCTTATAGGCAAATTGATCATAAACTAAGGAAAAAAATGAAGCAATCAGCTAAATCAAAATCCTTACTTGAGCTCGCTCTCTTGAAGCACCATTCATCGCAATGGAAACCTGCAATTGAAGTGAATCAAACAGAAACTATTCAAAATACAACAAACAAAACTCATAAATCTCTTGAAAATCTTAGAAAAACAGGCAAAAATACTACTCCCTCCGTCAGTGTCTTATTTTCTTTTTAGTGTGTCCCAAAAATAGTGTCCCTTTCTATATTTAGTAAGCTTTTCAATTCTACCATTCTCATACCTCACTTGTGTGATTACACTGGATATGTTGTTATTGTTCAATTCTAACATTCTACATAATAAGTTTAAGACCACAAGATTCAAATAACATTTTGCTACTTTACACGTCTTTAATTTAAAACAACAAGATTAAAAAGTTTCCCATTTTTTTCTTAAACTCCGTGTCAAGCCAAACTAAGACACTGAAATTGAAACAGAATGAATTAACATTGTACTACACAACTGAAACAGCAACAAAAAAAAAACACAAAAATTAACCTCCTTTATAGCGAGCAACTCTCCGTAACATTTATATATTTGAAAACTACATGAAAAGTACTACTCCTATAAGTTACAACTTATCAATTTGGTGAAAAAATACAGTCAAAGTTTATGCAGTTTGGATCTCAAAGCAAAAAGTATCAAATAAATTGGGACAGAGAGAATAAACAACTGAAACAGGAAAAAAAACCTCCTTTATAGCGAGCAACTCTCCAGAGTCAACATTCATGCCCATATAAACCCTACCAAAAGCACCACATCCAATCATTTCACCTTTCCGCCACCTGATTGGCGGAGTATCATCTTTCCAATCCTTCACCGGTGAAGGCTCAGCTTTAGAAATAGACGGTAGAGCAGGAACTTGAGCTTTCGATAAGATTCCAATACTCGATCTACGAATACTAGAACCGATTTTCTCAACGAAACCTCCAAATCCACTGTCCGAGTCGCCGCCGGAGGGCTTGAAAACCAGAGATCGGCGAACGGAGCCGATGAAATCCTGCATTTGTGAGATTTTGGAGAGCAAAGAGTTGTGGGGTTAGGGTTCAGTGATTTGCATTTGATCGTTGAGGAGAGGGAAAAGTAATGGGATTTGTTTTTGAATTTGTGCCACACTGTTCTTGGAGTTTGTGGATGTGTGTGTACGCACCATACTGTTGTTATTTAAGTTTATTTACGATTTTACCCAACCAACGATATTATTATCATCTTGGCGAAATTTAAACGCTTTGACCAATTATTTCCTTTTTCTATTTATTTTAGGGCCTGTTTGGAAAGCCGGTAATTGGTTTTGGGGCTAATTACACAATTTTGATATGTTTATCTTATTTGGTCAGCACGTAATTTGATATAATTGAAGGGTTGTAATTATATATTCCAATTCTCGAAGGTATGATAATTGCAGGTAATTACAAGGTTATCTTCTGAATCTCTTATTTCTTTTTTTAATTTATTTTTTATTTCTATTATTTTTTTATTTTATTTTAACTTTTTAAATTCTGTTTTTTTTTCAAAAAAATTGTCTTTTTATATTATTTTATTTTATTTTTCATTTTCCAACCTTTACTTCACGTTCTTCTACATAATTTCTCATATTATGCTTCTTTCTTATTTAATTTTATTTATTTATTATTTCACTTAGCTATGTTAACTTTCTTATTTATTTATTTTTATTTTTTATTCAGCTAACTATATTATTATTCTATTTTTTAAAATAAAAGTTGCACCTATTAATCTTAGAAAGGATAAGTCATCCACAAACTTGACTTATAACGAGCTAGTGATGTCATTAAAGTTGAATTTCGTTGTTGGATGAGGTTATATGCAGACTTAACTTATATTCATGAGTGATGTTAGCATTGATGGAATATTTTTTAACATTTAAGTAATATTATGAAATTATGGTTGTAAATATTAGTAATTTTTTTATCAAACATGTTGTCCGTGATGTTATTGCAAAATGTATGCTTCGAAGAAATTCTTATTAATTGATTCAATTAAAATTTTATTTATTTATTTATAAATATATCAATTTTTTACAATACTAGTTACAATTTATAATTATTTAGTTATATAATTTTTAAATAATATGTATCTTGAATATACAACGATAGATAAAATTAAGTAATATTTCTTATATGAACATATATTTGTCAAACATTAACGTTTAGTTTTGATAATTAATTTTTATTTTAAAATTTAAAATTTAAATTTTTTAATTGTGTAATTACACTTGTGCAATCAAAGAGTACGCTTGTAATTATAATGTAATTACCTTTATGACAAACAAACAGGTCATCATAATTATTATATTGTGTAATTACTAGGATGTGTAATTGTTATCCTAATAATTACACCAATTCTAATTACCGAGTGTTTTTCCAAACAGACCCTTATAGTAGTAATAATTTTTATGTGGCCAATTTAAAAAGATGATTAGATGAAATTGGAATAGGGTTATGAATACAAAGAAATTGAGCTCTCAATTAAATGATCGAAATATACAAAGGAATTTTAGGTCTCATTTGTTTGCATTTAATTAATTATATCTTAGTAGTTAAGTTCATTTATTTATTAGGTTTGAATCTTAGTCATTCGAATCAATTAATTATAGTTTTTTCTTATGTTATAATTATTTTAATAGGTCTGAATAGTTTTAACCGTATTCTGAAACACGGAAAAAATCATTGATTAAGATGTGTAACAAAATTTTGAGATTCAAATGGATGGTGATTCAACCCACAATTCAAGATAATGATTTCTTACCCTACATCTTTTTTTAAAAAAAATAATTATGCCCACAGTTGGGCCTTTTTTATTTATGAAAGCAAAAATAGTTTATGGCCCAAAATAAAGCCCAATCCAACAAAATGAAAAACCAAAAAAGGAAACAAAATGAAAATAGAAAATGAATCAGATATTTGTTGTTGTTGTCGGAGCCCTATGTTCACTACGGTGCACCTCCGTTGTTCCTCTCTCTTTCTTCCTTGCGTCGCCGTGACAAAGATGATGACTGGAGTCTCGATGGTCGGAGCTGACGGTGTTGTCAAACTTGTCCGTGTGTTGATTCTCCTCTGATTTGTCCATTCGGTGGTGGCATTAGATTTTTTCAGTGCATTTTCGATTCGAGGTAAGCTTCTATGTACTCTTCTGCTTCCGATCTTCTTCAAAATTTCACCTTTTTGTGTTGTTTTTGTTGGAAATTTACTAATGTGGAATTAAGTATATCGCATTAATTTATGACTCAAACAATTGGGGCTCGCACGTCGTAAACGTCGTTTTCACACACGTGTACACGTAGTGTCAAGTATCGCAAATTTCATTAGTGAAAGAGATATTGGTATGTATGTAATACGTTTGAGACATAAAATTATGGACGGTTATTGGCCAAATGACTAAGTATTCCACGTTGGTATAAGAAGGAAGAAGTGTAAGATAAACGTGTCGGAAATCGCCGCGGCGCAGCCCCGTCAGTGCCGCAGCGCCGCGGGGCTAATTGGTTGGCCAGTCACTGGAGCCGCGGTGCTAATTCACCGAGCCGCGGCGCTTCGGAGGCAGAATGCTGTGACGGAAAGTTGAAAAGAACCTTTGGGCTGATTTTAGAGCATTGATTCTCCATTACTTGACACATGAATTCAACCATTATTTGGCTGAATGTAGCCCCTCAATCAAGTGTCATTACATGGCTATTGAAGGACATTAGTTGGCTAGTTGAGGGGTCTTCTCCTTACCCTATAAATTGAGGCCTTTGGCTCAATTGAAGAACACTACACAACACTTAGAAAATACTCCAGAATTTTCAGAATTCACCTTCTTCCTCTCTAGCAAAGTTACTATACTCAAAAGTTCTTCAAGAGTAACACTTGAGTTTCTTTTGCTCAATTGTTAAGTTGTTGTATCTTAGGAGATTATTGCCCGACAACGTAAAAGGAGATATACGGGCAATATTGTCTTAAAGACAGAGTGTCATCACTCGACTCAGCAAATCACACAAGCAGTTTGTTACGTTCTTGATTTTCAATTTATTGTAATATTTAGTTTATCCTTTCTTACAAATTGTAATGGTTACTTACTTTCCGTTCCCTGCAACAATTGTATCCCAACAAGTTTAAGACAAGATTTTGTTGTAAGTACTTAAAAAGATGACTGGAAGAGAACAAACTGCTTCTGATTCTGCTGCTGCTGCTGCTGCTACTCAAGGCAATCCCTCTGCCTTCCCCACTGCTCAAGGCGCACCTAATGACTTCCCGGTTGCTCAAGGCTCATCCAACGCCTTTACTACCGCTCAAGGGAACGTTGTCGTTCCTCCACCCGCTAGATTCCACCATGAACGCCCTGAAAATTTCATGGGCTCAAACTTCAAAAGATGGCAACAGAAGATATTCTATCTGACTGTTATGGGAATAACACGTTTCCTAACAGAAGATCCTCCACAAGATGGAGATAAAATGGACTCTTCACCTTTTGAAACGGCTGAAGGGGCCTAGGTATCCATGTCATTAATGGCATGGAGATGGTTCTTGATGCATGGAGTCATAGTGATTTCATGTGTAAGAATTACATATTGAACTGCTTGTCAGACCCTCTCTACACGGTGTATTGCACCGTAGGCACTGCCAAAGAGTTGTGGGAGAAACTGCAAAAGAAGTACAACGCACAAGATGCAGGTACTAAGAAATTCGTCATTGGAAAATTTCAAAAATTTCAAATGGTGAATAGTAAAACATTGATGTCCCAAGTCCAGGAATTCCAAATGATTCTACATCACCTGGATTTGGAAGGTATGAAACCAAATGAGCAGTTTTTGGTTGCATCACTGGTTGAAAAGTTACCTCCCTCGTGGAATGAGTTTATGAGTTACTTAAGAAGAATTTATTATCAAACTCCAAATTTAGGAAGATAATAAGAAGGCCTTGCCTAGGGGTAAACAACACGCTAAGGCAAAGGCAAAGGCAAAGGCAAATCTGGATGAGGCCAAAGGGAACCCAAGCAAGAAGCGCAATTTCCAGAACGGCAAGACCCAAGCAGCGGAGAAGTTCAAAGGAAACTGTCACCACTGTGGGAAACCTGGTCACATGATCAAGGACTGCCGCAAGCTCAAGACTGAGCAACAAGAGAAGGCCAAGGCTAAGGGCAAGGCCAAGGTTAACGTCGTCAAAGACAAGTTTCTGGACGACATGATTGAGGAGTTCTCAGCGGTGTTGCTAGAAGAAAACCTTGTTGAGAATCCCATGCAATAGTTGATGGACACAGGTACTACAAGACATATATGTTCCAATAGAGATGCCTTCTCCACTTATACATCGGTTACAAACAAGAAGTTGTTCATGGGCAACAACGCTTCCTCTGACGTGATGGGGGTAGGAAAGGTAGTTCTGAAGATGACTTCTGGAAATGAGCTCACTCTGAAGGAGGTGATGCATGTTCCTGAGATTAGAAGAAATTTAATTTTAGGTCATTTATTGGTTAATGCTGGTTTTAGGCTAGTGTTTGAGTCCAATAAATTTGTAATTACTAAGAATGGAACGTTTGTGGGAAGAGAATTCATCTGTGATGGCCTCTTCAAAGTTAACGCCATGTCTGTATTATGTACAAGCAATAATATTGAAGTTTCTTCTTACTTGCTTGAGTCCTCTAATTTATGGCATCATAGATTAGGACATGTCAACTACAAGTCCATCCAAAGGTTGATAAAGTTGGAGTTGTTGCCGTCTATTGACGTAAACCCTCAACATAAGTGTGAGGTGTGCGTAGAGGCGAAACTCACAAAGCTTCCTTTTCGATCCGTCGAAAGGAATACCGCTCCTCTAGAACTTATTCACACAGATATATGTGATTTGAAGTTTGCACAAATTAGGGGGAACAAGCACTTTGTGACATTTATTGATGATAGCACAGAGTATTGTTACCTTTACTTGTTGAAAAGTAAGGATGAAGCCGTTGAAGCGTTCCGATGTTACAAAGCAGAAGTTGAGAACCAACTAAGCATGCGGATTAAATCCATTCGTAGCGATAGAGGGGGGGAATACGTAGCGCCATTCGAGGAATATTGTGCCCAATCAGACATTGTTCATCAAACGACGGCTCCATACTCACTTCAGTCGAACGGTATGACGGAACGTAAGAACTGCACATTGAAGGAAATGATGAATGTCTTGCTTATCAATTCCGGTCTTCCCTAAAACATGTGGGGAGAAGCCGTCCTTACCGCTAATATGATTCTTAGCAGAGTCCCACATAAGGGTAAGGACAAAACTCCATATGAATCATGAAAGGGAAAGAAACTCACCTATAAATATTTAAAGGTGTAGGGTTGTTTGGCAAAGGTCGAAGTACCCAAGCCAAAACAGGTCAAGATTGGGCCTAAGACTGTAGATTGCATATTCATCGGATATGCAAATGACAGTAGTGCTTATCGCTTCTTAGTGCATAAGTCAGATATCCACGGGGGTACAATCATGGAATCAATGAATGTTCAATTCTTTGAAGATACCTTTTCTAGAAAGCATAAAGACATACCTCTCGCAAACGAAGTTATGAACAAAGCTCTCAGGAATCGGGAGTCGTTGACGGCCTGGATCTAGATGGTTCAGATCTAGTGGACCTTGAAGTGGCTGAATATCCGGAATCTAGTGTTCCAGATTCTCAGAACTTGGAGACTTCAGAGATGGAACTAAGGCGAAGTAAAAGGGCCAGGAAGGATAAATCCTTCGGTCCTGACTTTGTAGCTTATATGGTTGATAATGAACCAAGGACAATTGTTGAAGCATTGTCAACTCCAGAAGCACCACTCTGGAAAGAAGCTATTGAGAGTGAAATAGACTCCATTCTGCATAACCATACTTGGGAGTTGGTTGATATTCCTCCGAAAAATAAACTATTGAGTTGTAAGTGGATACTCAAACGGAAGTATAAAGCAGATGGGTCTATAGATAAGTACAAGGTCAGGTTGGTAGTCAAGGGCTATCGGCAAAAAGAAGCCTGGACTATTTTGACACGTACTCCCCGGTGCCTCGGATGACGTCCATACGGGTATTCATTGCGATCGCAGCGTTGCGTGACCTTGAGATACATCAAATGGATGTCAAGACAGCCTTCCTAAATGGTGATTTGGAAGAAGAAATCTATATGGAACAACCCGAGGGGTATGTGGTTCCAAGGCAAGAGAAGAAAGTCCGTCGGCTTGTCAAATCTTGTACAGGCTGAAACAAGCCCTGAAGCAATGGCACGAAAAAATTGATTGTGCTTTACTATCGAAGGGTTTCACCATTAATGAGTATGACAAATGTGTCTACATGAAAAGTAACTCTGACTCGTTCGTCATGATATGTCTGTATGTAGATGACATGTTGATCACAGGGAGCAATCCTAGTTTGATTCTAGAGACTAAGAACATGTTGAAACAATGCTTCGACATGAAGGATATGGGTATCACAGATGTCATCTTAGGGATAAAGATCTCTAAGACATCTGACGGACTGGTCTTATCTCAGTCTCACTACATCGAGGATGTGTTGAGCAAGTTTGGGATGATTGACAGTTCGCCTATTAAGGCACCACTGGATAGAAATCAAAAGCTTGATAAACATCATGGTGCACCCGTATGCCAGGAGCAATATGCACAGGTGATTGGTAGTTTGATGTACATAACAAACTGCACCCGACCTGATATTGCTTATGTAGTCAACAAGTTGGCTAGGTTTACCCGTAATCCGAGTAATGATCATTGGAAGGCGTTGACTCGGGTACTACAATAAATGAAATACACGCTAACTTACGGGTTGCATTATTCGAGATATCCAAATTGCATTTGAGAGTACAGTGATGCAAACTGGATATCTGATATAGAGTACACCAAGTCCACCAGTGGGTATGTATTTACAATTGGTAGTGGGGCTGTGTCTTGAAAATCCTCTAAGCAAACTTGCATCGCCCGATCCACGATGGAATGAGAGTTTATCGCTTTAGACAAAGCAGGAGAAGAAGCTGAGTGGCTTCACGACTTCTTAAAGGATGTTCCTTGTTGGAACAAACCTGTACCTTCTATAATGATCCACTGCGACAATCAGTCGGCTCTAGGAAGGGCACGAAATTCTATGTACAACGGCAAGTCTCGTCATATTCGACGGAGACATAAGACCGTTAGGCAGCTGATCACCACGGGTATAATATCCATTAATTACATAAAATCAAAGGATAACATAGCAGACCCACTGACGAAGGGCTTACCCAAGGATCAGATGTTCTGTCTGTCTAGGAGAATGGGCTTAAAACCCAAGCTATAAGGACCAATATGGTGGTAACCTAACCTTACTGACCGGAGATCCCAGGAATTAGGTTCAATGGGAAAACTAAGGTGTAAAGGTTCAGTTGATCGCTTCGGTGGAAGCATGAGCACTTCAGATAGTGATTTCTGTGAAGAAACGCCAAATCCAAAGTCGTTCCCTCGATAGACAATAAGTGCTATTTGCAGCGTGGGTAAAGGTTAAATTTCCAAAACCTTTAGTGACCCTCACCGGTTGAGGTTAGGTTTGGGGAAACTTTTAATGGTTCCTAACACTTGTAAAGTGGGTATAGCAGGATACCTTGTAGGAGACCACCTATTTAAGTGCGAGGACATGCTGCCACATATGAACGTACTTAAGAATCCAAGAAGTGTCCACGGCCAGAACAGACAAAACATTACGAAGAACTGAGTAAAGGAAGTTGTTGTGTTGGTACCGTTGACTTGGCTTACACTAAACACTGACGGTTCAAGACATCACGTTCATCGCGCAGTAAGTAAGTCCGATGATATTCAACTATGGAAGATTCAAAGCGTATGCTACCTATCCAAATGCAACATAGATACAACATCGGTCCGCTGAAAGATTGTTGGAAAAGGCGCCATGTGTGTGCGCCAAAATCTCTTTCAAGAGGAGATTGTTGAAAATTTACTAATGTGGAATTAAGTATATCCCATTAATTTATGACTCGAACAATTGGGGCCCGCACGTCGGAAACGTCGTTTCCACACACGTGCACACGTAGTGCCAAGTATCGCAAATTTCATTATTGAAAGAGATATTGGTACGTATGTAATACGTTTGAGACATAGAATTATGGACGGTTATTGGCCAAATAACATAATATTTCACGTTGGTAAAAGAAGGAAGAAGTGTACGAAGTGTAAGATGAAACGTGTCGGAAATCGCCGCGAAGGGCCGCGGCGCTAATTGGTTGGCCAGTCACTGGAGCCGCGGTGCTTCGGAGGCAGAATGCTGCGACTAAAAGTTGGAAAGATCTGACCTTTGGGCTGGTTTTGGAGCATTGATTCTCCATTACTTGGCACATGAATTCAGCCAAATATTTTTGAAGCATTGATTCTCCATTACTTGGCACATGAATTCAGCCATTATTTGGCCGAATGTAACCCCTCAATCAAGTGCCATTACATGGCTATTGAAGGCCATTAGTTGGCTAGTTGAGGGGTCTTCTCCTTACACTATAAATTGAGGTCTTTGGTTCAATTGAAGAACACTACACAACACTTATAAAATACTCCAGAATTTTCAGAATTCATCTTCTTCCTCTCTAGTAAAGTTACTATACTCAAAAGTTCTTCAAGAGTAACACTTGAGTTTCCTTTGCTCAATTGTTAAGTTGTTGTTGTATCTTGGGAGACTATTGCCCGACAACGTAAAAGGAGATATACGGGGCAATCTTGTCTTAAAGACAGAGTGCCATCACTCGACTCAGCAAATCACACAAGCACTTTGTTACGTTCTTGATTTCCAGTTTATTGTAATATTTAGTTTATCCTTTCTTACCAATTGTAATAGTTACTTACTTCCCGTTCCCTGTAACAATTGTATCCCAACAGTTTTTTCCTGTGCATGTTGATTCTCCTCTGATTTGCGGTGCTCTTGTGCTATCTTGGATCTTGGATCTTGGATCCATTCGCTTTTCTGCTTCCTGTACGCCAATTCTCAGGTAATGCTTGTTTTTCTACTTTCTTTATATGTCTGTTTTTTCCTTTCTATGAGATGGTATTTGAACTGGTGGCAGAATCTCCTAAAAAATCCCCCAAAAATTGATATTGTGTTGTTGAATCGATTCCTGCATTTGTGATTTGTGTATCTTCTACCCTTCCACTATTGTGAATAATTGTGTTCTTACTGTGGGACCAAAACTTTGAGGTTGTAGCTGTCTGTTATTCTACTGGAATGCATATGTATGTGTTGTGCTTTTGTGTCCATTTATTTATTCCTTGCTTGTT
>CM056489.1:30011664-30041046 GCA_029783415.1 Anisodus acutangulus | reverse complement strand
CCAAAGGGCACTAGGAGACTAGACATATTACATACATTATGGGCACTGAATTCCTGTAAATTAACAATTTATCAACCTTATAAAATCTATAGTAGTGTATAAAGGTGTTTATATCACTTTTACACTATTATACAAAATTATACAAACATATACAAATATTGGATTCCGTCTCCTATGAACTTCAACCACGAAACTTCATACACTAGCTTTACGTTTCAACCAAAACTTTAAAATGACATCCCTAATGAACCCCAATCACCACTTTGTAAAAATCTCAATCAATAATAAAATCTATTTTGTGAGTTTTCAAACTTTTAAGAATCTCAACAGCGGAGTTCTTTTCACTTTAATTCACCCGACAATGTTTAAATCTGTTATGATAAACACAAATATCACTTTTAATCAGCTTCTAAGAATCAAAATAAAAACCATAATCACAAAGTAAAGAATTTAAATTATATACAAAATGGTCTAAATAGAATAACTTTAAGAAAGTATACGCTTATTTGGATAATAAGCTTGGACAGAGTGAATAGAGTATAAGAATTTCATTAAAATACCCTCTAACCTAAAATTGCTCTTTTTATTAAAAAAAATCAGCTTTAATTTTTTTCATTTCCTACTGATCCAACTCAATCTCCATCTCCCCAGATTCAACTAAATCCACCTTCAGCCATAGACCTTTTTATCAGAACATTAATTGTCAATTAATACTAATCTCATATACTTAGCTCAATTAACACGATTCTAAATCCCCACTAGTCGTGAAGGCACCTACGAGCTCCCAACCCAGCCGTGAATCTTAATTCAATTTTAGATACTTTTAAAAATAAATTAGCGGAAAAGTAAAGTGAAAGCAATATCAAGTTAATAACCAAGTCTTATAACCATCATATGTATCATTAAGTGTAATATACCTGAGATACCATATGAAAGCAGAATGTAACATGCACACAATAAGCAATTACGATGTACAAGAGAAGTGCTCAAAGTATCTCATTTTCATCATTTAAACGAGAATTTTGGAGAGGTGTATGCATAAATAATCAATTTCATGAGAAACTTCTCAAATTTGACGACACCATATTCAAATAATACCGACATAATCAATCAGTCAAATCAAGAGAATTAACCATCAGATAATGCCCAACATGCTTTGGCACTCTTGGATCACAACCACCAATCACGTATTTCAATAACTACTCATAACATGACACTGGTACACGTACAAGTGCTCGTCATCTCACAAGTATGGAACTCTCATTACCCATTTCCCTTATTACTAGTTAATTACAAAAAAAACACTTTAGATAGAGTCAAGAAAGTCTCAACTTGCTTTAGATTCAGAGTCTGGAGCTCACAACATGGCCTTGACCTTCCTCAAAGCCTCGGAGCGATCCCAATGTGTCCAAATACGTAATCTATATAAACATACTAGTTCGTAGACACCCATATCGATATATAAAATCTCCGATCAAAAAATCAATCCAAAATTCAATCCTGAGCCTCCTAGATCAAAATTGAATTTTTATTGCAAAATTAAGTTACCAATATCCTATAGGTCCTAAATCTAAAAAATCCAATTCCATCCACGGATCGATACTCAACTCCACAATTTTCATTCTCATAAGTTCTAGGGCTAAAACTCTATTTTCTTCAACAAATTTATGGATTAAAATGATAACTAACTAAAGTAATCAAGAGCAAATACCAAAATAAGGATTAGATGCTTATCTCTTCATCAAATCAAGAATAATGTCGCAAAAATCACCCAATTCCGAGCTTTAGAACTCTAAATATGCTCAAACTCAAAAATCTTGATTTGTCCATTTAAAGCATTGTTCAGACGAAAATTCTTCTTCGTGTTAGCGAGTTTCCTTCAACTCTTCTTTTTTGCGGTGAATGATCAACTCACGAATTTTCTTCACGCTCACGGTATACACTTTGCGTTCGTGAAGAACAAACTTCGCAATAGAAAATCACCAATAGTTATTCATGAATAAACATAACATATTTGTACAATCTCAGAATTGGACCATTCTTGTTACTATGGTTCAGAAACCACGATAAGAATCTAATAGATCAATCAAAACTCAACTTAGAGCTCATTTGTTTAATGTGGTACTATTTATGCTCCAAAATGACGTTGAAACATCAAATATGAGTGTGACACAATCCAAACTCATCAAAATCTAACTTAAACTGCGGACAAGTCAAAAATCATCATACAAACTTGATTGAATGCTCAAAGCATCGATCCGTGATCATATTGATCCGATATTGACCGTATCCCAACCAATTGTTTGAATCACTCTCGTGTCCATTAGAATTCGTCCACTCCAAATAAGTCATAAATCACCATCGGACCTATGAAAACTTTCAAACCTCAATTATGAGTCAGTTTACCCCAACTGTTGACTTTGGTCAACCATTTTCGTATTTCAACTTAAGAATTTCAAATTTAGAATTTTCTCTCAAATACATTTTAGATTTTTCTCTCCAATACTCACCTAATCGTCTCGAAAATCATGTCACTCATCCGCACAAGTTACAAACACCATTTTGAAGCTACGAGAAGATTCATTTAGGAAAAATGAGTTCTAATGCTCAAAACGACAGAACAGATTGTCACATCATTATTCAATCCGAAAATAATCTGTTTTGTGGTGTAAATTGATTGTAACTTCTGTGATGAACTTCTCTTATTCTATGTTTAAGATGATAACAAATATGTCGCATTGGTATGTTTTGGTATTCTATTTTATAGTACCTATTTTATTAATTTTCAAGCGGTATGCAAGTCACGAAAAATTAATATAATTTGAGGTTATATTTACCCTGGCTTGTTATCCTGTTGTATTATCCACAAACCATACCGGATTGTCATGATTCCAACACTATAAACAAAATAAGGAAAAAATTTAAAATTGTGTGTAAGTCATGACAAATCGACAGAATTATACGTTGTTCAACCTAGCTATCATGTTGGATCACCATAAAATCTACCGGAATGTCATGACTTTGTGCTCTATTAATTCTACCTAACTTGTTCAATTGCTCACAAATTTTACCGAATTGGCATGACTTCGTGCTTTATTCATTCTACCCATGTTGTTCTATTGTTCATAAATTCTATCGGATTGGCATGACTTTGTGATACATTTATTCTTCCTTTTTTGTTCAATTGATCATGAGTTTTACCAGATTTGCATGACTTTGTACTTGTTTAATTTCTTATAAAATCCTAGCGGATTGGCATGACTTCATTATATATTTTACCTATATTGTTAAATTGTTCACAAATACTATTAGATTGTTTTGATTTCAAAATTTCACTCATGATACCTCTCTTTTATGCCTTTAATTCTACAAAAGAAAAAGAAATACTTCATAACGATGACATGAAAGTCATGACAAATATATAGGACTTCATGTTATATTTACCTAGCTATGTTATTGTATAACTCACAATTTTATCAGATTGACATGACTTTGTGCTTATTAATTTTTTCAATAGTTCTACTAGATTGGTATGACTTTGTATTATTACATTCTACCTATATTGTTAACTTGTTTTAAAATCCTACAAGATTGGCATGATTTGCTTGTATTGTTCAACAAGATTTTTTGAATTTGCAATTATAAATTTGATCAAACCAGCTCCCATCCCTCCTACTCTGTCGGATCCTAGAGCAAATTGTGATTTACATTTGTTACAAGTAGCAACACATGCATCTCTATCATGAGAAAAAATAGTTATGCAAGTGATTTTCTCTGACGTGTTCATGCATGTCTATCATGAGAAAAAAATAGTTATGCAAGTGATTTCTCTAACGTGTTACCTTAACCTTACACCTAGTAGGACGTACAAGGAGAGGCCGAGCTCCAAACTGAGATTGAGTCTGAGTCGAAGCTGCTATAACTGGATTAGTGGGTGTTTTTTTAAAATTTTTCAATCCCCTGAATAAGTAAGACCCCACTCTTTCGAATTTCAAAAAGAGGGGTGAAGCGCTCATTTGAGCTCTTGCTTTGCCTACCCTCCTACTTTTTATTCTGAGGATTATAGAAAGATATGAACCGTCTACTCTTTAAAGGGTTGGTATGGCATTAGATTGTTGAAAATGAAAGTGGTTCATTTCACAGGAACTGGATAACTCACAATTCTAGCTATATTTACCTAGCTATGTTATTGGATAACTCACAATTCTATCATATTAGTATGACTTTTATTATACTTTTCAACAGTTCTACCAGATTGGTATGAATTTGTGTTATAACTATCTTGTTAACTTATTGAAAAATCCTACCAGAATTGCATGATTTGCTGTTCAACAAGATTTTTTGAATTTGCAATTTCAAATTCGATCAAACCAACCCCCGCCCATTTAAGCTCTTGCTCTGCCTATCTCCTCCTACTTCTTATGGTCATAGAATGATATGAATCGCCTATGGGTTGGTGTGGCAATAGATTGTTGAAACTGAAAGCGGTTCATTTCACATACAAAAACTGGGAAATAAAGGGTTAGAACTACAGGGATTTGATATTTGGCTTTCATCTCCTTCTTTCTCATTCATATTGTCGAAATCACCAAATTGTCTTTCTAAAATTTTGTTAGCTAGTGGCTCCTCCAAATTAATATCATAAAAGCCAGCCGGTTTGATATTGAAAGAAATAATCCATTCATTATTCTCATTAATGAAAGAGTATATATACAATTTACAATTTTCTATAATAGAAAATCTACTCCTATTCTAATCCCAAAACTTTATTCTAGTAGTACAAGAATCCTATAATTATGGTAAGTGTACAATACTAATTACACTAAAGTATTACCTAACACTAAGACAATATACACGGTCATATACCCAAATATACACAAACCGTGACTGCCAAATATATACAATGCCAAGACCAACTATACCTACGATATACAATACCATGATATACCTTAAGCGTATATCACGACAATCTCTTCTCTTTAACACACCCCCGCAGTCATAGCGGAAGGTCTTCGTACGCTGAGACTGTCTCTAAAATCTTCAAAAAGGACCGAGAGAAGACTCTTTGTAAAGATGTCTGCAATTTAATACCTGGAAGGGAGATGGCAGACGCGTACTTGTCCCTGAGCTACCTTTGCGCGAACAAAATGAATGTCCATCTCGATATGTTTAGTATGCTGGTGCTGAACCGGATTATCAGAAAGATAGATGGAACTAACATTATCACAATAAACCAAAATATCTTTCTGAATATGACACTAAAGCTCCAAAAGAAGATTACGCAACCAACATGATTCAGAGACCCCATTGGCTACCTCTCGATACTCGGCCTATGCACTCGCGCAGGACAATGTCGACTGATGTTTGGCAGACCATGAGACCAAGTTATTACAAAAAATATACAATAGCTAGACGTAGACCGTCTGTTGTCTGGACAGCCACTCCAATCAGCATCTGTATACGAGACAAGTGTAGACGTCGATGAAGGATATAAATGTAAGTCATAGTCAAGTGTCCCCTGGATGTACCGAATAATGCGTTTTAGCGCATTCATGTGCTCAACCCTGGTATCATGCATTATCAAACACACCTTCTGGATGACATACATAATTTCTGGTCTCAGGGCCCCTGCAAGACTGCGATAGCGGGTCGGATCCTCATAAAGTGAGCCATGCAGTAGCCAACTTGGTTTAGTATCAACTAGAGTGGAAGTGGACTTAAATAATGGCTTCCCAGCCCTCTCGATGATCTCAACTGCATACTTCTTCTGGGATAAGAACAACCCACCTGCATGACGAGTGACATCAATCCCCAAAAAGTAACTCAAACGCTCCAAGTCTTTCATAGCAAACTCAGAACTGAGCATTGTCATGATAGATTGGCGTAATGCATCAGAAGAGGCAGTCAAGATAATATCATCGACATATAATAGTATATAAGACAAAGAAGAACGACGACGATATATGAACAATGAATTATAAGACCCGTTGTGAGAGAACCCAATAGTCGAAACATAGTCGGCAAATCTCTTATACCAAGCCCGTGGAGACTGCTTAAGCCCATACAAGGACGTTTTCAACAAACAGACATGATGAGGATATTTGGGATCCCTAAACCCCAAGGGTTGATGCATATAGACTGTCTTCTTGAGATCACCATGTAAGAAAGCATTCTTCACATCCAACTGATGAATGGGCCATGCTTTCGAAAGAGCCAAGCTGAGCACAATGCGAATGGTAGTAGGCTTGACCACCAGACTAAACGTCTCACCACAATCCACACCAACCTACTGAGTCTTACCATCACCTACAAGACGAGTCTTATGCCTCGCAAACAAACCGTCAGAATTATCCTTATGAGCAAAAACACACATAGATCGAATAATATTAACACCAGATGGATTGGGCACCAACTCCCACGTCTTATTATCAATAAGAGCATTATATTCGTCGGTCATAGCAATTTTCCAATTCGGGTCATTTAAAGCAGACACATGATTACGGGGTAAGGGTGATTTAAGAACATTAGAATTTAAATTAAAATGTTTTTTCCGTTTAAAAACACCTCGTTGACTACGAGTGACCAGTCTATGACTCGAGGTAAAATTGGATGGATTTCGGGAACTATCAGGACACGTGACGGACTGACTAGCAGGTAGTGGGCCAGCTGGCCTAACACGAAAATCGAGCGACTCATTCTTTGGAACAAGAGCGGTAATGGATGGGTATTCGCCCATTTACCATCACCGCCCGATTATGGGATCTGAACTCGGTGGACCAATAACTGGCGACAGAACAGTGGGGCCAGTGGGTAGTGGGCCCGCTGGTAAATTTGAGGTGCGGGACACGTTCGAAAAATAGTGAATAATATACGGGGATATATCATCATCCAAAAAATTATACGAACTAGGCACAAGATTACTAACCTTAGCAAACAGAAATTGGGATTCATAAAAAATTACATGGCGACTAATGATGATTTTATTAGAGGATAAATCAAAATATTTATAACCACGGTGATTAGATGGAAAACCTAAAAACACACAAGGGGTAGTCCGGGCCTAATGTTTGTTAATTGTGGTGGACGGAAAGAGTGGATAACACAAGCACCCAAAGACCATAAGATGGAAATACGAATGAGTCATATTATATAAAATTTGAAGAGACGAACATGTCAAATCTTTGGAAGGAAGAATGTTAAGAAGATATGTAGCCATTTGTAGAGCATGATGCCAAAAAGACGGGAGTACGAAAGCATGAATCAATAAAGTTCGGACAATGATATTAATGATACGAATTTTGCGTTCGGCTTTCCCATTTTGTGAAGACGTATGAGGGCAAGAAAAATAAAAATTGATCCCATTATTAGCACAAAATTCCCGAAACACCCCATTGTCATATTATTTTCCATTATCACATTGAATATTTTTTATTTTCCGTTCGAATTGGGTTCTAAATTTTAAGAAGATGGAAAAAACTTGAGATTTTTCGCTATCGGAAAAGTTCATAAAAACTTAGAATAATCATCCAAAAAGAGAACATAATACCAATGACCCAAAAAACTAAGAACCGGAGACGTCCATAAATCACTATGAATAATATCAAATGGCATTAAAGTATGAGAATTAGAGTTTACAAATGGCAACTTAACATTTTTTCCTAAAGAACAAAATTGATAATTCGAAGTACTATGCGTACCCTTACACGAAATAAAATTTTTATCTAAGGAAGACAAAATAGACGACCTCAGATGACCTAGACGAGCATGCCACAAGGAAGGAGCCAGAGCTGCAAAAGTTGTTGGCAATGTGTGACTCGAGAAATCGAAACTTGGCATGATATGATAAAGATCTCCCCTACTATCACACCTCATGAGAGGACTCCCCGTCTTGAAATCCTTCACAGAAAATCCAAATAGATCAAATTTGACAGAAATAGAATTATCAGTGGTGAATTTATGGACATACACCAAATTTTTAATCAATTTAGGAGCGTGAATGCTATTTTTCAAAATAAGGGGTGGATGGGGGGGGGGAGACAACATTTTATGACCGTAACCACGAATTGAAATTGAATTACAATTACCAATAATTATAGCACGATTGTTGCTCAAATTGGAATAAGACGAGAGAGTACCTGAGTCAGACGTCATGTGAGTAGTGGCGCCGGTGTCCATGTACCAATTTGGGTCCGAAAGAATTATTCCAATGCGTGTGCATTGTGGCTTCAATGTCGGTAGGGGTGGGACCCGTTGCGTGATGAGCCTGCGGAGTCGAGGCCCAAGCCCACTTGTTTGCTACCCCGACCCAGAAGCAGTGCCGAAACCATTGGGCCAGGCAGTGTTGGGCCAAAACGAGGGCTGATTAGCCCACTGCCCAGACGTTGGATACATCGGCGGATATGGGCTGCTGGGCCACGACCCACTGCCAAGGGGCCCATGGTTGGGACCAGTGGGACGGTGGGCCACTGTTTCGAGGACGGGGCCCACTGCTATTACTGCCACCATTGCCGGAACCATTGCGTTTGCCCCCGCGATACTTGCCATTATTTTTCCGATTATTTTTGCCGCCCCCTTGAGAACGATTTTGGCCCGAATTATCACCAAAATTCTGAGAGTTAGGGGATGACGTCATCATGACCACGGGACTAACACTAGTAGCCGCCTTCTTAGCCAAATCGACCTCTTCCAAAGTAAGCATGGATCGAGCTTGATAGAACTTCGGGAGAGGATTACTTTGACGAATGAGAGTTTCAACGCCACTATAGGCCTCGTATAGGCCTGTAACCATCTGTAGAACTAGACGATCTTCGCTAACGGGCGCACCAACATTGCGGTGTTGGTCCGCCAATTCCTTCAACCTTTTGCAATAAGCTGAAACATTCGCGAAATTCTCCATGGTTACATGGGAAAATTCTTGCTCAAGAGTAACAACTCTAGAATTTTAATTATCTTCGAATATGTCACGTAGCATATTCCAAGCAGCCATCGCCGTAGTGTCCGGCTCAATAATTGTCTGCAACAGGTCGATAGAGATAGTGGAGTAAATCCACTGAAGTACGGTGGCATCAAGAGTCGTCCACAACTTAGGATCATCCTTGCGTTTGGGCACCTCTGTATCCTCAGAAGTGGCGGGGATTATGTGATGGATGACTTGATGCGAGCGTGCGTGAATTTTGAACAGTTCGGCCCACGTCGCATATTGGACGTTTTCTATTTCAAGAATAAGATGGATATGATTCTTGATGTTAGAAACAACCAGGGCAGGATGAAACGTGTTCTTTGAATTAGACATAACAAAATAAAAAAGAGAAGATTTGAAGGGAAAACGGCACGGAAACCGAGGGCAGTAGGCTGCGGACCGAAGGAAAATTTTCAACCTAGACTTCTGATACCATGAAAGAAATAATCCCTTCATTATTCTCATTAATGAAAGAGTATATATACAATTTACAATTTTCCATAATAGAAAACCTACTCCTATTCTAATCCCAAAACCTTATTCTAGTAGTACAAGAATCCTATAATTATGGTAAGTGTACAATACTAATTACACTAAAGTATTACCTAACACTAAGACCATATACACGGTCATATACCCAAATATACACAAACCATGACTGCTAAATATATACAATGCCAAGACCAACTATACCTAGGATATACAATACCGTGATATACCTTAAGTGTATATCACGGTAATGAATTTTTTTTTTTATCTTTCATCTTCCTAAATAAGTAAGACCCTACTCTTTCAAATTTCAGAAAAAAAACAGGGGTGAAGCACCAGCTCTTGCTCTGCCTATCCCCTCCTACTTCTTATTTTGAGGGTCATAGAAAGATATGAATCACCTACTCTTTAATGGGTTGGTGTGGCATTAGATTGTTGAAACTAAAAGCGGTTCATTTCACATACAAAAACTGGGAAATAAAGGGCTCGAACTACATGAATTTGATATTTGGCTTTCATCTCCTTCTTTCTCATTCATATTGTCGAAATCACCAAATTGTCTTTCTAAAATTTCGTTAGCTAGTGGCTCCTCCAAATTAATATCATAAAAGCCAGCCGGTTGGATATAATTTTAAGAAGAGAACTAGGATTACAGAACTAGCACCTTTACTACTCTTTCCAAAAAATGGATTGGCATACCTAATATCTTTTTAGGAGCCATAATTTTAAAAAATATAATAAATTTAAATTTTATTAATTGAAATATAATAAATTAAATACGAAAATTATTGAAATTAAGAGATAGAATGAGTGATCAAACGTTGCGCAAAAACAAATGATTATCACTGTAAGCCATAAATAAATGTTGAAACTAGAATGAAATTTGCTCCAAATATTTGCCCAATTCACACAAAAAAAACTTGATAGCACTTAGATGATTAGCAAATTTAGAGAGAGAATTAGAGAATAATGGGAAAATGATGAAGGATGGAGGGTGTTTATAGTTTAGAACTAGAGCCACAATGTAATTTAATAAATTTAGAGGCTAAAATAAAAATTTAGGGAGGGAGATAGGTGGTTGTTTTAGCCGTTTTAGGATTGTCCCACCCTGTAATCTAGGATTGGGCTAGTACCAGGACGTCCCGTCCCATTAGACAGTGAGATAATCTCACTTGGAGTTTCATTTATACAATCTACTCCAAAATTTTAAAGCGTAGATTATGATAATTCTGGGTCAATTCACCATAATGTTAATATATGGATGAAAATGATGGATCACCTTTGATGATTTGAAATTCCGTTTTCTAATTGAATTTATAAAAATATAAGAAAAATATTGTTGTAACTTGTAGGCTTTGAATATCCTTGTAAATTTATCTATTAATAAAATAAAAGGCTTCTAGTGCTTTTGAAATTTCTTTTCAAATTGTGTTCACTTAATCAGTTATAGGGGCTGGGTTGGATAAGGTTTTCCAACCCATAACCGACCCCTAAGGGCAACCCTATTCATCCTGTACCAAGATCGATAAGGATGACCCTTAGGGGGTCAGGTCTAGTAGACTGGTTTATGTAACATTGGACATTAACGACCCAATATTCACTTTCGTAGGTTGCCTTTTAACTGTTATATAATCGTTCTTTTTTGTAGACATTCTAATTCTATCACGTAACACTCCGGTAGCACTTCATTATTTCAATTATATCTATTTTTATTATATATATAATATTCATATGTCATTTCATTCTCCTCGAAAATCGAATCTAGAAATTTGAATTGCTTGTATTTAGACATCATAACATCGTCTAATCTCGCTTCAACTTCAATCTTCTTATGTTTACAAAACTTGGAAAGTATATATATATATATATATATATATATATATATATATATATATATATATATATATATATATATATTCAATCTTACTTCTACTTATCCTAAAACTTTTACTCTCTAGAGTGTTTCTCCAGAGTTCAAAATTTTGGTTGACATCCTCGTTGTCACGACCTTTTACAAGAATCATAGTGGACCTACACTAGCCCTCGGATTGACGAACCACTTACAAACTCAATAAAACGATTCAAGACTTAAAAAAGAAAAAAAGAAAGAAATAATACTAAATTGTCTTGCCACAGATAATAAGTCATAAAAATACTGAAATCATCTAATTAATACAATTCCCAAAACCTGGTCTAAATAGTACAAGAGTGTCTACATAATAAGAAATACAAGTTTGAATAGTCTTGTGTTGGAAATAAAGCAAGAACATGGATAAATGAGAGGAGGATCTGGGGTTGCTGAAGAATGGCAAGGCTCACCCTGAATCTCCAAGTCAACAGCTTTAGACATCAGCTACGAGGTTTGAAACTGGTAGACGACATTGTATCTGCATCCAAATAAGAATGCAACAAATGTAGTATGAGTAAACAACTTTCCCCCGTAAGCATCATATGTCGACAACGACAAATAACATGTAACACATATAAAGATTGAGTCTACCTAACACATAACCCTTAATCAACTCAATCATATTCCAACACATACATCACTTCAAAACAGGGATAATCATAAAGGCACATAACACGTAAGTTATGTAAATGATGACATGTGAGATGCATGAATGCAATGTATCTTTCATCAACTTGGTATACACATGATACTTAACGTCGCCACATAGCTATGACCCGTGGGGAACTCCGCGAGTCCATATACCGCTCACAACCAACCGACATGATCCATCAAACTGGTAGAAAATCAAATCACTAACTCATTTATCGAGTTGTTTCATATCATATCATATCATCTCAGTATCAATATCATCTCATATCGAACTCATTTACCCTTATTTCCCGACCTCATCGGACCAAATATCATTCCATAACAAATCTATCTCAATATTAATAATAATATGAATGTGTGAATGCAAATGGTAAATAAGACAAGTAATCATGGCAGCATGAGATAAAAGTCATGTTTTTAAGAGACGAATACCCACAAGACTCAATGACATCAATTTCAAAATCATTCCCAATAATCAATTTTTTCAAGTTAAGAGACATAGAGTGATGAGATAAATCAATGCACACACCAAATAGGAGTTCAAATATGGCTATCATAGCCCACATAACAGCTGATAGAACCAGCCTAAGTGTGATCATCCCTAACATAATACACCGGAATTCACCCAAGTGCTCATCACAGTCACTAAGGTGGTACCCCCATCACTTCCAATACCCCTAAAAAAAATATAAGCATTACATGAATCTATCGGAGTCTAAAAGAATAAATCGTAGCTTACCTCACATCCGAGCAAACGCCACGAACTCACTCCCAAGCCAAGGCCTTGCCTTTTCGTAGCGTCTCTGAACGATCATAGTCTAGTATCATAGATTATACGTTAACTCATAACTCTAAAACACAGCCATAAAGGATTAGTTATTCAGAGAATTTGGAAACCCGATTCCAAAAGTGACTCCGGGCCCACGAGGACAAAATCAGAACTTTAATCCCCAAATTTTCACTTAGAAATCATGGAATTGAAATAGAAATTTAAGATTAAAATTAGTTTCCTCAAGCATTAACAAGTCTAAAACTAAAGGATTAACAAATAAAGCCTAGTTCTTGGCATTGATTTCATAAAATAAGCGCTCTTAAGATTTTGGGCTCAAACCCTAGGTTTTCTACCCATAAATCATCCACAATCTACAATTTAATAAAATGAAACATGGGTAATTAATAAAAACAAGGTGAGAATCTTACCCCCAAGATGAAATAGTTAAAACCCTCTTGAATCTCCCTAAAACTGAGTCTAGACTTGAGGCATGTGAGAAGTAAAAACTAAATTCGGACTTGGGTGTTTTAATGATTCTGAAAATAGCGGTTCTGCTTCTGTAGACTTTTCCTCACAGAAGTGATCCCAACTTATCCGCCACATTTGTACAGGAGCGACCAAGATCCGCAGACGAGGCCTCGCATCTGCACCATGGGTTCTGCAGAAGCGAATCTTACTATTACCCTGGTTCTTCGCATCTGCAAACCAGTTTCCGTAGAAGCGGCGCCACATGTGTAGCATAAACCCCCAGAGCGATTACACCAGCAACAATAGAAATAAAGAATATCAAGTGCTCCATACAACACCTGAAACTCACCCGAGACCTCCTAAATACAAACCAAATATGCTACTTGAGTGTAAACGATGCTACAAACTTGGTTGCGCACTCTGAATATCCATCTGCCAATGCTAAGACTCATTTTCCTATATATCACTCCTAAACTACCTAAATTTCACAATTAGCAAACAAGGACCCAAAACACATCTGAACGTCTCGTGAAGCAAAACAACAACTCGATTAAGCCATAAATGATGTTCCGGACCTACTGGAAGCAATGAAACTCGAAAACAAACCCATTTATCCAAAAGTCAACTTTAAGTCAACTCATTCTAATTCAAATCTTCAAAATTAGATTTTTTCTCAAAACCTATCTAACTCACCTCAGAAATCATGCCATCCATCCCCGCGAGTCATAAATAATGAAAGGAGTCTACATGGAGGGTAATTTGGTCAAATAAAGTGTTAATCCAAAAACAACCAAAACATGGATGGTTTGCTCGTTCTGACTATCCGTCTGCGGGTGAAATGCCTTACTGAGGTCCAATCGAGTCCCCAACTCCTTTTGTAAAGTCCTCCAGAAATGAGAAGTGAACTAAGTGCCCCGGACTGAAATGATAAAACTGGGCACTCCATGAAACCGAACAATCTCTCTAATGTAGATTTTTGCCAACTTATCTGAAATTGTAGGTCATCTTATCTGAAATGAAGTGTGCAGACTTGGTTAACCTATCCACTATGACCCAAATGGCATCAGACTTGCCCAAAGTATTCGGTAGTTCAACTACGAAGTCCATAGCTATCCTCTCTAATTTTCACTTGGGTATGAGCATCCTCTAAGTCACACCACCCCGTCTCTGGTGCTCATACTTAACCTGCTGGCAATTCAAACAATAAGATACAAACTCCACTAATATCCCTCTTCATCCTACCCCACCAATAATATTGTTTCAAATCATAATACATCTTTGTCGCACCAGGATGGATAGAATATCTAGAACTGTGAGCCTCCTCGGTGATCAATTTAGTCAACCCTCTAACACGAGGAACACAAACTCGCCCGTTAATCCTCAAGACTCTCTCACTATCAAGAATCACCTCGTTAGCTTCTGTTAAGGTTCACTTTTACGCAGAGGCATAACAACTATTAGGAGGCTGTTGGAACTCTATTTGAATATTTATTTTTATAGTCGCCGCCTAATTTATAGGAAAATTAGGGAAACAAGGTAAAAGATTTATTCAAAAATCTGAAAAATCCTTTTTAAATCAGAGTTCGAGGTAAGGGTTCTGGTGATCCCCCATGGAAGGTGTTTGATACCCCGATATTAAGGATCCATAGAATATGATTGACCTTCGAGTTCTATAGCATGTTTAATTATTAAAAATTGCTTTAAGAGTGTTTAATTCTGCAAAATCATGATATGTCATCTCATTTTTCATTTCAAGTTTGAAAAGGGGTTTTGAAAACCAGGGAGTTAGATTCCGCTTAAAAAATTCGTAATCAATTCATTTTTCAGACTAAGGCACACTCAAAATTTAATTTCAATAGAGTCCCACTATTTTAGTCCAATGATTTTTCTAATATCCTTACACATTTCATTGTCAGTCTTTTGAAAAAATAGTATAGTTCATTTGAATGACATGCCATTGGTTTTTGATAGAAATAAAATACAAGTCTGTTTCTTTAGTTATTTTTGAAGGTCAACTCATATGACAAATTTTCATTGTTCAGTCCAAGTTTTTGATGTCCAAAATTCCAATTTATTGAAATAAAAAATACAGTCTGATTTTAAGGTCAAATACATTCCAAACTAAGATCCTAAAATCATTTCATCTTTTATTTATACAAAACGTACAAGTTTCATTTGGGAAGATTTGAAAACATGTTTTTTGGGATTCTATCTGTTCTAAATGATGTATCATTTTTCCTAATCCTAGGTCATTATCATATGGGTTCCAATAACTTTATCAAGTATTTATACAAGTATAATTACATAAAATATAATACAAAATAATAAAAAGGAGAAGAGCTAGGCTGGTGGGCCTACCGAGCCCACCAGTTAACTATTTCCACCCACAGTTGGGTTTTCATGCACAGCTACAACCCGGACTTGATGAAAATGAATTGGTTGGGCCTTGATGCGAGGCCCAAGTGTCCCATCCCAGTGCGTGTAGAAGAAGGAGAAGGGAAAAGAAAGGTACAAGTTAGAATGCACCCATACTTATCTAATTTAAATACATGCTATTTAAAATAATTTAAACAAACAAAAGCAGTCCAATAATAATCACGACCCAAATTCAAATAGTAAGAAAAAATCTGCTAAATATACAAATCAATGTACAAGAACAAGCAGAATAGGCTGAGCCCAAACTAGGAAAATAGCAGAACACCCGTATTAAATTAAGACATGTTGGCCTAGCCCAAATAACTGCTAATAGTAATGGAGAAATAAGGCAAGGAAATCAAAGAGAAATGGGCCAAGCCCAATGTATGCACTAAACAATCAGTATAGCAACTTAACTCATAAGGTATTAGGCTTGAGCCTAACAGACAGATTATCAGAAAATTCTGAATGATATACATAGGTGTATATTTAACTTGTATACCCGGTATACTAAGTATATACAAAGACTCATCACATATTTGATAAAAGAAAGAAGCAATTGAGAAGCATAGGAACAACACAAGCAAACCCCTAATCCCCCCCCCCCCCCCCCTTCTTTCTTAGCATTTTTTAGGATAGAATGTCCCAACATGATTTACCAGTTACCGATTGAAAGTTCAAATCAGTGTATACAGCAAGAGAACAACTAACATAAACACACCAGATGACAGACACACTCATGTCATCTCCAGATTTCAAATTGTACATTATATGAACCAGTTTTAACACATAAGAGCAACATGGTCATAAAGAAACATGTCTTATCCTTCAAAATCCACGCAGTACATGGGAAAAACAACTCATTCAACCTCATGATCATATTCAAAGTGGAGCAAAGCTAATCCTAGATAATTAACCACGTGCTTTCTATAATCAAACCTTAAGACCACATTTAGTCACCTTGAGAGCTTAATAGATTATTATGATTATATTCATTCACTTCATGATTCAACACACATTTAGAGGATACAATCCCATGGCAGTTTTCACATAACCTATAGGTCTTAATCAAGTTAACAATAAACTGGTTCATGCATAGCATAGGGTAAGGAGCAGACCATTAGATTAAATCTAGACATTTCTTAAGCTATTTCATAGATATAGTGACAGTCCATGTATCATGTATCATAAGACCAAAAGAAAAGCGCAAAGCTAAAAGAAACATGTTTATGAATAACAAGGTTGATCAAGTTCCAATTTTCACTTAACCTCTAACCTAAAGAACATATGCAAGCAGTCCCTTTAAATATACACAAACCAATACCTAGATGAGCATGCATGTCCAACTTAGTTTCATTTCTTAAACAAGACACATGACATAGTGTTGAGCATGGTACTACAGATTTCAGGTTCTTACCTAAACAAATATCAAATTAGATGATTTGAGCTCCAAACTAGAACTTTTAGCATGGGCATACAAGCATATACAAACAGTTATTTAAGATGATACTAAGACTCAACCCTATATCAGTTTGAAGCTCTTAAAGACTTATCATTCATTCAAAACTAAACCTAGGTGCAAATAGACATGGTCATGCATGACATTTGTAACTAACATAGGCAAATGGTTTAAGAACAAGAGCAAATAGACAAACCAAGGCTATGTCAAGACATACAAAGGGTTGTTTTCTTAAAGATATGAGCAGATGTTCTAAAATATACACCTACCAGTCTAGACAAGTAAAAACATACTATCATTCAAGATTTAGACTGAAAAATACATAACTGAGCCTAAACAGAATTCATAAATACAAAAGCAAGCTTACAGGGGCAAGATCTAAACTAAAAGAGTCCTAAAGGTTATTTTGACTTGGACTGAGTTTAGGATATGGAAAATAAGGAGCATAAACAAACACATGATGAACACGAATGTATTTGAACCACATTACATTAGGTATCAAACCCAAACCATCCCAGTATGCCCATGAATCAGTAAAACACAAGTGAAACAGATTTATCTGGCATTTAAGGACATCGTGAATTCATAATCATCTTATTTCCAAATATATACACATATCAGGCTAGGCTAGAGTAAGGTTACTCCTATTTTAAGTTAAACTAATCTCAGATCCAAATAAATATACTTCACAAGCTCAGACTAGCTTGTTATCTCAACAAATTGTATCAAAACTATTATTTCAAGCTAGATTTTAACTTATGCTAGTCTAAAAAAATCCTAAATAAGGCTTCTAGATTTTAACAGTTCAACATTTAAATTTGATAAGTCATTTTTAACTGTCCTAAGGCTGTGTGTTGCTCTTAAGTCCATTTTAAATCAAATTTATACTACATCAACCTAAAACCGCCACTTAACTACAACAATAAGCAAGAAAACAGTCATACTTCATTTTTAAGATCACTAAGCACACAACAAATCATTTTCACATCCCATATTACTACTAAGTCCCCTAAAACAATGATGATAATATTTGGCTTAAGCCACATGATTTTTTAGTTAAACAATTGATACATCCTGCAAAAAGTGTTATACTTTGAGTCCATTTTTAAACTTAAACTAGTTTAGGTTAAATAATAAGCATAGTACCAACTAGACTAGTTAAACATGGATTATTATAAGCTATTACATGCTTCTTAAACAACTATCATGCTTCAAACAGTCATTAAATTAGGCAAACAGGTTTAATCAATACATAATACACTGTAAATCACACAAATTAACTGAAACTTATTGAAATGACCAGAAATTTAAAAGGAGAGGGAAATACCTCTTATGATGGCAGCCTTGGTTGAGGTATGGGGATTGTTCTCCACTCCACCGCTCGATCACACAACAAAAAGAAAAGTTTAAAACTGATGGACGGAATTCGAGACATAGGATCCCACCAAAGGGCTTGGAATCCAATTCATTCAAACTCAAATAATAAATCGCAATAGATAAGCACACCTTGGTGCCTCTACAGCATACTGGTGAGATAAAGATTGCTCTCAACTCTGATGAGAAAAGCACGCATACTGGCCCCTTTCTAGAATATTTTTTGTAAAATCATTTTCATCTTGTAAAATGCATATTTTACTTTGTTTGTCTGTAACTCGAAAATCCTGAATAATTCAATAAAATTATTGAAGAGTAAAAATTAGGTATTAACAACTGACCCTCCGTTGTTTGGGGATGGTTGAGCAGCGAAATTTGACAAACCAAGTTTTTAGTTAACCAATTAAAAAGTACCTCTCGTATTTATGCAAGTTTTGAAGATTATGGCTGGACCCTGGTCTCTTGTTTTCATACATATCTTAGGTTGTATAAGAATTCCGACCGCTTGTAGTTCGACTCAATTAGGCTTTTAAAATCAATAAAGTAAAGTAAATTTCAGAACGAAAAGGTCCTAGAACAAACTCATTGGAATGTGACCGATCCTTAAATATTAAGTTCGCCTCCATATCCCTGATTTTCGGGAATCGGGTCACTTGTAGTTCGACTCAATAGGTTGAAAAGGGTATCCCTTATGTGGAAATGCCTTTACCAATTTTGAAAAACTTTTTCGGTATGTGTCTAACCGGTTGCGGGGTTTTAAAAACTAAAATTTTCTCTTACTCTTTGCGATCGAGTGTGGTGTGGAGTGATCTTCAAGCCCAAGTTTAGCTATCTTGACTCGTGTTGGCACAATGTTTCGACCGGCTGCCAAAGCAAAGGTTCCACATTTGCTTTTTTTGCGCTGGATTTGCTCTGCTTTCTTCCCTCCTCTAGTAGTTCCTGACCTATTTATGTTTGCTGGGATACTGATGTGTTTGATTATTTGTTCTACCACACTTGCACGACTTTGTTTGACATGCCATCTTGGATGACTATTTTGAGCTGGTGACACATCCAACACCGTCTGGCTCGTGAGACTTCTTGGTTGAACTTGTTTGAGTGGATGCCTCCTCCGACACCATCTGGATTGTGTGAATTGGTTTGAACTTATTTGAGCGGATGCCTCCTCTGACATCGTCTGGCTCGCATTATCCCTTGGTGAGTTTTGTACAAATGCATAGATGCTTCTTGTGAAAAATTAATATGAATAAGTAGCCTTCCCGATTGTGCTTATATCCGAATGAATAGTCCTCTCTGCAGTGTTCGTATGAATGGCCCTCTCGGCATGTTTGTATGAATGACCCTATCGGCATGCTATTTGTATGAATGGCCCTCTCGACATGCTTATTTGTATGAATGTCCCATTTGGCATGCAGTTTGTATGAATGACCCTTTCGGCATGCTTGTTTATGACAGATATAGCCCGTGAGGCTGGATTGTCTTTCTTTCGTACTTTGTTGGCTGTGACCCTCCCGGTCAAATGGACAGTTTGTCATTTATATGGCTATCATGGTCGAGTTGTGCCGCTCTTGTGGCACTTTTTCATTTATGTGGCTCTCATGGTCGGATTGTGCCGCCCTTTTAGCGTTTTATCTTTTATGTGGCTCTCATGACTGGATTATGCCGCCCTTGTGGCATTTTGTCCTTTTTATAGCTCTCATGGCCGGATTGTGTCGCCCTTGTGGCACCTTTTCCTTTATGTGGCTCTCATGACCGGATTGAGCCATTTCCCGGTGTCAGAGTTTCTCCTTTGCACAACATGTTTCATCACGAACAAATAAGTTAGTGAAATAACTGCCATCCTCCTGACGGCATTTTAGAAACCAACAATCATAGAAATAATTGTTTGTTTTCATGAGGTCGACTCGTGTCGTCGATTCCTGCTATGTCATTCCTCTACTTTCTGGGGCCGACCCTTCTGCAAGGTTTGGGGTCCAGGGCTTTCGCGAGGAGTTTTCATAATCTTCTTATCTTAGAGGCTTCCTAAGGGTTTCTTTGTTTTTTTGTTTGGTGCGACCGAGCTTAGAGAGCGCCACATATCTTATCATATAAAGAATCAAGTCGAGCGTAGTTCGGAACAAAATGGTTGATTTTTATATTATTGTGACCGAGTCCTAAATGGACTGCCTATGTATCCCACTTCGGGAAATCAAGTCATCACGTAGTTCATATTACAAGAAAATATCATTTAGTTTTTCTATTACAGAAGGAGAAGACCAAATTCGATGAGGATTTTTCTACATATCTCTTCCGTAAGAGATAGATCTTGTGTAGTGATTATAAGTAAAGGTGGCGGTGGGCGGGCTCGATCTGCGGGCGAGTCTGGCGAGGGTCGGGCGGGACGGGAGAAAGTCGGGTCGGCGAGTGCAGCGGGGTCGGGTCTGGCGGGACTTGCTCCAGTCCCGTCCCTATCCCGATCCCGTCGGTATCGGGTCGGGGTGGGGTCGGGTCGGGCTCGGGGCGGGGTACGACGGGTTTTCCTTTTTTTTTTTAAAATAACATATGTATAAAAAAAACTCAATAAAAAAACAAGATAGTGTAATAAAAACATCCCAAGGCTGTTTTTGTGCCTCTTATATTATTTAATAGACATATGATTTTTTTGTAATACAAATACAATTGTCTAAAATCTAAATTGCAACTTTGTGGTGTTGTCCAAAAGTTGCAAATTACATAATAGAATTGCAATTAAAAAAATTACATTCTCAAAAAAACCTGTTCTAATTGCTTGATGATTTCATGTGGTTCTTCGGTTGGAATTGGTATTTGTTAGTCAAATTGATCCACGTCGCTTCCACTACCTTCGGTTAAGATTTCGTTGTAGTTTTCATCATCTTCTTCGTTGATCTCCGGTTGACCGCACCTTCTCCGCTCCGCTCGTATCCAATCTCTGAATAATACTGTAATTTCCAAACTGTCTCCGGCTAATGAGTGTCTGTGGTCTCCTATTTGATATCTGCCTGCAGAAAAAGCGCTTTCAGACGCAGTTGATGACGCTTGAATGTTCAAAACATCTCGAGCCATCAATGAAAGTGTCGGAAAAGTCTTCTCATTCCCTCCAAAGATTTCAAAGAAGTCTTCATGTCCATCTTCATTGATAACTTCTTGATACGGTACAGAACCCTGCAAAACAAAAATATCCAACTCGCTAATTTGGTTAGTAGTAGAGGTACGGTCGCACATTCTATTTATGAGGCTTTCAATACTAGCCGCAGAAACAGCATGTATTTTGTGAGGTTGTGTTGAAGATGAAGAAGATGGTATGGATGCCGGTAAGTTACTAGCATTTTCTTGTTGATAAAATCTATATATTTTTTTGCATTGGTGTTCTACGCTAGACAACACTTCTTCTTTAGTTTGTTCAATAGGTGGTGGGTGATTTAGATTTTTAGGACTTGGAGGTGGTAGTACTTCTATACAATCGTAAATAGTTTCAATTAGTGATTTAGTACCGTCTATTTTAATAGTAGGATTTAATACAAAACCAATAATATAAATAGTGGGAATAGGAATAAAATATTTTTTTATTTTGACAAATATTTTTTAATAGTCGCCTTATAAGTTTGGTTTTTCCATATATTCACTAAGTAATAAAAATATTAGAGTTATATAAAATAACATAGTTGAAATAGTAGGATAATATATACCGGAAAATTCTTTTGTTGCTTGAAAAAATTTCTCTAAAAATACAATAAGTTCGGGAATTTTTTCCCAATCACTATCTAAAATCATATCAGCTGGCTTTTTATTATGAGAGTTAAAAAATAAAGTTATAGGTAATTTATAGTCATAAGCAACAAGTAGTTGCTCGTATAAAGAATTCCACCTAGTGGATACTTCTTGTGGAATTTTTCTATAAGGTAGTCCACAATCGTGACAAGTTTTATTATATTCTTTTCTACGTTGTACTTTATTACTTTTTAAAATAAAGTTTATGCCAAATTGTATTTTACTAAGAATGTCTTCAAAAAGCGATAGACCATCCTTTACAATTAAGTTATATATATGGCACGCGCATTTTATATGAAAATGGTCTGGAAAAGATGGAGTTAAACTATTTTTTAAAATTGTAATTGCGTAATTGTTATTAGAAGCGTTATCTAATGTAATAGTCATAATTTTATCGGTAATTCCGTAATAATCGCACACTTGATAAATATTTTCTGCAATAAAAGTACAAGTGTGCCTATCATCTATATATCTATACGCTAAAATACGTTTTTGCATAGACTATTTATAATCTATCCAATGACAAGTTACAGTTAAATAATCATGGCCGTTAGTACTACGACCTATATCAAACGTGATAGATACTTTGTCATTAAAATGATATAATGAAAAACGTAAATATTGTTGATATTCATGCGCGAATTTAAATACATCTCTCTTAACAGTTGATCTAGAAAAACTGTTAAAAGCAGGATTATATATATCTCTGATGTAATGAATAAAACCGGGAGATGAATGAAATGAAAAAGGCAAACCCTCCACGACAACTAATTTTGATGTTGCTTCCCTATCTCTATGTTTATTGTATTTAGAGCCTACAATTCCCCCCGTCATAGGGTTAATTTGACCATGTACTTGGTCCGAGACAGTATCAGTATGTGAACCTTGTCCCGATGGAGCGGGCGTTTGCGCACCCGGTTTTGAAGCCTGGTATTGGGCATACCTAGCTGGATGAGCACTTACTACGTGTCTAATTAAACCCCCCGTCCCACCGTGACCTTTTCCAGTTTTAAATTTTAAAACATTTTTACAAATTTTACATATGGCTACTTGATTCTCTACGTCCCTATCAAAAAATATCCATGCATCTGATTTTAATGGTCGTTTTGCTGGACCTCGTCTCATACTAGGGGGAATAGGAGGTATTTCAGTTGAAGGTGCACTAGTGGGTGTGTTGTCATCAACATTAGTGGGTATATCATCTAGATCATCGTCTAAATTAAAGTCTTCTTGAGTTCCAGAAAATAGCTCCTGGTCTAAATCTAATGGTATTGTAGGAAAATGTTGAGTATCAACAAAATCATCCTATGTAGGAATAAGATGACTAGAAGAAGTACCCTTGCCCTGGTTGCCCCTACTAGAAGAAGCACCCTTACCCTTACCCTTAAACATACCTTTTAATCCTTCCATTTTAATTATGATAATAAATAATTAAAGACAATAAAATTAAGTGCGCTAAATAAAATAAACAGACAATAATAATTTAATGAAGGAACGAATGTACCAAACGCCGACATAACGTCGACGTGTAATCGAGAGGTTGAAAATTGAAACTTTGCTCGATGGAAGATCCTCAAGCTAGTTGCCAACTTCACTCCCAATTCCCAAATGAATAAATAAAATTGAATATTTAGCAAACAATGTAGACTTGTAGAGAGATATATTGAGAAATTAGAGAGATTGTAGGAAGATTTGTGAGAAAGATGAAGAGAAAATGAGTTATTTATAGTTGGAAAATTGGGTTAAAGTGTAAATATAATAACTTATGGGTTAAAAATAAATATTAAGGAGTAGGGGGGTTGGGGACCTAAAATGGCCGTTGGCCAACGACCATAATCTAAAATGATCGTTGGTGCAACAGCCATATTTGCAAATGAGGGAAAAGGGAGGGGTCGGGGTCGGAGTCGGGCTCGGGACGGAGTCGGGGGGGGGGGGGGGGTCGGGTCTAGCGGGCCTGGGGCGGGCTCGGGTCTGGCGGAACGAGACATCGTCCCGTCCCGAGTTCGAGTCCCGCCCCCGTTATTATTATTTTTTTTAGCGGGGTCGTGGCGGGACCGGGGTGGGCTCGAGACGGGGTCGGGTCGGGGTCGGGCCGTCCCGGCCCACTGGCCAGCCCTAATTATAAGTAAAAGAAATGTGATTACAAATTTAAAGAGTGTGCCTTCACACATAGTATCTCTTGATTGCATCTGAGTTGATTGCTTTGGGCCATTCTTGGCCGTCTATTTCTGATAGGATTATAACTTCTCCAGATAATACCTTGCAAACCATATAAGGCCCTTGCCAATTGGGTGCAAACTTTCTTTTGCACTCGTCTTGGTATGGAAACACGTGCTTGAGTAACATTTGTGATATTGTTAGGTAGATTTTAGTACTGTTTTATAGTGTGTTTTAGAGAGTATTTTATATGTCTTTTAGTTGTTTTATGCAGTATTATACGTGTGTTGTGTGTTTTCAAGTTTTAAGCGATTCAGAAAGGAATAAGGCGAATTCAAAGGAAATAGGCGGTTATTGAGGATAAAAATGCATAACTGGTCACAAGAAATGAGTCAGAGAAGCCCTGGGAAGCTCAGAAAGCAATTTAAACGAAGTCCGGACGGAAAAGGCTAAAGAGCCGCGATGCAACAAGCAGAAGGGCCGCGACGCGGCACCCCAAAGGCACTGAGCATACGATTTTCAGCATCGAATTAGCGGCGCGGCGCTCTAATAGCTGAGCCGCAGCGCCGACGACGTCAGGAGCGCGAAAAACCTAAATTTAACAAGGGTAAAAAGGTCCATTTTAAGGGGTTTTCGTTATATATATTGGGAAAAACATTTTTCTGAGGGAAGAACACTTTGGGGAGGCATGAAACAAGAGAAAAAGAAGCCATTAGAGACATCTATTGTTCAAGTTCTTTTTCTTTTCTTTACTTTAATTCAGTTCATGTTGGATATTAAGTTAATTAGTTTTCTTAGCATGTCTAGGAGCTAATTGCTTTTATTAGGGTTTTCCGTTGAATCACTTGAAACTCTATTATGATTTAATGCATTGTTAATGTTCTTCTTCATCTATAAAAATCTATTCAACTTGCGTTTATTGAATGATAATTAATTGGCCATTAATTTTCATTATCTATATCATTTCAAATCAAGATCTAAAAAGGGAGATTTGAATATGCTATAGTTGATTAGACGTAGGTTTAATCTTGAACGAAAGTATCACGACTGCCTGTGTAGCGTTTTAGGTTATTGATTTTAATCCTCCTATGTGGTAGAACTTATCATAGAACTATAGAAAGTTCCCACTTAGGTTGAGTTTTTATATATCTTAACCGGAATATAGAACATCTCCGTTAATCTTCTATCTTAATAAGAAGAAGAATCGTTAGTCTTGCATTAATGAATGATATAGTGGAAAGTTGAGGACATTGAAAACCCTAATTCCTTCATTACTAAATTAAACATTGTGTGTTTTCATTGCTATTTTATTCTAGAAATCCATGTTAGTTTGTTAATTCTTTAGTTAGAAATCATCACGTATATTCATTAGCCAAATAGAAACTAAAGATTAGTTAATTGGTAATTGATAAATCAGTCTCTGTGGACGATACTCGGTCTTACCGAAATTTATTACAAATTGCGATACGTACACTTGCGTAGCATCTAGAAATACCGCAAAAAAGTTTTTGGCGTCGTTGCCGGGGACTGAAGTATTATCAATATCAAGTTAATTAATCTTATTTCTAATTTGGTTGTTCCCTGAACATATATATATATATATATATATATATATATATATATTTTATCTGCGTGCAGTGTTTGTGATCACTTTTCAGGTAGCTTTGGTATATGCGAAGCAGAAGAGGAGCAGACAACCTTGTTCCTCTGAATCCTGAGATTGAGAAAGCGTGCAGGAAGAACCGAAAGAATAAAAGAATTATTGATTCAACCGCTATGGCTAATCAATATAATAATGATGGATTGAATAGAGGGGTGCCAGAAATAGTGCAGGAGCAAGCTCAGAATCCCGCTGTGAGAAGCTTACGGGATTATATACTTCCAACCATAACATGAGTGCAGACTTGTATAAGGCCACCAGGTGTGGAGGCAATTAATTTCGAGATCAAGCCAGCAATCCTGCAGATGGTCTAGAACACAGTCTAGTTTGGGGGTTTGCCTTATGAAGATCCACATATGCACTTGGCCAATTTCTTGGAGTTATGTGCAACATTCAAATACAATAGTAGGACTGATGACGCCATTAGATTGAGGCTCTTTCCATTCTCACTAAGGGACCGAGCCAAAAGTTGGTTGAACTCTCTGCAAGCTAACTTCATCACTACGTGGCAAGACTTGGCTTAGAAGTTTCTTGCAAAATTCTTCCCTCCATCAAAGGCTGTGAAGTTAAGGGGAGAAATAAATAATTTTTATCAGCTCGATGGGGAGTCTTTGTACGATGATTGGGAGAGGTTTAAGGAGTTGCAAAGGAGATGTTCTCATCTTGGACTTGAGTAGTGGATGTTAGTCCATAATTTTTACAATGGGTTGTGTGGTACACCCATACCATAATTGATGCTGCTGCTGGAGGGACATTCATGAGCAAGAGTGCTAATGAGGCGCATGAGCTGTTGGAAGATATGGCAAAAAATAATCATCAGTGGTCCGATGAAAGACCTACCAACAGCAGAAAGGTGGCTGGAGTCCATGAGTTAGATGCCATCACCGCTTTAACCGCTCAGGTTGCTTCCTTGACAAAGCAATTACAGCAAAATTCTATGACATCAAATGTTGTTCAGACACATGCATGATGTGAAATTTTTGGAGGACCACATCCTTTTGATCATTGTACAACAGTGGATCCCAACAATATACCTATGGACCAAGCTCTGGTTCAAGCAGTTGGGAATTTTCAGAGGTCATAAAACAATTCATTCTCCAACACTTATAATCCTGGGTGGAGGAATCACCCTAATTTTTTGTGGAGAAACAACCAGAACTAGTAGCCACAATACCAAGGGCAGTATCAACAAAACAACCAACAACAGGCCATGAGTCAAGCTTCGTCGTTTCAGCAACCCAAACCACAAGTTCAACAACCTGAACCTAATGAATTGCAAGCAGCTTTGTTAACTCTCACTAATTCCAAGACTCAGTTCATGAATGAAACAAGAACTTCTATCCAAAATCTAGAAACACAAGTGGGTCAGCTAGCGAATATGTTAAACAACATATCGCAGGGGAATCTCCCTAGAAATACTGTTGTAAATCCGAAGGAGCAATGTCAGGCTATAAATTTGAGAAGCGGTAAGCAAGTTGAACCAGTTGTACCTCTACCATCTGCAAAGAAAACAGAAAAATTGAGTGACATAACTAATTCAGAGAAAGAGGGGGTTACTGAAGACCACCTCACGGTGGAAAATGCGTTACCATCATTGAGTAATGAGCCTCAAATCAGAATTCCGTACCCGTAGAGGCTTAGAAAGAATTCTTTGGATAAACAATTTTTCAAGTTTTTGGAAATATTCAAGAAGCTGCACATAAATATTCCTTTTGTTGAAGACTTAGAGCAGATGCCCAGTTATGTCAAATTTATGAAAGAAATTTTCTCTAAAAAGAGAAAAATGGGAGATTATGAGACTGTAGCGTTAACTGAAGAGTGCAACGCTATTTTGCAAAAGAAGCTTCCCCAGAAGTTGAGAGATCCAGGGAGCTTCACTATTCTCTGCACCATCGAGAATATTGAATGCCAGCATGCGTTGTGCGATTTAGAGGCAAGTATCAACCTGATGCCCTTGTCTGTGTTTCATAGACTTGGTTTGGGTGAAGCTAGGCCTACCACAGTTACCTACCAGATTGCTCACTCAAGCATCCACGGGGAATTATTGAGGATGTGCTAGTTAAAGTGGACAAATTCATTTTTCCTGCTGATTTTATTGTCCTTGACATGGAGGAGGATGCTGATATGCCCATAATTCTTGAGAGACCATTTTTAGCCAGGGGCAAGCACTTATAGATGTTCAGAAGGGTGAGTTGAGACTCCTAGTGCAGGGCGAAGAGGTGGTCTTCAATGTATTCAAGTCGTTATCGTATCCCAGAGCAAGCAACGACTGTTTTTCATTGATGTAATTGACCAAGCGGTTGCTGAGGAAAGCTTCAAGAGTATTGATGCTCTTGAAGTAGCATTAAAACAATGCGAAGACAATGAGATTAGGCCTCCAATTGAGGCGTAAAGAAGGTTGAACCCAACTATGAAGGAGGTGATGAGAAAAGAGATCTTGAAATGAAGAGGAAATCTGCGTCCGGCTAAATGACGTTAAACGATAGCGCTATTGGGAGGCAACCCAACATTTTAATTATGTTATTTTATTCTATTTTGTTTATCTTATTTTGAACAATCTCATTGTCTTGATGTTTCTTGCCAGGTGTGTTTATGTTAAGTGAATTGTGTCCCAGCGTTGGGATGAAAATGCGACGCGGGATGTTGAAATAAGCAGAAAAAGTCAGAATCCCGCATGTTGAATTAGCGCCGCGGTGCCCAACAGTAGGGTCGCGGTGCTTGGAAGCCAGTGAGCAAAAGTTTTTTTCTGTTGATTTAGCATCGCGACTCTCTAACTGAAGAGTCGCGGTGCCTACGGCATACAGGATCATGCCGCGGCGCTGAGTGGTGAGGGTCGTGGCGCCCATGCGCATTCCAGGATTAAAACCGATAAACAGAACCCTTTTTTCATTATCCCCAAACACAATTCACAAAAACCCTTCTCTATTTTTCTCTTTTTCAACCCCAAAAATCTGAAAACCCCCATTATATCTCTAATTACAATCTTTTCATACCACAAAAACTCTTCTCTTTCCTTATTTCTTCCATTAACTCTAAATCCACACTTCCCAAATCCCCTTTCCAAACCCTAAAATCTCAACCATTCAAGAAAGTGTTCCATAAGTTCTTCAAATCTTCAATACTTGAGGCTCTCTCACCATAAGGTAAGTATTGCTTTCATGTTTGGAAGAATTATTGTGTGTTCTTTTATGATTTTGGAGAAATTCTAAATTGGGAGGGTTGATTGTGTTATTGTGAGGAAAAGTGTTATTGTGGAGTGGTTGAATTGTAGTACTGATATTGTGAGTTGATTGAATATATT